>CM074726.1:111736965-112091965 GCA_037306005.1 Rhinophrynus dorsalis | reverse complement strand
GCTTCTCTTAATCCAAGCGACAGGATTTGTTTTACATATTGGCTTTGGTGCATATGTCATGCCTTAACCCTTTAGATGTTAAAGATGTCTCCAACATATTGCTTCCCAGTGCACTGCAGACCACGGGTGTTTTTCTACAAAATAAAGGGACCAGGCCACCTTGTCTAAATCGTTGATAAAAGATACCAGATCAAGGTCAAAAGGTCACAGGTCACTCGTAAATAGTAAAGTGTCTCTGACTTGGCTGGAAAGCAGCTCTTTTGGAGACATCTCTAGCACCCAAAATAATAGTATTTTTATTTCAACTATACGTAGGCAACCCTTGGATTTACAGCTGTTTTTGGACAATAGCTCCCTTATCCACTGCCAGTATGGGAGTCGTAGCTTAACAACTGCAAAGCTGTCCTCCATTCTTGACATAACCCTTTGGGTACCAGAGAGGTATCATGCGCATTACAGCAAGATGGTTTGAAAGCAGGGTGCCCACTCTTGATTTGTAAGTAGACACTTAAAGAAGCACTCTCACCTCTTCCCCCATCCCCTTACCAAAATCCTAAAGACTAATATGAGTACATTCTAAGTGGGTTGACTCCCCCAAATTTATCTGTAATTAGCATTGATATCATGTCCATGGAAGCAGACATGATTCTTTCATACCCCCAACACTGGGCAAAGAGTGACACTTTGTTTTAGGGGGTGTTGCTATGGGTATGTCTGGTGGGATGGGCATTTCCAAGAACTTTTAGGTTATTTCATGACCTATTGACACCCCTTTGTGTAAATTAATAAATCATTTGGAGTAAGATCAAAGTTTTTTAATTGCAGAGACTAATTTATAAACACAGTGAACTTTAAGCAAACATTAATGCGAGTTTTACTGCTGTGGAGCAATGTTATGCACTTATATACACACCACACAGTCTGATCTCCTAAACACAGGGACACCAGGGTGATACACTTATATACACACCACACAGTCTGATCTCCTAAACACAGGGACACCAGGGTGATACACTTATATACACACCACACAGTGTGATCTCTTAAACACAGGGACACCAGGGTGATACACTTATATACACACCACACAGTCTGATCTCCTAAACACAGGGACACCAGGGTGATACACTTATATACACACCACACATACTGATCTCCTAAACACAGGGGCACCAGGGTGATACACTTATATACGCACCACACAGACTGGTCTCCTAAACACAGGGACACCGGGGTGATACACTTATATACACACAACACAGACTGATCTCCTAAACACAGGGACACCAGGGTGATACACTTATATACACACCACACAGTCTGATCTCCTAAACACAGGGACAGCAGGGTGATACACTTATATACACACCACACAGTCTGATCTCCTAAACACAGGGACACCAGGGTGATACACTTATATACACACACCACACAGTCTGATCTCCTAAACACAGGGACACCAGGGTGATACACTTATATACACACCACACAGTCTGATCTCCTAAAGAGAGGTACACCAGGGGGGGAAAGAGGGACAGAGGGATTTGGGTCTCAAAGACGGACTGTCCTTCCTAAATAGGTACACTTGGGAGGTATGTTTTTTCTGTAGGACTCCTGGACAAAAGTCTACCCTTTGGTCTCTTCAGGAATACATCAGTTGTGAAGTCTGAGTCTTTGAGTCCTGCAACAAAGAATCATGTCTGTCTCCATGGACATGAAACACATTACTAATGAGTGACTAGTTCAGGGGATGTAGTCCATGGAGAAATGATTCATAGTGGCCATTAGGATTTTTTGGCACAGATTGCTTATTGTTAGGAGCTGTTCACTTTACTTTAATCCCTTGATGACCACCCAATCTGGGGATGGGAGGCCGTTAAGGATCACGGCACTTTTTTTTTGCAATGTATGCTGGGATGGCAGAGTGGCATGCAGCAGAATTCCATGACATGCCAGGATGTTCCAGTGTTAAAGAGACAATTATCTTTGCACCAGGAATGTCGCTGGGTCAGACGTGAGCAATTTGCATTGATGGACTACTGTTTCAGTCATCAGACACTATAGGGCCACCAGGGCCAAATTTACATGGCAGGCTCCCCTAGGAAAGGCTCTCTAGGGGCCCTTAGCTCTCCCATGGCAACACCCCTGTACCTCACAGGTCCATACCACTGTTCTTTGCACAGAAAATACCAATGGCCTATAAAAAGCAAAGCCAAAAAACGTCTTTAACCCTTTGGTTGCTAGAGAGACCTCTTTAGCATACAGGGGGTTAAACAATAGCTTATAAAGGAGTATAGAACTGGCGCAAGGAAACTAACATTGTTCTGGCCGCATCACCGATTCAGAATGTGGGTGTGGCAGCACAGCTGAAGTGCCCCTCAAAATTTGGAGCTCTAAGTAGTTGCCTACTCTGCCTATTGGGAAATCCGGCCCTGAGGGCCACAGAGAGCTCACTCTTGTTGTAGGTACTGTCTGCGAGGGCTCAAGCCACAGGTCTCTTGTTTACAGACTCGCATCTTGTTGCCATCCTAGGGCATGTAATGGTGTAATGCTCCACTGAGCTCACTCATTGTAATCGTGTACCTCTTTGCTGATCTTCATAAAAGAATAGTAATCTTTTATTTTGACTTTACATATTCTGCAACTACATAATATATAAGTACAGTATAAATTGCCTATATCTTTTATTCTCCTGTTTTTCATCTTCACATATTTCTCTTACACTTTTATGTCTCTATCAGTGGGCTTCTTGGCTATCAGTTTTCAGAGAGTTCTGGTCTATAGACCACCAAAGCAGTATGTAATATGATGCTACAGTCTCCCTGTAGCACTGAGTGCTCTGCGTGCTATCTTTCTTATTGCCTCTTTTTTACATTGCTTCTCTAACCATGCTTTCATGTTTCCTGACAGAGAGCTCTCTGGAAATAGATCCAGGTAGCTCACTGGCAGGGACAAAACAAAAAAGTGGACATAGGAAAAAGTATAGACAGTTTGACTGTATATTTATACATATACATACAGTTAGGGAAAAATTATTTGATCCCCTTCTGATTTTGTACGTTTGCCCACTGACAAAGAAATGATCAGTCTATAATTTTAATGGTAGCTTTATTTGAACAGTGAGAGACAGAATAACAACAAAAAAATCCTGAAAAAAGCATTTCATAAAAGTTATAAATTGATTTGCATTTTACTGAGTGAAATAAGTATTTGACCCCTTTCCAAAACATGACTTAGTACTTGGTGGCAAAACCTTTGTTGGCAGTCACAGAGGTCAGACGTTTCTTGTAGTTGGCCACCAGGTTTGCACACATCTCAGGAGGGATTTTGTCCCACTCCTCTTTGCAGATCCTCTCCAAGTCATTAAGGTTACGAAGCTGACGTTTGGCAACTCAAACATTCAGCTCCCTCCACAGATTTTCTATGGGATTAAGGTCTGGAGACTGGCTAGGCCACTCCAGGGTCTTAATGTGCTTCTTCTTGAGCCACTCCTTTGTTGCCTTGGCCATGTGTTTTGATCATTGTCATGCTGGAATACCCATCCACGACCCATTTTCAATGCCCTGGCTGAGGGAAGGATGTTCTCATCCAAGACTTGATGGTACATGGCCCCATCCATCCTTTGATGCTTTGAAGTTGTCCTGTCCCCTTTTGCAAATAATCGCACCAACTGTTTTCACCTTCTCACCAAGCTGCTTGGCGATGGTCTTGTAGACCATTCCAGCCTTGTGTAGCTCTACAATCTTGTCCCTGACATCCTTGGACAGCTCTTTGGTCTTGGCCATGGTGGAGAGTTTGGAATCTGATTGATTGATTGCTTCTGTGGACAGGGATATTTTATACAGGTAACAAACTGATATTAGAAGCACTCCCTTTAAGAGAGTGCTCCTAATCTCAGTTTGTTACCTGTATAAAAGACACCTGGTAGCCAGAAATCTTACTGATTGATAGGGGGTCAAATACTTATTTCACTCAGTAAAATGCAAATCAGTTTATAACTTTTTTGAAATGTGTTTTTCAGGATTTTTTTTTGTTATTCTGTCTCTCACTGTTCAAATAAACCTACCAATAAAATTATAGACTGATCATTTCTTTCTCAGTGGACAAACATACAAAATCAGCAGTGGATCCAATCATTTTCCCTCACTGTACATATATATATATATATATATATATATATATATATATATATATATATATATATATATATATAAATATATATAAATAATACTTTCAGAATATGTAAAGTCAAAATAAAGGGTTAAAGATTACTGTTCCTTTGACAGTAATGGTACAGTTGGGCCCTGAGTCAAACTAATAATACAATATGTGGGCCAAAGCCCCAGATCTTTTGGGACATTTGTAATATACCTGATTTCACAGAAAACGCACAACACAATTAGTTATGTCATAAATATAAAACTGTAAAACAGACATCAAAGATGAAAACATGGAAAACCCAATTCATAATATGTTTAAAGGGCCAGTACATGTTATTAACCCCTTAGTGACAGCCGCATTCGTACGCGGCTGTCACCTTAACGCCCGCCGAACATTTTTTTTTCAAAGAAATCCGGAGTCTCCGAGCGGTGTGCAGCCGCACGGAGACGCGGACTTCTGTGACTTACCAGGTACGTCCTCTGTCATTAAGTGACAGTTTCTGCGGGACGTACCTGGTAAGTCATCTGTCGTTAAGGGGTTAAAGACTATATACAGAAGGAACAATATGATGAAATCTGGGGCATACCAACTGTACAATAAGAAGGTAACTAAAAACTCTTATTGATGTAATTGCACTTTTAACTGCATTGTAAAGGAATGTGTTGGACATCACTAATATTCAAAGGATTAAAAGAAAAAAAAAACACTAATTTAAATCAATGGGAATTTGGGAATATATATGTGTCCCCCACAGTGCCCTAAGTTTGTTACAAGGGGATTACATACCTCCCAACATTTCAAATGGCCAGAGAGGGACAATTGTGTTTTAGGGGGTGTTGTCAGGGGCGTGTCTGGTGGGCAGGGCATTATCAATAATTTTTAGGTAATTTCATGACCTATTGACACCTCTTTGTGTAAATGAATAAATAACTTAGAGCAAAATCAAAGTACTTTACTTACACAGACTCATTTATAAACACATACACTCATTTTTAAACAAACATTAATGTGAGTTGTATTGCTGTGGAGCAATGTGATACACTTATATACACACCACACGGTCTGATCTCCTAAAAAGAGGGACAGAGGGATTTGGCTCTGAAAGAGTGATTGTCCCTCCTAAAGAGGAACTCTTGGGAAGTATGGAATTAGGCTTCTTATACATCCAAGGGTTACAACCGAAAATGTGGCAAAGCAATGCATATCAATCAAAGGGTTACAATCTAGCTGAGTTTTCACTCATTAAAGTAAACTTGGTTTCATGTCATACAGCCATTTGTAGCAACACATCAATAATAATACAACCAGGAATTATGAAGAGGTAACATGAATGAACGATTTATGGATAAATGCAATGAAGGCCTGTAGAGATAAAGAACTGCATGCAGTATACATTTCTATAATGAGATGTTCTTGTTATTCCAAATGGGTTTACACATTCGACTTAAATGACTGACAGATAATCATGTATTGTAATGAGAGAAGCTATGGTAACGACATGTATAGGTTACTAGTAATTATATACAGTATGTACATTGTACAGTACACACGTAGAGGACCTTATTCTGCAAACTAAAGAAGTACAATTCTGGAGAAAACCAGCTGCATTATAGGAAACAAATACAAATTCCAATGTATTTTAACCCCTTCAGTGCCAGAGGGGGTACGCAACAGTTTGCGAAGCAAGGCGTTGCTTACCCCTCTGGCACTGACAGCGTTAATGTGGTTCTTAACCCTTGAATGCTAGAGTTCTCCAATGCATTGCTTCCCAATGTGTTTAAACTTCTCTGTTATTCAAGGGGTTAAGATTGCCTTTTAAATCTATGAGAATTAGCAGAATTTTAATTTTAATTTCAGTTCTATGGGTCTGTTGATTTGCTCCAGAACTGCACGGCTTACTGACTAAACACACATGGGAATTTTGTTCTTTGGAGATCCCAGACAGTGCTCTTGGGCTGGGAATGGGCATGTCTAAATGATGGGAATTGCATCATTAAGTCAGTGGGGTTTAATCAGGTGGGTGGGACCAGAGGCATAACTAGAAGCCACGGGGCCCTGGTGCAAAAATTGCCATGGGCTTCCCCCTGACCACATTGCCCCCTCCATTGGCCATCTCCACATTGCACTCCCATTGGCCACCCCCACATGCCCCATATTGCCCCCAATCTCCACATTGCCTCCACATTACCCTCAATCTCCACATTTCCCCCATTCTCCACCTCCACATTGTGCCTATTGACACCCCCCTCCCAGTGTCCATCTCCTACCTCCCTGGTGGTCCAGCGGCATGGCAGGAAAGACCTCTATACAGCTGGAGGTCCAGAGCGGTCATCTCCCAGTGCTCTGCATTACTGAAGTGCCGAAAAGGGAGCTGAGCTGCTAGAGGTCTGCACCAAAGAAGGCACAGACCTCAGCCTTTTGCGGGCTCTGGGCAGGGTGTCGCAGGGGGAGGATGGGCCCCTGGAGTGACTGGCCCGTTTGAAGGTGCGACCCCTATTGTTAAGCCACTGGGTGGGACTGAGAGAAGAAAATGTGGCATTTGACTTTAGCATGGGCAGAACAGGGTGAGAAACAGATGAAAAGCAGGAGAATCAGCTTCTGTCCTCAGAGATTGACAATTATCTCTAAAAACCAAGTCTCCGGTGCAGATCTGGAGAATTCGCAGGTATTTGCATAAGGCCCAGAAAACATTTAGATAAAAATCTCCTCAACTAAACGTCTGTGGACATATAACATTATTGCTTCACATGATATTTTATAAAATGTACTTTCAGGACTTGCGACTCCTTTCCAAGCCAAGTGGTAGAAATGAGGAAACAAATAATGTGTCTTACGTACAAAGCCAAAATGGATCAATTCCGGGACAACCCAACTGCACTGTAGGAGGCAAGTAATCCCAAATGTCACATTGACTTAAATGGGAATTTTAACTCCTTGACTGCAAGAGAGGTCTCCAAAGCACCGAGAAGTAATTTGTTTAATACATATCCCATATTCAAGGACTCAAGCTCAATTTAAAGGGGCAGTAAACTTGTTTATGAAAAAAAAAAGAAGAAGAAGAAGAAACTATATTGTGGGGCTGCTCTTGCTCAGTAAAGGTACCCTGACTTCTGGGAGATCCCAGATTTATTACAGGTTAAACTACTGTTTATTTTTTTTTATTTATTTTTTTTTAACATTACCATTGCCCTCTAGTTGTCATGTGTTATTCTGTTGCATTGTTTAGGAAAGATGAGTCAGTGACAAACAGTTCTCCAAAGAATGTGATAAAAAACTGCTGTGTCATCCTGTCAATTACAGGAAGTAATCATGCTGTAGTTGTCTTCCTGACAATGTGATCTATTATAACTTTTCAGTAAAACAAAAAACAGTGGTGATAACACTGTTGTTTTATTCAACAGAAAAAGCCTTATAACAAAGATTTTTATTTAAAAAAAATTTACTGCTCATTTAAATCAATGGGACTTTTTATTTCTCCCCTATGGTACTCATACCTCTCAAAATATCAAATGGCCAAAGACGGATAATTGTTTTAGGTGGTGGTGCCGTGGGCATGACTTGTGGGTGAAGTACTGTGAAGAACATATACTGTTGGTTATTACATGACCTATTGACAGCTCTTTATGTAGATTAGTGGTTCTCAATATTTTTTTGCTAGAGGCACCCCAACACACAATCTGGAACTTTTGGGGCACCCCTAACATATTTAAAGTAGTTTATCAAGGGCATAATGAAGGGTACAGTACATAAATATACCATTATTATCAGGTCTTACAATCATAACAAAAGTAAACCTACTGTGCATAACAATTTCTATAAATCTATACTTAAAAACCAATATTAACATTCCTGTCAAAGCCTTGATAGAAAACACGGGGCACTCTTGCCACAGCAGCCTGGTTGAGAATCACAGATGAATAAATGATTTGGAGTAAGAACAAACTATTTTATATACAGACACTAATTTATAAACAAACATACTGATGTTTAAACAAAATAATGGTTTATTGCTGTGGAGCAATGTGATACACTCTCTGGCCAGAGCGCTGGTTAAATAATGATGTAGAAAGTCAATGAACCATACTCTCTGGACTTCTTAAGAAGGCAAACAAATGGCAATTCAATTTTGTTTATTTCAGAAGAGTCGACGTTTAGATGGACATCTTCACCTTTATCAAGACATACACTCAATATCATACAGTAGGCATATATATACCCAAAGAGAAATAGTGACCGGTGAAAAAAACCCACCAACAATATTCAAAATCATTGGTGGGGCCCCTAAAGCGTGCTGATGTCACCAGGGGTAATCCCACCTCTGGAACATTATAACATCAGCAGATACTAAACATAGTAATAGGACATGGGAAATCCCATGCCGCTTCATTTAACAATATTCAGATCATGATCAGGACAACAGGTGATACAAGTGTACGTAGTGATGTACAAGCAAACGAGAAACTCTATACTGTAAAAATCTAAATGTAGAGCTTAATTATACATTGTGGAACGTTCCAACGTCAATCAGTTATATGTGTGTATATGAAAATCATATGGCAATTATTGTAATAATTGTTGTGATAACAAGCATAATACAAATGATACACTTGTTGAGAATGCATCTGCTCATGAAGGGTTATTTATTCTTTTTCTTTATCCTTCTTATTTTTTTGGTTTAAATATATTTATCATCCCATATTCTGTTAAGGCCATAGTGCACGATGCAGCGATGTTCCATTCGCACATAGTACTTCAATAGACAGTCTGGGACTTGTTTAAGTATAATTCCTTTTGTTCTCTCATTTTGCATTGGGTACTTTATTAGTCTTCCATACTCCTGCTTGTATATATTTTCCCCTTCATATGTCTATAACATGTGGAACTTCTATACAGTGTAATGTGACGGTGCCCCATCTGTACGCATATAATTGATTCATGTTGGAACTCTCAATGATGTATAATTAAGCTCTTTAATTTACATTTAGATTTTTACAGTATAGAGTTTCTTGTTTGCTTGTATATCACTGCCCTATTACTATGTTTAGTATCTACTGATGTTATAATGTTTCAAAAGTGGGATTACCCCTGGTGACATCAGCACGCATCAGGGGCCCCCACAGTTGATTTTGAATATGGTTGTTGGTGGGTTTTCTTCACTGGTCACTACTTCTCTTTGGGTATATAAATGCCTACTGTATGATATTGAGTGAACGTCTTGATAAAGGTGGAGGTGTCCACCGAAATATGTTGACTCTTCTGAAATAAACACAATTATATATACAGTAAACATTCTAATCTCCTAAAAAGACTGACGGGGTAGGAAAGGGTCACAGAGAGGTGACAGTCAGTTGAAATCAACATTTTTTCTTTGATAAATACGGTATATTGATTTTGCCCTAGAACATCTCCACTTTTTTCTTCTTAAACATGCTCCAATATGCTGCATCTCAACATAAAATTATCCATAGGACAATCAAATAAACAGCAAGAATAATTTCCAATATTGAATCAGCAATAAGTTAAAGTGGTGTAACACTGGAGATATACAACTGAACTATGGGTTGGGTGGGGGATAAACATCTGATAGAATTCAGTTGGGATTTTAACCCCTTGAATACTAGAAACATGGATTGGACACCTCTGTGGCATTCAAGGGAGTTAAAAACTCAACTGGAATTTTGGTGACTAATTCTTACCCTATTTGAAGCCCAAAAAGATATGAAAAGAAATCACATGGTTAACAGTAAATTCAAGTTGATTTTCTTACTCACCATAGCTTTACTCCCAGTTATCTGCATGCAGTGGTCAGCGCAGAGGGATTAGGAGGTAGAAAAAGAAACACAGCACAATTAGTAGCACATTCAAGCAAGTGCACTACTTTGTTAATATTTATCACAATGCTACATGTCTGTATTATCACATGTACAGGTGGAGCCCATCGTTCTGTACTTTTTTCACTTCAAAAAGTATATTTAAAAAGAATATACATCAGTTTCATTAAAGTCTTAAATATAGAAAGTCTAAATTAAATATAGATCATTCTGAAAGCTCTTTCAAAATAGCCCATCATTATAAAGCTGTAGTTTAACTCAAAGGGTTAAAACTCCCATTTAAAGACCGCTTGACTTTTATTATAAAACTGTATTCCTGTAAACCAAGAGCACTTACAACTACTAGGAGACTCTTCATTCAAAAGTTATAATAGGTCAAACTTTTTTAATCAAAGTTAAAGTGACAGTGCCAACTGGTTTACAGAAGTATATTTTTATTATAATTTTTATATATTTTATTTTACGATACACTCTACTGGCAGCTTGAGTCTCAAATAATAGATCTTTAGAGTGCCTAATAGGAACATTGTCACCTGATGACGCCAATAAAATGCAGTTTAATTATATTAAATCTCCCAGCTAAGGCAGTACACAACTCTTTTTTTCATAATGAAACATTTCTTTCTGTTTGTTACCTATGTTACCATTTTTTGCTCCAGAGTTGCTCCATTTTGTATTTATGCATATGCCCCATTATGACAGACTGGTTACGTGTAGTTATATATTTGTGCACATTAGCTACATGGCTCTCAATTAGAGAATATTTGAGACAAGCTTACAGTGACTTTCAGAATCCCAAAAAAGGTACAGAACATCAGCTACAACTGTTCATTTTCTAACACCCAATAATTGTACAGACAGTCCAGTGCAAGAAAGAACACATGCTGTTCTCCTAAAATTAAATACCAACTAGATGATAACTAGACATATGAGACATGCATGAGACAATATAACAGTGATTCTCAAAGTGTGCTACAAACCCAAGGGTTCTATGAAGCAGAATGGGTTCCATGGAACCAGTTTTACTAATGGCAGTCAATGAGACAAGGCTGGGGTGACTGACAGTGTATGGGTGGTTTGCCAGTTTTGGGTAAAGTTACTTGACATGTTACCATAATAATTGTCTTAATATAAATTAGATTTCCAGCACAAATTAGCATTCTAATATATTTCATATCGACACTATGGAAACCTTTCAGACCTCTCTGAATGTATATGTTCAAAAAGAGTTTCCATGTGAAACCAAAAGAGTTCCAGCACCACAAATAATTTGAGAACCACTGATCTCTAATATATATATATATATATATATATATATATATATATATATATAATATATATATCTAATATATATATATATATATATATATATATATATATATATATATATATTCACTTATAAAATTAGCATGCAATAATAAGTATTTGTATATAATTCTATGCAAAATCATATGAAATTACAGACGGTTTCACAATGCATATACTTCAACTAAGAGAAAAGAGTATTAGCTTTGTTAGTCCCACAAGCAACAAAAGGGTTAATAAAATTGAAAATGGGATACAGGGATTAAAGTGATACACTATAAATATAAACAGTTATATGGGATGAAGGAAACAGGATTATAGTAAGAAAGAGCAAGCTGAGAGGTGAAAAAGAGGGCAATGTGGGGTAAAAGAGAGAGTGATAAAAAAGGAGTTGGTATTAGGTAAGGGAAGTATGTGCTTCTTACAAGAAAACCAAAGGATCTATATTAGGACATAGGCAGGTAACATTTGAATGTCCAGTTACCAAAACTATAACTCCAATCATCCCCATTCAGACAATGGCTGGAGAGTTGCATTCTCCAACAGCTGGGGTGCCACATGTTGCCTAGCCCTGGTCAATAGGAACATGTTCTCCTGTTTCCATTGCACTGACACCCAGGACATGTGGTGCCCACACAACATTGCCCTCCACTGGTATCCTCAGATAAAAACACCTCCAGATAGAAAAGTGGGGTAATTCTAGAACCAACCAAATACATCACAGGTGACATAAAAATTCCTAAAATCCCTATTGATTTAAATAGGGAGTTTAATCCCTTGAATGCCAAAAAGATCTCCGTGCATTGCTTAGAGGCCTCTCTAGCATTCAAGAGGTTAAAATCCTCTTTTAAATCATTGGTCATTTTTAATTCTCTCCTATATTCATACGTGGAAACCCTCATGGTGTAGGGAGTCCAGTATTACCTACTATCTGATCTAAACCAAGTAGTTGCTCCTTTAGTCCCTTAGCCCTTAGCCCTCTGGCACTCAGAGGGTTAATTGGCACCACTTATGCCTTGAATAGGGGACAAGTCCTGGGGTATATCTAAGATAAAGCATGTAAAAGGATCCTTATAGACTGATTGGAGCAATCCTGACCACAGAGCATCTTACTGCTTAGAATCTACATTATGGAGAACTGTAACCCTTTGAGTACCAGAAAGGTGCTCAAAGTATTGCTATGCAATATGATGAACACCTCTCTGGCATTCAAAGGGTTAATGGTTAATATTTCAACATTTTCAGGGTCAACTCATTTTTAGCATTCCTAGGTATAGCTATAAGACAATTGGTTTGCCCCAGAATTACTTTATGTTCCTTTTGAAAATATGGCCCTTAAAACTGAATATATAAAAAACCCTGACATTTAATAGATAGTAGTAGCATCTCTAGAATAATCTTTTGATGACAGAGTTGTTATTTGTTGGAAAACTCTCTTGTGCTTCAGAGGCTAAAGCAGAAATAGGAACCCTTAGGTCTCCTGTTGTTGGAAACTACATTTTCCATCATCCCCATCCCCCCAACATCTATCAGGGCCTGTACAACATCTATCAGGGCCTGTACAACATCTATCAGGGCCTGTACAACATCTAACAGGGCCTGTACAACATCTAACAGGGCCTGTACATTTGTTTAAAGGGATAGTAATACTTAAAATGTTAAAAAATATGTTGTAGGGTTTAACCCCCTGAGTAAAACAAGAGTACCCCCACTGCTGAAAGGTGTTTCAATCAAAAGTTATTAATTTTCAAAGTTGAATTTTTTAGGTGCAATATGACAGTGGCCTGAAATTGTACAGTGGCGCTGTTGCTACACGACCCTATGGACAGCTCTGGTCCCGGGACCATAATTCTCCATAGGATGGTGTAGCAACAGCGCCACTGTACAATTTCAGGCCACTGTGATATTGCACCTAAAAATTTCAACTTTGAAAATTAATAACTTTTGAATGAAACACCTTTCAGCAGTGGGAGTACTCTTGTTTTACTCAGGGGGATAAACCCTACAACATATTTTTTTTTTACATTTTAAGTATTACTATCACTTTAACATAACAAAAAAAAAGCCCTAGAAAATATAGATTTTCTTTAAAAAAATATTATTCTTTTAAATTATATTATATTTAAATCCTGGATAGCTATCCATCACATTACAAAGCAATGGGATCCAAAGGGTTGAAATATGTTCTGATGGAAATGGAACTGTATTGAATGGTTTCACTATTGCTGCAATAGCATATTTGCCAGTACCAGCAGCACCAATGATCAGAAGACATCAGAGAAGAAACTGTTAATTTCCATCCTGATAACATTACCATCCTAGCCTTTGGCTAAAGTTTATGCCCCTCTATTTAATCCCAATCATTGGCTATAAACGTATGGAGGAAGAGAATCTTATTGATAAGAAATTGGTCTTTTCGGATTCAAAGTATGCTTGTCTACGTTTATAATAGCACACCTTAAGCACAGCACTTTATTCCCTCTGCCTCAGGCATTACAATTATTCTGTTATCTATCTGAATCATTGAGCCTGGAAAATGTGATATACAGTGATGCATATACTGCCAGTGCTATATGAAAGGGGAGAAAAATCATATTGCTGGTTTGTCATGCACATGCCTGGAAAAGAAAAAAGAAAAGAATTCCTGACACCTTTATTCATAGCTTGCAGACCCAACTCTGCTTTAACCATTTTAGTGCCAGAAAGGTATTCAAATACATTGTGCGGCAATGCATTAGATACCTCTCTGGCACTCAAAGGGATAAACAGAAAGAAATTCAGCAGACTAGCTGGAACTGGGTCAGATGGACGCTATAATATAAATCTAAATATTTCATATGCTGTAACGGGAAGACAGGAGCTCAAAAGTGGAAAGTGTAATTTATCTTTCTTTATCTCTTTAACACTTTGAGTGCCAGAGGGGTACGGAACGCATTGCTTTGTAAAGGGATAGTAATGCTTAATATGTAAAAAATATATATATTGTAGCAGTGGCGTAACAATAGGGGTCGCAGGGGTCGCACCTGCGACTGGGCCTGTCACTCCAAGGGGCCCGGCCGCCCCCTGTGAACCCATCACCACTCGTCCACAGCCCTGCCCGCAGCAGCTCAGCTGATCTCCCGGCGCTCTAGTAATGCAGAGCGCTGGGAGATTACATCATCTCCCAGCGCTCTGCATAATTGAGAACCGCGTGAGAGATGGAGGTAGGAGATGTGCATGGGGCAACGTTAAGATGGGGGGGGTCGGGCCCGGCGGCAATTTCTGCACCAGGGCCCGGTGGCTTCTAGTTCCGCCAGTGTATTGTAGTGTTTATCCCCCTGAGTAAAAATGGGGTACTACCACTGGTGAAAGGTATTATTACAGCTTAAACTTGAATTTCTAACATGCAGTATCACAGTGATCAGAAGTTGTACAGTGGCGCTGTTGCTACACCATCCAATGGAGCTGTCCATAGGATGGTGTAGCAACAGCACCACTGTACAATTTCAGGCCATTGTGATAGTGCACCTAAAAAATTCAAAGTTGAGCTGTAATAACTTTTTAATAAAACACCTTTCAGCAGTGGGAGCACCCTTCTTTTACTCAGGGGGATAAACCCTACAACATATATTTTTTTACATTTTAAGTATTATTATCCTTTTCAGTACCTGAGTGGCATCTAATGCAAATGTAAGAGTCATTCACATAATTTGCAGATAGAGAGGTCTGTAATATGTCTGTGGTAGTGGAAGGTGAAAGTCATGTAGCACAGTATGTTTCTAATCAGAGGTGAAGTCAGCCAGGTTGTCGACCTCTACCTGTTGTCAGTGACCCTATCGATTTTTTATTACTTTTTTTATAGGCACTTTGTCCACCAAGAATAAGGTGATATCTGAAACCTTTCTTTTTAAAGCGGAACTTTCACAGTGTATAAAGTTGCCCTGCAATAATTAAGCATATGGCGATTAGCTTCATAATACGTCTATTACCTATCAGAAGTGGCAGATTCTAAAGTAAACCGTAAAGAGGTGATACATCCAATAGCATTAAAACGTTATTTTTTTAAGCGTCCCTTTGGTTTAAATGTAACTTACAAAAGTATCTGCTGCAGCCACTTCCTGGTGACTGCAGTTCTCTGAGGTTCTCCGTGGTTACAGAGCTCTGCCTCTGCTCCCCTCCGATAACAGAGGCGTCTGTCAGTAAACTGGAGCGGTCTCATTGGCAGAGATCGATATCTAGCCAATGAGACCGCTCCAGCTTACAGACAGAAGCCTCCGTCATCGGAGGAAGGAGGAGAGCAGAGGCAGAGCGTTGGGCTGCAGTCTATACGGAAGTGGCTGCAGCCCAGACTTTTATAAGTTACATTTAAACCAAACGGAAGCTTAAAATAATAATAATAACGTTTTAATGCTATTGGATGTATCACCTAACTATTTAGAGGATGTTGTGCATAGGTGATACATCCACTTTAATCTTTGGAGCCTGATGGTAGGTTAGTGCAGTCTGATTGCCTGCTCCGTCAGTCCCTTCCGCTTACCTTATGGCATACGGCACAGTGCAATGACTCTTAGAGGAGACTGGGACTGACAGCTCAGACACACAGACAAGATGTCTGCACTGATGCCTTGCTTCCAGTCTCCGAAGATTAGGGATTACTTTAGAATCTGCCACTTCTAAGAGGTAATAGACGTTTTATGAAGCTAGTTGCCATATGCTTAATTACTGCAGGGTCACTTTAAAGTAAGTGAACATTCCGCTTTAAATAATCACCCATTTCTAATGCTGTTTAAACCCGTTGTGGAGCAGAGGTTTGAGCAACGCATTGCTTCATAATACATTCAACACTCTTCTGGTCCTCAAAGGGTTCAATGCATGTTTGTAAACATATTTGAAATATTCTGTTTTATTAACTACATTATAGTAGAACACAGGGGTTGGAAAACATTTGGCTCGCCAGTTGTTGGAATTTACAAGTCCCGTCTTGTCCACCCATTAACGCTTTGAGTGCCAGAGGGGTACGCAACACATTGTTTTGCAATGCATTGCTTACCCCTCTGGCACTCAAAGGGTTAACCACGTAACGACCGGGGAATCCGAACCCGGACGCGACTGAATGACAACGGAGCATTTTTTTTTTATTGCTCCGTTGCATTCCTGACTCCCCGAACGGCGCGCAGCCGCGGGGGGAGCCCGGAATTCGATGACGGTCATAGTACGTCATTGGTCGTTCAGTCAAATCGACCCTTGACGTACTATGACCGTCAAGGGTCATTAAGGGGTTAAAATCCTGAATGAGACTGTTAAAACTTTGGGTGCCAGAGTGTTGCAGAATGCTTTGCTTCACAATGCATACCTCCCAAGTGTCCCTCTTTAGGAGGGACAGTCCCTCTTTGAGACCCAAATCCCTCTGTCCCTCTGTCCCACCCTGATGTCCCTCTTTTTAGGAGATCAGATTATGTGGTGTGTAAATAAGTGTATCACATTGCTCCACAACAATAAAACTTATATTAATGTTTGTATAAACTTCAGTATATGTGATTATAAATTAGTCTGTGTAAATAAAATACTTTGGTGTTGCTCTATATCATTTATTAAGTTACACAAAAAGGTGTCAGTAGGTCATGAAATCACATATAAGCTATTGGTAATGCCCTGCCCACCAGCCACGCCCCCAGTAACACCCCCTAAAACAAAAGTGTCCCTCTTTGGACATTTGAAATGTTGGGAGGTATGCAATGCATTGAGTACCCCTATGGCGCTCAAAGGGTTAAGCCCCAAAACATTTTTTTTTTCCTTAAACATAACCTGCTACAGCATACATATTTTGTTGCGATGGTTTACCGTTTCAAAAAAAAAAAAAAAACAGATCTAGTCCGAGTCATTTGCCAAAATCTTATTTTATTTTCTGTCTCACTCCAAATATTTCATATGTCTGGCATTTAATAAAGTCAGCTGAATGCTAGAAAGCTTTAAAGCCTACATAATCAGTGATACTGCAGCAAATGCAGACATGTCCCATGCAAAATATTACCTAATCATCGTAAAATCCAGGGACTTTACTGCTATTACAGCTTGTGGATTGGATGATTGCAGCACTCGGTCAGAGATGTAATGCTTTAAAACTCTGCTTATTTTAGGGTTTAAGTAGACCTGCTTATACGCTGTCTTTTCTATTTAATAATTAACACGCCTGTAGACAGAGATTTTTTTGTCAATTTCCCAGGAGATCTGTCAAGACAGCCATGACATTTTTCAATTGCAAGCAATTTAAGAAGTTAACAGCAATGCACCAGAGATATCATGTGTATGATACATTATAGAGCTGTACTGAATATCCCGCACCAACCAATCATTCATTAATTTAACCCACTGGATGCTCCAGTGCATTGTTCAGTAAAGTGTTGGAGACCTGAGTAGCATCCAAAGAGTTTAAACGAAATGCCTTTTATTTGCTAGGGTGTTTCTATTGATTGCGTTAGAATGTTTCAGCAATCATTTTAAAGGGAAAGTAACACCTCCTAATAATAACTCTGCACCATGGCCAGAAAATCCTAATAGCCCCTCTGAATGTTTTCCTTGTTACTTATTTCAAAAGATAGCATTGCTAATCAGTCCTGGATGTCATGTTCACGGAGGAAGACATGACAGTTGTTAGCAGGAATTCAGTACTCTGCACACTGCATATGGAAATCTTAATTATTTAAGACTGCAATGTGCACCCATATGGTTCTTAAAGGAACAGTAAACTTTTTTATAAAAACATATATATTGTACGGCATTTCCTGTTGAGTAAAGCAAGTAAACTCCCACTGCAGAGAGATGCATATTTTCAGTTATTACAGTTTAAACCTGTGTGTGGGGGGGTTATAATAGCACTGCCATCTAGTGGTCAAATTCCAATTTGTATTCTATTACATTCTAATGGAGAAGAAAGTCGGTGACATATAGTTCTCTATAGAATATGGTAGAAACTACCAGGTCACTTCCTGTCAATGAGAACTTTCAGGAAGTAAACGCACAGTAAATTCACTTCCTGATAATCTGAACTGTTATATCATTTGAATAAAACAAACAGTGGTGGGTGTGACCTTGTTTTACTCAGCAAAAAAAGCTCTATAACATATAGGATTTCATGATAAACAGTTTACCGCTCTTTTAAAGCATTAAAATAAACTCATACACTATTTGAAAAACATTTCTCCAACTGTCATATCTGCCTCCATGGCATGACAACATTCATGACTGATTGAATACATTATCCCTTAACCCCTTGAGGACCAGAGGGGTGTGCAATGCATTGCTTTTGCATACCCCTCTGGTCCTCAAGGGTTAAAAACCAAGGTACAAGTCTAAAGATCATATGGGCCATTAGAGTAACCAACTCATTGCATTGAATATATCTCTCTGGCACTCAAAGTGTTATTGGCTCTACATTGTTTGTATGCACTGCCCTAACTCCACCAGGGGGGAAGAGACACAGAGAGAGAGAGAGAGAGAGAAAAAGAGAGAAAGAGAGAGATTTACTTGGTCAAACATTCTACAGTATCCTATATAATAATATGCTAGGATGTTTGTCAGAAGCCGTCATGTGCACAGAATGCTGGGAGCACAGAGTGCTGGGAGCACAGAGTGCTGGGAGTGCTGTGCTGGGAGCACAGAGTGCTGGGAGTTCTGTTCTGGGAGCACAGAGTGCTGGGAGTTCTGTGCTGGGAGCACAGAATGCTGGGAGCACAGAATGCTGGGAGTTCTGTGCTGGGAGCACAGAATGCTGGGAGTTCTGTGCTGGAACCATTCTGTGCTTTCGGGTTGTCTCTACAGTGCTTGACTGCGTCGGCGGAAGGACGCAGAGCAGGACCGGCCTCTTAACATCACCAGGACCTTGGGCCCATGTACACGGGGTTTTACACTAACCCTTTGCATTGCAATGCATTGTGTACCCTTCTGGCACTAAAAGGGTTATGGAAAATAAAATAAGAATTGGCCAGATGTAATTATATGAAGAGAGAGAGTAAGAAACAGAGGGAACATGTATTATTGTTGTAAAAGCATTCACATAAGTAATTGTAGAAGACCCAGTTATGTTTACCCATTAATTAGGCTAAATATGACATTATTATTCACGTGCCTTTATCTGTGTTCTGCACACTGTTAGTTTCACAAAATTACTAGTGTTTCTTGCCTGTAGGTAGCTGAATAAAAATTGTCTGTTGTGCAATATGCATCCTGTGTTTCCAAGTCATGCAAGTCTTATTGGTTTGAAGCAGAATGAATAAATAAATGAACAGATTAAGTACAATATTTCAATAAAATCCTCTTTTGCATCACATAATACCCCTGGAATGCAGATTCTTTATGCTTAGAGCAAATTTCACTTATCACTTGAAACAGGTTTGCCTTCAGTCACTATAAGACATATTTGTGGAATACTATTGTGCTTTGCTCCAGTTCTGTTCCACATCAGCTTATTAGTATTTGGATCCAAGGCTACAAAGGGAACTGGCTTTTAATAAATAAATGGTTAGTATATAGCTAGATTTAAATAATTTAAGTTGAGTCAAGTAGACTTAAGTGGGAGCTTTAACATTTCAGAAGGACCCCATTTCCATGGGAGATAGTGGGGAGGGAGAAGAGGGGGTACTTGCCACCCACGGGCTGGATTAAAAAAATAGTACTGAGAATGCCCATGGCCAGTTCCCATGCATAATGTTATGACATGGACAGATAGATATTAAAGGAGGAACAACATTTTAAACTGGAAATTTCAGGCTTGTGAGTATGCTGATGTTACTAATAAGAACCTGTCAGTCTGGAGCAAATTACCTGCACACCAGGGTACAATCAAAATGTCCCCAAACATCCACTGATTAAAATATTGCTTTTAATCACTTTAATGCTAGAGAGGTCTTCAACCTTTCCAGACCACTTTAGCATTCAAAAGGTTAAATGTCACATTTAAAGGAGCAGTAAACTTTTTTTATGAAAAAAATATATATTGTAGGGATTTTCCTACTGAGTAAAATAAGGGTACTCCCACTGCCCAGAGATTTATATTTCCAGAGTTATTACAGTTTAAACCCATGGTTTTTTACATTAGCAGTGCCCTCTAGTGGTCAAATTCTAATTAGATTTCCTGTTAGATTGTAATGGAGAGGAAAGTCAGAAAAGTCAGAGACATACAGTTCTCCATAGAATGTGATAGAAACTTCCTGTCACTTCCTGTCAGTTAGAACTATCAGGAAGTAAACACAGTAAATTCACTTCCTGATTATTTAAACTGCTATAAATTTTGAATAAAACATCTGACAGCAATGAGAGTGACCTTGTTTTATTCAGCAGGAAAAGCTCTGTAAAATATGTGTTTTCATAAAAAAAGTTTACTGCGCCTTTAAATGAAAGGGGTATTTTATTAGTCCCCTTTGGTGCATTTGGTTTGCCCCAGAACTTCTCCATTCATTCTTAGTACATCAGCTTCAATGGTTGGGATAGCTAGTAGTATTTTTTGTAAGAGTGTAGCAGCATCAACAGTTAGCAGTAGCAGCAGCAGCAGCAGCAGCAGAAGTAGTAGTAGTAGTAGTAGTAGTAGTAGCAGCAGCAGCAGCAGGAGCAGTAATAGCAGCAGCAGGAACAGTAGTAGTAGTAGTAGTAGTAGTAGTAGTAGTAGTAGTAGTAGTAGTAGTAGTAGTAGTAGTAGTAGTAGTAGTAAGGAATTGTATACAATAATAAAATTTGTTCTTTCATACAAATAGATTTTCAGTGTGTATTATGGTTTAATGAGATCTATGTCTTACAGTGCTACCCTGTTTTCTTTCTACGGCAAGATAAATTGTAATGCACTAGAAATTATAAATTTACTTTTAAGAACTGTTTCATAAAGTAAAAGAAAGAAGGTTGTCATTAAAATTAAAGATTGTAGAAGTAGCAGAAAGCATTGTCATTTATGCTTTCCTCTTCTTATATTTGTCTTTAATTTAAAACAAAATAAAGTTATGCAGGTGTTAAAACCTCCAAATAATGCAAAAACCTAAGAGCCTAACACAAAAATGATAATAAAGATGAACCAATTAAAATATTGGCATATATCCCAGATTCAGTGATGATGCTAATTAAGGTGCATCCCAGACTGATCAGCAAATGATGATATGGATCATATTTCATGGATCAGTAAAATACTTAATTACTGGTCAGTAAATACACCTCCACAAATAATACTATCAAATATTTTGCAACAGACTCTTTCTGCTTTTAAAGAGCAACACATCCTATATAAGAATTCACTAGGACGGTTGTCAGAAGCCGTCATGCATCTCACGAGTGAGGCAACGCAAGACTGCATCGCGTGGAGCAATGAGGTAGAGGCCATTTATCCCTTTGAATGCCAGAGGGGCATGCAACACATTGCTTTTCAATGCGTTCCATACCTCTCTGGCACTCAAAGGGTTAAAATGAATCACCTCAAATAGAAATATTGAACATTTGTTAAACCCTTTGAATGCTAGAAGGGTAAGCAACGTAATATCTATATCTGTAGTTGTGGTCTTTAATTTTTTATAATCAAATGTTGGTAACACGTGATTCTGCATGGTGGTTACAAGATGCCATTATATTTTTCATCTAATTTTTAAGTTAGTAACACGAAATCTGTGAGAATCATTACTTATACAAACTATGAAGAGTTTTGGTTTTTTTTTAATATTTTTTTATTATTGAAGACAGCAGAGGGTAAAATAAACCATATACATTGATATACATCAAGGATAGGAGCATCAATATGGAACAATGTTGTACATCAAATGGAAGTAAGTAAACAAAGCCCCACACCTGCAATGCAACAATTTTCCTTTTCCTCCCCTCACCCAAACCCCATTACCCTTGTCCCTCACCATAACCAACTAGCCCAAACATCTCAGACCCTACTAATCCCATGTCCCTCTCAACACCCAAGACCCACTTATCTATCCCAACCAAACCCGCTGGACCAAAACAGGACCAGGTGCCCTGGCCCAGACCCCCACCCCATGCCAGGGAGCAGAATGCACTTGCATCAGCAACCAGCACCGGATGATATAAAAGAAAGGGAGAATCAAGGAGAAAACGCTGTGCAATTTAGTTTTTAAAGTTTTTATTTTAAGTTTTTATTTTACAGGTTTTTTTTTTTTTTTTTATTTTTTTTTTTTTAGTGTCAACCCAGTGCAAGTGGTGTGCAAAGATTTCCCTTCCGTCCATGGCCTGCCAACTCAAACACATCCTTTAAGGCTATTAAAGAGAGGGGGGTTGATCCATCCATCCCAAATTGTGTGGAATGTTTGCGGCTTGCCTCGTACTTGTAATTTGGTATATAGTGCATAACCAAACCCACCCACGTGGGTTGGGGCGGCACTGGAAAGCCACTTCCATGCCACCACCCTCCTCGCCAAGACCAAAAGCACTGATAGGAGACGCTAATCAGCAGATGAACCCATGTCATCCGGAATAATAGCTAGAATACAAAGTTTAGGAGAGTGAGAGATAGGGCGCCGAAGGACAGTCTCTAGGTGTTGAAGCACCATCTCCCAATACCTGTGGACAATGCCAAATCATATGAAAACTATGAAGAGATTTAAATGAGTCCCTAAATAAACAGCACATTGCAAGCAATATTCTCTAAGTATAATTTATTTGGGATACTGCAGTTGCTAAACTCTTCTGAGTGTCAGTGGATTAGTAACATATCACTTCACACTGCAGACTCAAGCAGAAGGTTCATCTAAGATGCCTATGTGCAGACTCCTCCTATTCCATCACAATTTAGTTAAAACAAAATGGCTTCCTCAGTGAAATCACTTTTCAAAAAGATGTTAAAATTCTGCAGGACAAAAGAGAGGAGAAACTATATTTTATCTTATTAACAAAAATATAAAATTACAAAAATAAGAATAAATATATTTTATTGTAAATTAAACTTGCTGACAGGTAGATCATTCCCTACAGCTGTAAGGACATATATTAATGTTTGATGATAGGACAGATTTTCTACCTGAATTGAAGCTGGTAATGGATTTAGTGGGGCTTTTATGCTATCCAAGGCTAATAAAAAGTGGATCTGCCAAGCACTAAACTTGATGTGTTTGAGTTTCTTTTAAACCTTACTATGTATGCAGGGTCTAAATTTTAAATTGCAATTTACAGTGGTTTTGACGTAAAACCACTCTGCTTTAGAATTTCTTTCCAGAAACTGCATACAGTTCTTTTTTTTGATAGCTAAGGATTCTGGGTAATGCCATGAAAATGGCCTTTCACTTGGCATCACTTTTACACAGCTTTTACTGACTAGTATATTTTGTGTTAGTTTTTATATTGATACGAAACTTCAGGGCTCATGCAAAAATCAAAAGCGGAGAAATTCTGTAACAAACCACTTGCAACCTAACATACAAATAACTACCATTTCTAAAATTCTGATTAATTTAAATGTGTCTTTTAACCCTTTGAATTCTAGAAAAGTTTAAAATGCGCTGCAAAGCAATGCATTGGAGTTCAAGGGGTGAAAGGCACATTTAACCCTCTGAGTGCCAGAGGGGTACACAACGCATTGTTCTGCAATACATTGCGTACCCCTCTGGCACTCAGAGGGTTAAGTCATAAGAACTGTTTTGGTGTCCCCTATGGTGGAGATGTTTTTTTTTGCTAGGATTCCTTATTCTCTTCCTTCTTCAAAAGATCCTGCACATTACTCCCAGTTTTACAGAAGGTTTCAGGTTGCTATTCATTTCTCACTCTCTGCAAAGCAGCATTATATTCCAGTGTTCAACACAGGAGAATATGAAGGGTTTTCAGTCTCCACGGGAATTTTGTTGTGAGATTGAAGGATCATGGAAATTTCTACACGCTTGTCATTTGACTTCTATTAGTGCTGCAAAAGTCTGTGAACAGCAGGTGTGCTGATTTCAGAAGTTCCAGCGTGTGATTGAAGGGCAAATTTGGCCAACTATAAAATTCTTGCTTAAGTGAAAAGAAGTTTCAAAATAATATTCTGGATATTTAGACTGATAGTTGGATATTTGTTGCACATATCAAATGCACATGCATCACACAAGAAATGCTTAGCTGTTATTGCATCAATAATATCATTATATATTTATTGATAGTGTACAAAGTGCTATGCATTGCCTTCGAGGCACCAGAAGCATGTTAATGCATGGGCATACACGTGTTCTCTGGGGGCCTCCTATGTCTTTGGGCCTCACTTTGGGTCACAGCTTTTACAAAGATGGAACCTATTTAATCCTGTGGTTAGATGGTTAAAGAGGGTTGAGACCATACATGTGGCTGCTTTTCCCACAAGCAGGAATGGAAGTAAAGTAAATGTCCAACTAAACTTAACCATTTGTGTTCCAGAGGGGGTGTCCAATACATTGTGATACTCCTCTGGTACTCAAAGGAATGAGAACATCCTAAACCAGGCTTGTTAATTGTTGAACCTCCTGCTGTTGGGGACTATAACGCCCACCATTCATAATCAAGCAAATGACTACCCCATCCTAAATTACTACTTACATTTGGGTGCATTTATTCACAATTTCATCAATGGGCTCAGGGATTCTGTACGTCACAGGGAGGCACACTAGGAAATATTAATCTTCCATGCCAACCACACAACAAGAAGGTTGATATTTATCATGTGTAGATGGAAAAACTTTTCACATTATTTGAACTTGCGCAATGTGAGACATAGCAAATTAAAGTCAAAGACAAAAAAATCCCCAAAGTTTTCTATACACTAATATTATTAACATATATGTCCCCGATGCATTACATCCGAGGGGATATATCTAACAGTGGAAATCAGTGAGGGGACCACTATGAAGTTCAAAAACCAGTGTGCTTCTTACATACTAGAATGGGATTACACTTGCAAGACAGTTAATTAATTTTGGGGAGAGCAGTAGATATAACTTATTTAGATTTCAGTAAAGCATTCAACACTGTCAGTAACGCATTGTGACACTGAACCTCATAGAAGACTCTGGATGTAAAAATAGCTGAATGAATTAAGTAAATGGCTGAGTGACAGGAGACAGAGGGTTGCAGTTAACAGAATAATCAGAGGAAGGTTATGTTACAATTTGGATACCTCGGGGATTTGTCCTGGGGCCCATTCTTCTTAATATTTTTATTAGTGATATTGAAAAAGCTCTTCAAGTTAAGGTATGTCTTTCAGCAGATAATATAAAGATCTGCAACAGGGTAGACATTTCTGAGAGAATAAGTCAAATGATTTAGGTAAATTAAAATAATGGACGACAGTGTGGCAGCTGCAGTTTAATGTTAATAAATGTAAAATAATGCAGTTGGGAAGTCAAAATCCAAAGGCAGAATATAGCATTAAGAGTACTGTGCTGTCTTAGACAACAGAGGAAAGGCACTTGGCACATCAACTTTCTGCCACTTGAATGCTAGAAAGTTTTCCAAGAATTTGGAACATGTATATTTGTCCCCTTTGGTGAAACTGTCACCTGTCCATACTCTCATCTATGGGAGCATCCATCATGACAGGATTTCCATGATTCCACCAGTCATTTTAAATAAATTAGCTAGCACTAGATGGCAGGGAGAGGCAGGTGGGAAGACAAGCAATTTGGAATGTTAGTATCTGGCTGGAAGGGAGTGGTAGATGGGAGAGCAAGAGCAGTGAGGAATGTTAGTATCTGGCTGTCAGGGAGAGATATGTGGGAAGGAAAGCAGTATGGAATGGTATCAGACTGGCAGTGAGGCATAGGTGGGAAGGAGAGCAGTGAGGAATGTTAGTATCTGGCTGCCAGGGAGAGATATGTGGGAAGGAGAGCAGTATGGAATGTATCTGACTGGCAGTGAGACATAGGTGGGAAGGAGAGCAGTGTGGAATGTTATTATCTGGCTGTCAGGGAGAGATATGTGGGAAGGAGAGCAGTATGGAATGTATCAGACTGGCAGTGAGACATAGGTGGGAAGGAGAGCAGTGTGGAATGTTAGTATCTGGCTGCCAGGGAGAGATATGTGGGAAGGAGAGCAGTATGGAATGTATCAGACTGGCAGTGAGACATAGGTGGGAAGGAGAGCAGTGTGGAATGTTAGTATCTGGCTGCCAGGGAGAGATATGTGGGAAGGAGAGCAGTATGGAATGTATCAGACTGGCAGTGAGACATAGGTGGGAAGGAGAGCAGTGTGGAATGTTAGTATCTGGCTGTCAGGGAGAGATATGTGGGAAGGAGAGCAGTATGGAATGTATCTGACTGGCAGTGAGACATAGGTAGGAAGGAGAGCAGTGTGGAATGTTAGTATCCAGCAAACATGCCAGTCAGAACTGTCTTTGTACTATATAAACTGACAAAAATATAAAGATAAATATATTAAAGATTTATTTTAAATTTAAAAAAAAATTACAGTTCCACTTTATCAATTAAAACACTGGAATCTAGAGAAGTCTGCAATGCATTACTTTATAATACACTGAAGAGCTCTAGCATCCAAGAGAAAAGAATGGTCTAAACTCTACTACTAATGAGCATATTTTTCTTTCAGTGTCTCATGCAAAAATGCTTGCGTTAGCTTTTTCCCTACAATGTTTTATTCTGCATGCGTGATGGACAATACACTAGTATTCTGTGTAGAACATTCTGCCCTTTCAGCGACAGGGAGGCATTTCCATACCTGTCAGTCATACTGTGTACAGTGATGTTACCTGCATTATCAGCATCTCTCTATACTGCTAATTCTAATGCACTGATCCTGTCCTGTGATTGCTAATTGACAGGAAAAACTAATCCTTTAACAACAGTGACAACCCATTTGGAAAGGTCTGAAGCAGTAAAAGGTAGGCATCACTCATCAACAATAATAGCAACTGTCTGAGATTAAAAGGCAAAGTAGCTTAATGCTGGTTACTTAGTATTAGACTTCAGCCCACTTACTGAATAGAGAATGGGAGTCGTGTATATGAAGTACTGTAGTGTAAGATGACATTGTACAGACAGGCTTATCAACTTGATATAGCAAGGTACCATCAACATTCCTGTTACTTTGTTTGATAAACTGAATTCCATCAGCAAAATCCTATGGATTAGTCTGGAGCTAGGGATTTAGTAGTCACATTTGTATCAAGTAATGAAAGCGTCGTTTCAGATAACCTAGCAGCTTTAAGATGCAGACTAAATTATAATGGCATCCTTTATTAAATGCAGTTAAGAGCATAATGTTCTAACCACTAGAGGGCGAGCTGAGCCCTGTTTCCTGACACCACAACTAGGGTTATAGGGTCATCTTCTTCAAGCGTAAGGCTGGTGAACACTCATTGACTGTCATTACAATAAAGTATCTGATGATGATGATGTACTAAGGAGAACTGGAGAACCAACAATTGCATCACAGTGGACCAGTACATGTTCCTACTGATTTATATAGGCTTTTAACCACTTTAATGCATGGATTTGCAAAGCATTAGAGACATCTGTTGAGTGCAAAGGGTTAAACGTCCCATTTACATTAACTATTTGAGTGTCAGAGGGGTGTGCAACACATTGCGTACCCTTCTGGCATTCAAAAGTTAAATGTGGATTTTGGAAAATGTTATTTGTCCTTTATGGTGCTGTTGACTACAGTTCTTAATTCATCGACCTCACTATACTGTGGGTTTAATGAATACATAGAGATACATTATATACCGCTGTGTCTATCTATACATATACATGGGCATGAGGTTTTCTTGAAGCTTGGTGGCCAGTGTCTCACTGTCCAACACTAGGCATCTGTTATTGTCACAGCAGACTATGGACAGTTTCTAGTGCATGGATTGGGAACCTGAGGCCCTCCAGCTTTTGAGCACTAAAACTCACATCATTCCTGGCCAGTCCACAACAGCTGAAGGGCCACGGGTGACCCATCTTCATTCTTCTGTTTGGAACTCTGTGGCTCAGAGTGCTTTTTTATGAAAAGGTTTGGTTACATACTCCCCTATGAGTGGTAGAGAATAGCCAGCACAATGCATTGGATAGTTCTCTGGAACTCAAAGGGTTAAACCAAAAAGATACCAAAAAGACAAAAGATTTTAGTGCAGGGGGCAAGTGAATGGAACTAAAAGCAGGCAAGACAAAAAAAACCCCTCTGATTTTGTTATAGTGATTTACTAAACTTACAGATTTGGCAGTTGCAGAAATATACTGAACAACCATCTCATGTTTTCTTGCCAGGTCCTTTTGTCGCAAAGGTGCCTTACGTTCTTCATTCAGATTCATATCTTCCTGTAGAAGGAAACATACAATGACAAACCGTTAGAACTGAACATATCTACTATACATTTTATTGGTACAAATCCTATGATATGACAAAGAAAAACTATGTCATTATGAATGATGCATTTTATTAACGACTTGGGTGCTAGATATGATGCAATGCATATGAGATGTTTCTAGCATCCTAGGGGTTAAAAATAAATAAAATTGCACAAATTTTGATCACGCATGACTACGGTCCATGTTATTATTCTAAAGGAGTACAATTGAGTGCCAGAGCATTGTAATGCATTGGATACCTTTCTGGCACTCAAAGGATTAAACCACTGGATGCTAGAGGCATATCCAAAGCATTAAAAACAATTTGCTGGTCATGTGTCTGTGAAGAAGGACAGTATGTAGGTGGTATGTGGAGAGCATGTGGGTGAATCATGTGGCATTGTATATATATTCACACACAAAAGCATGTATGCAGCTCCAGATTTCCCATTAGGCAAAACAGACAGCCACCTATAGTTCCAAGCTTTAAGGGACTATTCTGCTGTGCTGTCCACACTCACCATGCTGAGCTGTGTGTAGGGCCAGTGAAATCCCACTGCATCTACACAAGACACGTCCTTTGGGTTTATGGTGGATAGCCTAGCTGTCAGTTTTTAAATTCCTGTACTGTACACTTTATGTTCACATTTGGTCAATTTATTTACTTTTTTGTATGTCTATACTGGTAAATATATATAACAGTTGTTTTTGTATGTTTAACCCCTTGAAAACTAGGATGTGCAGGACACTGAGAAGCAATGCTTTGCAAACCCCTTGGAACCTCAAGAAGTTAAGTGTATTTTAAGTGCCAAGGAAGAGTGGATTAATCTAAGACAGAGCAGTGTGATGAGGCCATTGGGGAAATTAAGGTACCAATTGTGCGTTAGTTAGGGGCACCTGATATGTAACAAAGCAAAAATAGAGATAGAGAGGAAAATTTCCCTCTACTATATGCACAGCATAGTGGGTTCAGTATGGTATGAGATAAATTGAGGGGAAAATAACATTTAAAACAAATTAAAAAATAACTTTTAATAGTGCCCTTCTAAAAATAAGCAAATTAAAATCAATGGCTGTCTCAGTAGTCCATTTCTTATATTACTTAGCAAGACACTATTTTAACACCATTAGACTAATAGTGTTACTCTAATTATCTTCCATCTCTGAAGTTCAGGCTTAACTGATCAATAAAGTTCTATCTATCTCAATACACAGCATGTAACAGGATATGGAACACAGGATATAGGTGTAGACCCTATGTCCTCGAATATTCTATTACTAGACCGACTTCAGTTTTATCTATTAATACATATCTTAGTCTACCTTCCTACCTGCATATGACTATAGTCAGAGCAGAAGAGAAGGAAGAGAGCGGCCGCAAAAGTTAATCACTTAAAAATTGAAGCATAGCACTTCCAAGAACCCCAGCGGTTAAGTCCGCAAAAATCCCTTTGACAACGCCAAAAGGCGAAACAATCGTCAGGGTCTCTGAGCGCAGAGTTTGTGTCTCAGTTTTTGTGCAATCTCAGTACCATTACGAATTAGTTTGATACTAGTTTCTCTAACTCTTTATTTTTTGGCCTATATGGATCACTTGCCCAGCGGGTCTATTATCCAATGGTTTTTGAGGACTTAACCGATGGGGTAATTGGAAGCGCTAAGCTGTATGTAAGAGGTCATTAAATATCACATAAATATGCCATCCTGTCAGGCGTTCTTATAGGGGAGTATCACTCTGTTTTAGACTCTGAGATTTTCTCATAAAATAATACTACATGAGACTGTGATTGTCTACAATTCAATATCAATCACCATAAAACTCACTTAGGTATTTTCCCCCTCCCTTGAGGAAGAGAGGCCCATTGTCTCTGTTGCATGAGGTAATTTAAACACATTTTAAAACACAGATTTTTAGAGAATTTGGATTAAAAGAAAAATTAACCATTTCCTCCCCACCATGGCAATGTCTCTGACAAGACACACAACAAAATAATAATAATATATTATCCTCTGGATAAGATATTATTTTGTTGTGTGTCTTGCTGAGATTGAGATACTGTGTATCCTTTATTTTTATGGATAAGATATTATTATTATTTTGTTGTGTGTCTTGTTGAGATTGAGAAACTGTGTATCCTTTATTTTATATTACAGGGCTGTAAGGAGTCTAATAGTGCCAGGTTTTGGATTTAAAGAGATATTGCTGGTTGATTTTGTGGTGCGGTTGAAGCCTTTGTGGTTGCAACACCTGAGAGAACCGAAGGTGCTTCAGTATTCCTTGCGATTTACATGTGGTTGTCTGGGTCCCAATCTACGGAAAGGACTGTGACTATTCTGCTTCTAAAATATAAGTGTGAACTCAATTTTGGATAGCTCCTTCTCCAAAGAGTATATCGAGGAAAAACAAATAAGGTAGATATAGGTCATCTTAAACACTATAAACAAAAATGTTTGGGACCATTGCAATACGGTACTTATCTGTGTATCAGCAGTTCACAGTGCAACAACTGTACATGTGTTGATGTCTTAGAGATTCCCATAAAAGGGACTCAACTCAATTTTTTTGCTTTCTACATGTGCATTAGTAAATATATAGTCTACCTGTTAAAATGTCAGTGTTGCAAAGGGTATATGACTTGAGCAAAACAACACAGATGGTAAAACAGAGTGTCTGGGATCATACAAATAATAAGGTATGCATCAGATAAATCATGTGTTGCTGCAAATTTTGTTGAGGCAAGACAAATGGCCTTACAGATGTCTTCCAGGTGATTGATTCAATTCAAAATTGAGACTTAGTGGGGATTGGGTCTAGTCCTTTAAAACACAAAGATCAGTATGGATTAAGAAACTGGATAATTTGTACCCCAATAATATGGATATGGACTTAATTGTTGACTTTTTGTTTTGTGATTTTTGAATAATTCTTGCTAAACATCCATTTTGTCTGATATCTGTAGTTGGTTTTCTGTTTCACAGATTCTTTAAATAACAGGGAACGATAAATCCAGTCCTCACATTTTTTATAGCTCGTGAGAAACTGCTGATATCATATGGGAGAGTTTTGAGGCTAATTTCAAAATACATATAAATGTATTAGCATAAGAGTGGTTAATGATGTCTAAAGTGTTGGCATGGTAACATTTTTCCTAGCACATTTCTGGTATACTACCGAGGCTGTCTGTGATGAAATAAGCAAATATATAATTGAAACTAAGCGAGTACTTTATTATGTATATGAGCTGGCCACTCTGGAGCTCAAAATGGGTTAGTACTAGCATTAGATTGGAGAACAACCAGCGCACAACTTCTGAGCGTACAAGCCCTTAAGACATGCCATGGAGACACTTCCTGTCTTAGCCCTACATTACTTCTCCTGATTACTGACACTTTGACTTAACCCATTAAGTGCTAAGGGAGGTGGGCAATGCATTGTTGAGCAGTGTCAGTTAGTGTGGGAGGTAATGTAGGGTTAAAACAGGAATTTTCTGCATGGCATGCCTTAATTAGCATAATCTATAAAGCCAAATAAAAAAAGATTTCCTAAATGATAAAAATGTCTAATACAGCATATACATAATTTAGTAAGTTCTTTCAAAAATCACCAAAACTGTTCTTCCTTGATATGGTCTGTTTAAAGGGAGATTAAAGAGTTATATTATATAAATAAAAAGTTACAACTTAGAATAAATGTTAAACAAAGAATGTACAGATTTAGTTTATTAAAGGGACAGCAATGTTTCACAACAACTTGGGACGTGGAGAGTGTTATTTCAAAACTGTCAGAGTTTTAGTTCAAGAGTAATTGAATGATAAATTATCCCCTCCCGCCCCTTTTACTGATGTAACACTGGTCACCTCAGACAAGCAAGGCTGTCTGGATGGATCGCAGAGAGGGACAATCTTCAGTGAGAATAAGGAAATACCTGTCAAGGGGTAGGGTTTTCCTTATAATCACAATACTTGCTGTGAACAGTCCAGTCCCAGGACCAGATTCAACATCTGAGAGGAGGGGGCTTACACTAGGTAAAAGGGGTGGGAGGGGGATACTTTATCATTCAATTACTCTTGAACTACAACTCTGAGAGTATTGAAATATCACTCTCCATGGCCCAAATACTATGAAGATTAATTGGAGCTCTGTTTTTGTGAAACATTACTATCCCTTTAAACTTAAATGATAGAGAGAGTACATGCTTTACTGCACAGTGCACTGGAGATCTTTTGAGCATCCAAGGGGTTAAACAGATATTTACATTTACTTTAAGGACTGGTGTTAGATGTATGTACAGTATATGTAGTCACCAGCAGGGGTAAGGATGACACAATTTATCAGCAGTATGTCACTGTACAGTAACTGCATTCTGTTCTGTGTATTTATCAGTATTAATCCTTGGAGTCTAGAAAATTCTAACAGTTCTGCAGTCACAACTGCAACAAAATATTTTCCTGATTGACCTAAGAGTTGATAAATGAGTGTATTTCACAAAACATCTACTTACTTAAAAGTAAATTGGTTGTGTAAAGTGAGAGCTGCATCATTGTTTTAGAGGAATTATCTTACTGTTAGTGTTATCTTGTAGCATTGCAGAGACATGTTGTTGTCATATCTGTTTTTACAAACACCTCTCAAGTACAAGCTTACAGGGTAGAATAGAGGAAGATCTGTTACAACTGCAATGTATACTTTGAAATGTGCAGTAATTGTGTCATGATTTACAAGGAAGTAAATGTCTATTGCAGTGATTCTCAATTCCAGTCCCAGGGGAACAGCAAAAGGGTTTCAGGATGTCCCCAATTAAGCACAGGCAGCTCAGTCACAATCACTGAAACAATGATTATTTTCCTGTGATTAAGCAAGGATACCTTGAAAAGATGACCTCTCTCTGTGTCCCAAGGACTTGCAATCACTGATCTAAACGAGAGTCAATAAAATTGCATTAAAATGTAAAAACTAAACATGCACCAAATGTTTTTGTTTCTTTTAATCTTCATTTCCACAGCAACCCTTTGAGTGCCAGAAAGGTATCCAACGCATTGTATTGCAATGCGTTGGTTACCTCTCTTGTACTCAGAGGGTTAAACCAAACACTGAAGAGCAGCAGTAAATATTCATTCAGCCCTAGCCCATATCTGAATCCCATTCAGACTGGATTTCAAAAGAAATAAATCAATAGTTAAAACCAGAATGGGAACATTTCTGTTAGGCTGGCTTGTGGTTGCCAACATATTTGTTGTAAGACCTTTTTCTGAACTGCAGATCCAAATGATTCCAAAAATGGAATTTAATACTGTTCCAAGCCTGGCTATTTTGCATAACGAGTATAAATTACTCCAACTCTTCTAATTAATAGAAACTTTTCAATCCAGTGGTGGGCATTGGAACTACAACTCTCATTATTGTATTCCAACCAGAGGGATGGACGTTGTAGTCCAACACCTGCAGACACCCAAGTTTCCTGTCCATATCCAATGAATAGGGTGTGTGATAAATTATTCCACAGGATGAGTCAGGCGGAAAATGGCATGTTTTGCCTCCCATGAGTATTCATGCACATCCATGTGTGCACAAGAAAGTAAATTGCAGAAAATTAAGGTTATCAAAATCCCTTTTAACATTAAAACTCAGATTTTTACCTGCCTTTTCCTTCGCACAATAATTTCCACAGAAAGGAGAACATTTCTCTTACTTTGCGAAAGAACCTTTGGAAAAAAATGTAACTTTTCACCCCCCTTCCTATCCCTTGCCATAAACATGCCTCTAACACAATAACATTTGTATTTAAAATCACTGGTGGGTCAGGAGGCCAGTCACCAGTCCAACAATGGTTCATATTCATTAAGCCAGTTGACTTAGTATGGCAATAATACATCTTTAAACATCTTTTCCATAGTGAATATACCAAAGTAGAAAATAAATTACTGGCGCTGTATAAGTAAAATGAAAATGTACATTCCGGGGTGCTTTGCCACTACAAAGTAACAACACAAAAGCACATATTAAATAGTAATAAAACATAGCCATATTTGTCCTTGAAAATGTTATAGTATTACATTGTAAAAATTATTTTACACTTTCCATTTTTGTTTTATAATTGCACCTGCTCATTAAGTTGTTGGCACCAGCTGCTACCTTTGCCACTCAGGTGGCATCAAAGATTAAAGAAAGAAAATACAATTATATTCCTCCAGGAAGCAAATCGTTTTTTTTCTTGATGACTCTACTAAATGTAAAATAGATGACACTGTTACATATATCAACAAATCAATATCAGGTAGGTAAAACAGGAGGCAATAATGTAGTGAAGTTGATACCTTTATTGACTAACTAAACAGATTTAGGATGCAAGCTTTCAAGACCTCTTAGGTCTCTTCCTCAGACATTTTATGCCTGAGGAAGAGACCTAAGAAGTCTTGAAAGCTTGTATCCTAAATCTGTTTAGTTATCCAATAAAGATATCAATTTTACAAAATGTTTGCCTCCTGTATTTCTACGACTAACAAGGTACCAACTCTCATAAGGTAGGTAAAACAAACGTTGAATTCCTCAGTTGCTTGTTCCATTACATTAATATGGCAAAAGCATTTTAAAATTGGGAAAATCTTTTATTCTGATTTGGTAGAATTCTTTTCACACAGAATTAATGAGTGCTAAATTCTGAATGTTATTTAATGACCCTTTCAAACTGTCCCCACTTTTATTACCAAGACATTAAATCAGATTTCTACTTTGACTTGCATGTGTGTGCCATTCCTGATTTGATTTTAAAAGGTTTTAACAATTTGCATGTGCTTTACACAGATCAAGTATGGAAATGCAGTCTCTGCAAATTTACCCACAATTTTGACATACAGGAAGACTAACACTTTCTAGTAATAACCTCGTCTTGGCTTACCTTAATATGACTAGAAAATATTAAAGGTCCATATGAATTTTGCCCTTGTGTCTTTGCTTAAAGGGATAGTAACACTCAACATGTAAAAGAATATGTAGTGTTGGGTTTATTTTCCCGAGTAAAACAAGGGTACTCCCTCTGCTGAGAGGTTTTGTATTCAAAGTTTTTGCAGCTCAAGCTTGAAGTTTTTTTTAAGTGCAATGACTCAAGGGCCTGAAATGCATTGCTTTCCCCTCCGGCACTCAAAGGGTTACGTGTTACTATCCCTTTAAGAGATGCCCTGGATTTCTTGTCTTTGGAGGCAGCTATGATAATTGCAGTAAGTTTTTCCAAACTGAAACAAGCAGAGTGCATGAGCTTAATTTAAACTTTAAGAGCAGAGAAGTGTACAAGGCATTACAATTGATTAAAATTACCATTTGCAGTAAGCAGAATTTGAGTTTCTATGCTCCTGATAGCAACTCTTATGTCTGCCTCTATGGCATGCCATCCAGGAAGTATTGAAGATGTTACCTCTTGGTCAAAGGCACAAGAGCAATATTCATAGGGAATTAGGATTTTCAGGCCATAGTAATATAAGGTGGGGGATGCTATTAGGAGATGTTAATGTTATTAATCAAGTGACTATAAACATTATCTGTGACTGAAAAAAATCAATGTAAATTTCCAATATATACTTAAACATATACTTAGAATAAACATTGCTTTGTCTATAAGAACAAAAACATTTGATTAGCTTTGCACAATTTTGAAATAGAAGAATACGTTTTTAATTTATTTTAATTTTATCAGTGCTCTTTTATCTATTTACTTTCATAGCTTGCATTAGTAACAGATATATTTAGAAATGCTTTAGTTCTTTGTTAATAGGAAATGAGTCAACCCATTCAAAGTAAGTATACGGCTGTTAAAACAAAGATCATGCATTTAGGATCATAAAATGCTTTGGAAATTATAGTTCCAACCTAATCACATAATGGCTGGTTTTAATGTGGCGTGTATTAAAACTGATCTATCTATTGTGTTCTTTGGAAAATGGAAAAACATAGAAGTCTATTTCAAGCTTTTTATACTGTAGGGGGGCTGTCCAGATTGATAGGGACATGTGAATTGTATTAAGAAGAATAAAGTATATGTAATCTGAATCAATGAGTGCAATGATTTGGACAATAAATTGTGCCAAGTGCTTTATAGCTAATGTGCCTCCAATTATTCTACTACAATCAGCTTCTAGATTTTGCAAATCTTTATTATTTGTACAGAAATAGCAATCATTTAGAATGGTTACAGACTGGGCCATTCCTTGGGAGGTATCAAATAAAGTGTCATTATGTAACTTTCTGTCACCCACTTGCCACGTATTTGACTGCATAGAGCAGAGGAGGGCAATCTGAGTCCATACTGAGTATTACAGCTCTAATCATTCATAGCTGGCAGTTTGCTGGCTTTGGGATGACTGGAATTAAGATCCTCAACAGATGGACTGTATCAGTGGTCTAAAAGTGGTCTAAAATGTGGTGGAATATCAATATCAATAAACTATGTGAATTATGACACTTCATGGTCTAAATTCATCAGAAAGAAAAAAGAGCTGTATGGGCTGAGGAAGGAGTGATGTGTGTGTTATTGTGTGTGATGTCTGATATTATTTTGCATGCAAAAAAAACATTTTAGCTATCTGAGCACATATCAGGACTGGGGCTGTAGTCTTCTCCAGTTGATGATGAAGGGCTGAAAATGTTGGGAATTGTGATTTAACAAGAGCTACCTGAAGGCTACAGGTTGCCCATACCTAACATAAACAAGCACAACATCTAACACTTGTCTTTCTTGTTGGCGTTTAAGCTTTCTCTCTCTCTCTCTCCCTCACTTAAAGGGATAGTAATACTTCGTTTTAACTTTATTTTATTTTGTAGGCATTAAAAAAAACATGAAGAACGATATGTCTTATCTCTCAAACCTTTATGGTTTAAGAGATATTCACAAACAAAGTATCCCTTCCATGTTCAACCAGGTCAGAAGGGAGGTGCCCAGGTAGACTGCAGAAAGGGACAATCTTCAATTAAGATAAGGGAAAAACCTGAAAAGCTTGTCAAGGGGGGCAGGGATTTCATTGTTTTCATAGGAATAAGAGTGTCCCCTTCTGTTATCTGTCTGGTCTATGGACTGCATTCCACATCTGAGAAGAGATGGCTTACACTAGGTAAAAGGGGCGGGAGGGGGAAACTTTGCTTGTGAATATCTCATAAACCATAAAGGTTTGAGAGATAAGACTTATATCATTCTTCATGTTTTTTCAATGCCTACAAAATAAAATAAAGTTAAACGAAGTATTACTATCCCTTTAATAACAGTAAAGAGTGCAAAGGGGTTCCCGGGAACTAGAGTCCACTCCTGATCTGCCCATCAATAGGGTTATTAGAGAAACATCTAAATGCAAACAGCATTTCTTAAAATGAATGTAAATACTTAGAAATTCCAAAACTATGAAACTTGTCCGAAGCAAGATAACTCAGAATTATAAAACTTGCCTCTTGTGAATTCCAAGAGTTAATTATACTTCAAATGCGTGTATAGAAGGTTACAGTCCTTTTTTTTTATTATTATTATTATTATTATTATTATTATTATTATTATTATTAAAGCACACGTGGAAATGGTAGAGACTAGGGTTTATCCTTTAGTGCAACTACATACTAGGTAAATAACAGTTTTTTTCCAACATAAACAATTCTGTGATTGGATATAAGGTTTACTTTTATGTTACATCCGCTATTGTTTTTTCCAGGTTTTGTGAATTATTTGTTGTTTTATTGAAGTCTGTGTGTTCAGTTAGTCTGTTGAAATCAAAACAATAAGTATTCCAAGCATTTGTTTTTAAAACATTTAATTTGATCATGTAACAAGGCACTGAAATTATTGAGGATGTAGGTTTGTCAATGAAAGTTACATCAAAATTAGCAGGTAACATTGTAAATCATGGCAACAAGCGATGTTTTTATTTGGAGCAGATGTCTTCTATGTAAATATGCTAATTATACAGATATAAGGTTTAACTTTCACTGGCCACTCTCTGCTTAGTTTTTTTTTTCTATCAGTTGTGAATCTTATGCTGCTATTTATCAATCTGCATACTGAGTATCACTATGGAAATCAATGGTGGTACAGTCATATAGCGTAAGGAAGTGGCATACATAAAATACAATCTTCCACATGCTAAGATCTTCTTACGCACTACTTCATTTCCCTGCCTACCTAGGACACTATTTACGTTAAATGCAAATAAATTAGCAAGGGGAATGTGAGGTTTGGCTCTCTAGCTGTTAGAGACTATGGGGCAGATTTATAGACCTGGCATTATAAAGAAAAAAATTAGTAAAAGTTGCCTAAAACTGAAGATCAGCATTTAAAAAAGATGCTTATAGAAGTTCTGGAAGCCTTAATGCTATGTAGTTGTGTTTCTGAAAAACGTAACGGCAAAGTTGACAAAAACTGTTGCACGTTGAATTTATAACAAATGTCTCTAAATGCAACAATTTAGTGACATCATTTTTGCAAGAATGTTAACATCAGGTATAAGGTGTACCTAACCATTCCACGGCTCAAAGGGATAGTAATGTTTTACAATAAAAGCAGCTCCAATTAATCTTCATAGTATTTGGGCCATGGTGAGTGTTATTTCAATGCTATCAGAGTTGTAGTTCAAGAGTAATTGAATGATAAAGTTCCCCCTCCCGCCCCTTTTACTGATGTAACACTGCTCACTAGTGTTGAGCGAGCATGCTCGGCCGATGCTCGGATCGGCTCGAGCATCGCTCTGCTCGGCACATGGCGGTACTCGTACGAGTACCGCATGTGCTCGCCCGCCATGTTCGGGTCTCCTCCCCGCACGTTTTGCTCCTGCTGCGCAGCCAATAAACGTGCAGGGAGGCTCTGACATCGGTGTAATGCCAGCAGCCATGTTGGCTGCTGGCATTACACTGATTGGCTGGCCAGAACCCGTGGTCAGGTGCTGTATAGCACCTGACCATCGAGTTCGGCTCAGTCTGAGCCAGGGAGAGCTGAGGATAGGAAGGGAAAGGCAGTGTAGGGAGGAAAAAAACAAAAATTGTGAAAAAAAAAGAACCAAAAGTCCTTTTTAGGACTACTGTGTGTGGGGGCAGCAGGTTATTTGGTGTGGGGGGAAAAAAAAAAAAAAAAAAAAAAAAAAAATATATATTCTGTTTAGTGTGCAAAGTTGCAGATTAGAGCACATTCTGTTTAGTGTGCACAGTTGCAGATTAGAGCACATTCTGTTTAGTGTGCAAAGTTGCAGATTAGAGCACATTCTGTTTAGTGTGCAAAGTTGCAGATTAGAGCACATTCTGTTTAGTGTGCAAAGTTGCAGATTAGAGCACATTCTGTTAAGTCTTCAAACTAAAATATCAAAGTCACGTATTCCATTCAGTGTGCGTCGCCGCAGTTTAGCAGCACATTCTGAGTACTGTGCAGAGTTGCAGAATAGGAAGAAATACTGTTAAGTCTTCAAACTAAAATATCAAAGTCACATATTCCATTCAGTGTGCTTCGCCGCAGTGTAGCAGCACATTCTGTGTACTGTGCAGAGTTGCAGAATAGGAAGAAATACTGTTAAGTCTTCAAACTAAAATATCAAAGTCACATATTCCATTCAGTGTGCTTCGCCGCAGTTTAGCAGCACATTCTGTGTACTGTGCAGAGTTGCAGAATAGGAAGAAATACTGTTAAGTCTTCAAACTAAAATATCAAAGTCACATATTCCATTCAGTGTGCTTCGCCGCAGTTTAGCAGCACATTCTGTGTACTGTGCAGAGTTGCAGAATAGGAAGAAATACTGTTAAGTCTTCAAACTAAAATATCAAAGTCACATATTCCATTCAGTGTGCTTCGCCGCAGTGTAGCAGCACATTCTGTGTACTGTGCAGAGTTGCAGAATAGGAAGAAATACTGTTAAGTCTTCAAACTAAAATATCAAAGTCACATATTCCATTCAGTGTGCTTCGCCGCAGTGTAGCAGCACATTCTGTGTACTGTGCAGAGTTGCAGAATAGGAAGAAATACTGTTAAGTCTTCAAACTAAAATATCAAAGTCACATATTCCATTCAGTGTGTTTCACCGCAGTTTAGCAGCCTTTTCTGTGTACTCTGCAGAGTTGCAGAATAATAAGAAATACTGTTAAGTTTTCAAACTCAAATATTAAAGTCACATATTCCATTCAGTGTCTTTCACCGCCGTTTAACAGCCTATTCTGTGTACTCTGTACAGTTGCAGAATTATAAGAAATACTGTTAAGTTTTCAAACTCAAATATTAAAGTCACATATTCCATTCAGTGTCTTTCACTGCCGTTTAACAGCCTATTCTGTGTACTCTGTACAGTTGCAGAATTATAAGAAATACTGTTAAGTTTTCAAACTCAAATATTAAAGTCACATATTCCATTCAGTGTCTTTCACCGCCGTTTAACAGCCTATTCTGTGTACTCTGTACAGTTGCAGAATTATAAGAAATACTGTTAAGTTTTCAAACTCAAATATTAAAGTCACATATTCCATTCAGTGTGTTTCAACGCCGTTTAACAGCCTATTCTGTGTACTCTGTACAGTTGCAGAATAATAAGAAATACTGTTAAGTTTTCAAACTCAAATATTAAAGTCACATATTCCATTCAGTGTGTTTCAACGCCGTTTAACAGCCTATTCTGTGTACTCTGTACAGTTGCAGAATAATAAGAAATACTGTTAAGTTTTCAAACTCAAATATTAAAGTCACATATTCCATTCAGTGTCTTTCACCGCCGTTTAACAGCCTATTCTGTGTACTCTGTACAGTTGCAGAATTATAAGAAATACTGTTAAGTTTTCAAACTCAAATATTAAAGTCACATATTCCATTCAGTGTGTTTCACTGCCGTTTAACAGCCTATTCTGTGTACTCTGTACAGTTGCAGAATTATAAGAAATACTGTTAAGTTTTCAAACTCAAATATTAAAGTCACATATTCCATTCAGTGTCTTTCACCGCCGTTTAACAGCCTATTCTGTGTACTCTGTACAGTTGCAGAATTATAAGAAATACTGTTAAGTTTTCAAACTCAAATATTAAAGTCACATATTCCATTCAGTGTGTTTCAACGCCGTTTAACAGCCTATTCTGTGTACTCTGTACAGTTGCAGAATAATAAGAAATACTGTTAAGTTTTCAAACTCAAATATTAAAGTCACATATTCCATTCAGTGTGTTTCAACGCCGTTTAACAGCCTATTCTGTGTACTCTGTACAGTTGCAGAATAATAAGAAATACTGTTAAGTTTTCAAACTCAAATATTAAAGTCACATATTCCATTCAGTGTCTTTCACCGCCGTTTAACAGCCTATTCTGTGTACTCTGTACAGTTGCAGAATTATAAGAAATACTGTTAAGTTTTCAAACTCAAATATTAAAGTCACATATTCCATTCAGTGTGTTTCAACGCCGTTTAACAGCCTATTCTGTGTACTCTGCAGAGTTGCAGAATTATAAGAAATACTGTTAAGTTTTCAAACTCAAATATTAAAGTCACATATTCCATTCAGTGTCTTTCACCGCCGTTTAACAGCCTATTCTGTGTACTCTGTACAGTTGCAGAATTATAAGAAATACTGTTAAGTTTTCAAACTCAAATATTAAAGTCACATATTCCATTCAGTGTGTTTCAACGCCGTTTAACAGCCTATTCTGTGTACTCTGTACAGTTGCAGAATAATAAGAAATACTGTTAAGTTTTCAAACTCAAATATTAAAGTCACATATTCCATTCAGTGTGTTTCAACGCCGTTTAACAGCCTATTCTGTGTACTCTGTACAGCTGCAGAATAATAAGAAATACTGTTAAGTTTTCAAACTCAAATATTAAAGTCACATATTCCATTCAGTGTCTTTCACCGCCGTTTAACAGCCTATTCTGTGTACTCTGCAGAGTTGCAGAATAATAAGAAATACTGTTAAGTTTTCAAACTCAAATATTAAAGTCACATATTCCATTCAGTGTGTTTCAACGCCGTTTAACAGCCTATTCTGTGTACTCTGTACAGTTGCAGAATTATAAGAAATACTGTTAAGTTTTCAAACTCAAATATTAAAGTCACATATTCCATTCAGTGTGTTTCAACGCCGTTTAACAGCCTATTCTGTGTACTCTGTACAGTTGCAGAATTATAAGAAATACTGTTAAGTTTTCAAACTCAAATATTAAAGTCACATATTCTGTGTAAGATGAAGAAGGCGGGTAAAAAGGGACGGGGAAGTGGACGTGATCCTGAAAGTTCAGGGCGCGGGTCAGGACGCGGAGAAACTGTGCCTGGTGCCAGAGCACAAGAAAGAAAGACATCCACCATACCTAGCTTCATGTCTGATTTCACAGGGCGTCGCAGGACATCACTCTCGAGGTCCGACCACTGCGAACAGGTGGTCGGTTGGATGACAGCTGATACTGCTTCCAGTCGGTTAAGCACCACCCTGTCTTCCACCAAGTCCACTCTCAGTAGCCAAGAGTCTGGTCAACATAATCCTCACTCTGATCATCCTTCCTCCCACCATACACGGTCTGGTCAAAGAAGTGATCCCACACTGGGATATAGTGATGAGCTCGTCTCATCACCAATCCTTCATTTGACCCTCTCTCCAAGCACGCTTGCAGAGGAACATGACATCTTGTGCCCTGATTCACAACCTCTAGAGGCTACCCAATCACAAGAAGATGACAGATGTGAACGGCATTTAAGGTCAAAGGAAGTAGTGGATGATGATGATGATGATGATGATGAGACACAGTTGCCATTAAATCAACCACTATTTCCGTCTCAAGACCTTGTTGAGGAGAATGTTATACAGTTGTCAATGACTGAGTATGTGGTGGGATCAAGACTTGAGGAGGATGATCAGAGTGAGGAAGTGGAGGAGGACTTGGTGGACGATGAGGTGACTGACCCCACCTGGGAAGGTGTAGAGCCGAGCGATGACAGCAGTCCTGAGGGTGAGCCATCTGCAGCACCGCAACAGGCTGGAAGAGGCAGTGGTGTGGCTACAGAAAGAAGGCGGACCGCACCAAACCGGCCCGCAAATGTTCCACGGAGCACCCCCTTGCGTAAATCTACCTTGCCAAAGGGTAGGTGTTCCGCGGTATGGCGTTTTTTTAAGGAAAGTGCAGACGACAAAAGAATTGTAGTTTGCAACCTGTGCCACACCAGAATGAGCCGAGGCATGAACACTAGAAACCTCACCACCACCAGCATGATCCGACACATGGCATCCAAGCACCGTAGTAAGTGGGAGGAACGCCTGGATCGCCCACCTGTGTCTGCAGGCCACACCACTGCCTCCTCTTCCCCTGTTTTCGGTGCCGGCCAATCGCCTGTCGAAGGCGCAGGCCCGCATACCTCCCGCCCTGCACCTGTAGCATCTGAAGCACCATCAGCGACCACATCCACTTCCCTGTCCCAGCACAGCGTCCAAATGTCGTTACCCCAGGCATTTGAGCGCAAGAGAAAGTACCCAGCCACCCACCCACAGGCCATAGCACTAACCTCACACCTTTCAAAATTACTGGCCATCGAAATGCTGCCATTTAGGCTTGTGGACACTGAGTCCTTCCGCAGCCTGATGGCAGCAGCTGTCCCTCGGTACGCGGTCCCCAGCCGCCACTACTTTTCCCGGTGTGCCATCCCCGCATTACACCACCATGTGTCCCGTAACATCACCCGTGCCCTGACCAACGCAGTTACTGGGAAGGTCCACTTAACGACTGACACATGGACAAGTGCTTGTGGCCAGGGACGCTACATTTCCCTGACGGCACACTGGGTGAATGTCGTGGAGGCTGGGAGCGACTCGGACCCTGGGATGGCACGGGTGCTACCCACGCCGAGGATTGCGGGCCCTACCTCCATCAGGGTTTCCACCAGCACCTACGTTATTGGCTCCTCCTCCTCCGTTTCCACCTCCGAATTCTCTACACACACCGCCACTCCCCCATCAGCCAGTAGCTGGAAGCAGTGTAGCACTGCAGTGGGGAAGCGTCAACAGGCCGTGCTGAAGCTGATCTGCCTTGGGGACAAACAGCACACGGCCTCAGAGCTGTTGCAGGGGATTAGTCACCAGACCGAGCAGTGGCTCTCGCCACTCAACCTGCAAGCAGGCATGGTTGTGTGTGATAATGGGCGTAACTTGGTGGCGGCTTTGGAGCTCGGCAAGCTCACACACGTACCATGCCTAGCGCATGTATTTAATTTAGTGGTGCAGCGATTTCTAAAAACCTACCCCAATGTGCATGATCTCTTGACCAAGGTGCGCCGCGTGTGTGCACATTTCCGTAAGTCATCAACAGCTTCAGCCGGCCTGTTGAAGCTGCAGCAGCGCTTACAATTGCCAGCTCACCGGCTGCTGTGTGACGTGAGCACGCGCTGGAACTCCACCTTCCACATGTTGGCCCGGCTTTGTGAGCAGCAGAGGGCAGTAGTGGAGTACCAGCTGTTACACGGTCGTCGCCTCTCCGTTCAACTTCCTGTAATCAGAAGTGAGGAGTGGGAATGGATGTCAGACCTCTGCGAGGTTTTACGCAATTTTGAGGAATCGACACAGATGGTGAGCGGCGATAACGCTATTATCAGTGTAACCATCCCACTTCTGTGTCTACTGAAACGCTCGCTGCTCACAATTAAAACCGACGCTTTGCATGTGGAAGAGGTGGAAATGGGGGAGGAAGAGCTTACACAAGGTGATAGCCAGAGCACCCTCACTTCGTCTTCTCAGCGACAATTGGAGGAGGCGGAGGAGGAGGAGGAGGAGGAGGAGGAAGACACGGTTGCCTCCGCTACAGAGGGTAGCCATGGAACTTTAGTTCCATCTCTTCAGCGTGGGTGGGCAGAAGAGGAGGAAGAGGATGAGGATATTGAGAGTCAGCCTCCTGGTGAGGACAGCGAAATCTTGACTGTTGGTACTCTGGCACACATGGCTGACTTTATGTTAGGCTGCCTTTCCCGTGACCCACGCGTTGTACGCATTTTAGACAACACGGATTACTGGGTGTTCACCCTTCTGGACCCCCGCTACAAAGAGAATTTCTCATCTCTCATTCCTCCGGTGGAGAGGACAAGCAAAATGTTGCAATACCAGAAGGTTCTTGTTGAAAAATTGCTCCAAAATTTTCCATCTGACAACGCTGGCGGCAGAGTACGTGCTACCTTGGCCAACCGAGAAGGGGAGAAAAGGGGAGCACACAGCAGTTCCGACAAAGGCAGGGCAACACTCTCCAAGGCGTGGGACACCTTCATGACACCCCGCCAGCACCCTCACCCTGATGCGCAGCCTAGTGTCACAAGGAGGGAAAAGTTTTGGAAGATGGTGAAGGAGTACGTAGCAGACCGTGTCAGCGTCCTCAATGATCCCTCTGTGCCTTACAACTACTGGGTGTCCAAGCTGGACACGTGGTATGAACTGGCACTCTACGCCTTGGAGGTGCTGGCCTGCCCTGCCGCCAGCGTTCTGTCTGAGCGGGTATTTAGTGCTGCTGGTGGCATCATAACAGATAAGCGTATCCGCCTTTCCACCGACAATGCTGATAGGTTGACACTTATAAAAATGAACAAGGCCTGGATTTCCCCTGACTTCTCCACTCCACTGGAGGAAAGCCCCGGGGGAACATAAACTCACTTTATATATGTTATTTACAATGATGGGAATACTCTGTATTCCCATTCACCCCTTCCACCCAAAAAACGGGTATATGGTTGACTCTTAATCTTCTCATCCTCCTCCTCCTCTTCCATATGCCCTGTACTATAATTTTTATATAGGGCCAGCTCACCAGCGTGCCCTGGGATATAATTTTTATATAGGGCCAGCTCACCAGCGGGCCCTGTGATATAATTTTTATATAGGGCCAGCTCACCAGCGGGCCCTGTTTGACAATTTTTATATAGGTCAGCTCACCAGCGGGCCTTCTCATATAATGTTTTATTGGGTCAGCTCTCTAGCGGGCCCTCTCATATAATGTTTTATAGCGTCAGCTCACTAGCGGGCCTTCGCATATAATGTTTAGGATGGTCAGCTCTGCAGCAGACCCTCACCCATAATGTTTTAGATGGTCAGCTCAGCGCACGTTTCCCTCTTAATCATGGCCTCAGTTCTGAAAATCAAGGAAATTTTTGGGAGAATTTGCCTCTGCGCACGTTTCCCTCTTAATCATGGCCTCAGTTCTGAAAATCAAGGAAATTTTTGGGAGAATTTGCCTCTGCGCACGTTTCCCTCTTAATAATGCCTCAGTTCTGAAAATCAAGGAAATTTTTGGGAGAATTTGCCTCTGCGCACGTTTCCCTCTTAATCATGGCCTCACTTCCGAAAATCAAGGAAATTTTTGGGATAATTTGCAGATGATATACAAGTAAATATACAGCAAATATTGTTTGGTAACAATTTTTCGCCTAAAGTCGTTTTTATTTTCCTTTTTGTGTGTTTTATGGTCAGTCTGTAAAAATGGCGTACTACGGGCGAAAGATCGTTCCCAGCAGCGATGTTGGAGTCCAAGGTGCATCCAGACATCCTCCCTATGCTGTCCCTGAACCATTTCTGTAGTGTTTCCATCTTTTTCTGCCCTTTTCCTATGGACCAGGCACCCTCCCCTCATCAGAGCAGGGGGTGCCTGGTGTAATGCTCGAGTCCTCCCATTGACTTCAATGGGGCTCGGATGCTCGGCCGAGCACTCGAGCCTCAGGGGGTGCTCGGTCAGAGCACCCGAACATCCGAGCATTGGGGTGCTCGCTCATCACTACTGCTCACCTTAGAACAGCAAGGCTGTCTGGATAGATCGCAGAGATGGACAATCTTAAGTGAGCATAAGGAAAAACCTGAAAAACCTGTCAAGGGGGGCAGGGATTTCCTTATGCTCATAGTAAGAAAATTGTCCCTTGCTGTGACCTGTCCAATCCCAGGACCAAATTCCACATATGAGGGGAGGTAGCTTACACTAGGTAAAAGGGGCAGAAGGGGGATACTTTATCATTCAATTACTCTTGAACTACAACTCTGACAGTATTGAAATACCGCTCTCCATGACCCATATACTACGAAGATTAATTGGAGCTGGTTTTTTTGCGAAACACTACTATCCCTTTAACATCAGATTGTTAACACCATATTTATAACGGTGCCCTAACACATTTATAAATAATATAGAAGAAGAAAACAGAAAGAAGGCACTCCTAGTGTAACATGTATGAATATATCAAATACACCAATACCCTTCACCAGTGGAAAGTTACTCAAAAAGATGTGTCCAGTCAAATACTTATGCATTTATAAATAAGACCTGGCATTGTCTTGTCGCCAGTTGCTGGAACTTAAAAGGATAGTATTGTTTCAAAATAAAAGGAGCTCCAATTAATCTTCATAGTATTTGGGCCGTGGAGAGAGTTATTTCAAAACTGTCAGAGTTGTAGTTCAAGAGTAACTGAATGATAAAGTATCCCCTCCCGCCCCTTTTACTGATGTCACACGGCCCACCTCAGAGAAGCAAGGAGGTGTCCATATGGCTTTCAGAGAGGGACAATCTTCAATTAGCATAATGGAAAAACCTGATAAACCTGTCAAGGAGGGCAGGGTTTTCACTGTTCTCACAGTAAGAAGATTGCCCCTTGTTGTGAGCTGTCTGGTCTGAAGACCAGATTTCACATCTGAGGGGGGGGTGGCTTATACTAGGTAAAAGAGGAGGAAGGGGGATACGTTATCATTCAGTTACTCTTGAACTACAACTCTGACAGTATTGAAATAACAATCTGCATGGCCCAAATACTATGAAGATTAATTGGAGCTGCTTTTATTTTGAAACATTACTATCCATTTAAAGACAATTCTTAAAACATAACCAATACTGTTTTTTTATAAATTCCCCCCTATGACTACTATCATCCCCAACCAGCTGTTAGCTGGTCGGGGATGATGGGAGCTGCAATCTCTAAAAGCTGGAGAACCAAATGTTATATACCCAGTCACTAGATGATTCATTTATACACAATTTCGTGCTGACTTATAAATCATTGCTTCCATCATTATGGGATTCAGTTGTTCCCTTTTACTTCATAAATGGTCATTTTACTTCTAAAAATTATTTGGAAGCCAGTTTGTAAGGGGCAATATGAACTTACCATCATTTTTTCAAAGAGATCCATGATTTCCTTCTCAGACAGATTCAAAGAACGCTCATCAAAAAGTTGCTGTGGAGCAGGGAAATCTGCCACCGAGGCCTGAGAATCAGTTGGGTGCTGGATTAGTGGTTTTTCCTTTTTCACTGCAGACTTTCTAAAACTCGTTAGTCTGTCACGCTGAAAATAAACAAATGAACACACAAAAATATTAAAACCTTTAATTAATGTTGAAATACATTGTGTACACTATAAGTACAAAAAACAAACAAACAAAAAAATAATGCACAGGCATTTCTAGTGCATGAAGCTTAATATAAAAAAACAGAGCTTCTCACCATGCATGTAAATTCCCACTAAAAGTGCCAACTTCCCATGTTTTCCCACCTTTTTGTTACATTTATATCAATGATAATAATGTAGGTAGGACGGGCAGAGGGAGCACAGTGTTAGCAGTACCTGATTTTGTTTTGGGATGATGACTAAACATGTTCTACATGAATTTCAGTGAAGGTACACTGCATGTGCTTTATTAGAGTGGATGTGCCTGGATGTGTCCCCTGTTTCTCCTTTTGCACAAGCTTGTCATAAAGGGTACACACTGCAGTTGGGGGATCAATGCTTACACCCTGACCCCAAGGAAAAACATTCCTACACCCATGATTTCAATGGTGTAGGTACTACTTGACTACACACTGTCTATCCAGTTGCACTTGAAATGGAACGCAATGCTTACTGCTGATGCTTTATGATCAGAACTAGCATCAGGAAGTGGAACGGGCACCTGTCCACATTTCATAACTGGTACTTCTACTTCCACCACCACAGTCTGTGACAGGGATGATGATTCCACTCCCACCAGTACCCATCATAGTGGAAACAATAGCCTGTTCTTGATGTAACCATTCATGATGCTGGTGAGACAATTCAACAGAAAGAACTTCAGAAATTATATCATCAACAAAGAATGTAATGTCAGTAGTGTGTGTGTGTGTGTGTGTGTGTGTGTGTGTGTGTGTGTGTGTGTGTGTGTGTGTGTGTGTGTGTGTGTGTGTGTGTGTGTGTGTGTGTGTGTGTGTGTGTGTGTGTGTGTGGGGGGGGGGGGGGGGTGACACCATGTTCCTCTCCCACTCCTAGCCTGCATAAGCCAGAAAATATCTTGTTACCACTGCCACCCTCAGCAGCAGCAGCAGCAGCAGCAGCAGCAGCAGCAGCAGCAGCAGCAGCAGCTTTACAACTTCCAAATGTTTCCTCCTTTCTTGCTGATGGTCATAATAAGACACAGCAGAAGCAGGCTCAGAGACAGGCAGCAACTTTGTGCAGCTACTGCTGTGCACATCTGCTGGTGGTGGTGACAAGTACAAAAATATATAGTGTTGGTGATAAAACTCTGAGTCTCAAGGGATTTTGTGGTAGGGTTATTGAGAGCAGCACTATCTGATAGTGGGCTGTGGTGCCTCTGTGTCACAACAAGGGATATGGTGGGGGATGGTAGCTGCTACTAGTGGACTCTGAGGTCTATTAATTACAGGGGATGTGTTTGGGGTGGTGGAGCACTACCTGCTGGGATATGGAGTCTCTCTGTTACAAGTTATATGGTAGGGGTAGTAACAGCACAGACTGCTGTTGTTAGGCTCTGAAATCTCTCAGTCAATGACAATGTGATGGGAGTGATAGCAGCTCTATCTCCTTCTGGTGGGCTCTGAAGTTTTCTTAGTCACAGCAGATGTGGTGGGGGTGGCAGCAGCACTATCTGGTGGGTTTTGCACTGCTACTAGCTATTGCTGCTACTGGGTTCCTTCTCATCACTAACAGCATTTCTTTCACTCCTCTTACTCATATTTTAACGCACGCACGCACGTACGTACGTACGTACGTACGGTAGTACTTGCTAACCTCATTAAACAACTAGTCCATAAAGTAGCTTTCTTCTCTCTCTCTCGCTCTCTCGCTCTCTACCTCTCTTTCTCTCTCTCTCTCTCTCTCTCTCTCTCTCTCTCTCTCTCTCTCTCTCTCTCTCTCTCGCTCGCTCTCTCCTTCCACTGCTCTCTGTCTTATCTACACCTTTCAGAAAAGAAGGAAGTTCTGTGGGGCAGAAAAAGAACTCATCCAGATACTTAGACAGGAAATGGCAAAGTTTTCGCAATAAATTCAGTGGTGGTAGCTGAAAGGTGGATATGTTATGATTTTTAAAGTGCTGAAATGTTCATGAAAAAAGCTGCAAATACTACCACTTAAATTACAATTAATACAAATCTGGACTTTTTGCTCAACTCTACTTAATATCATAATTCAATCCCATTCAAATCCATGTTTTCCCTAACCACTTGAATTTTCTCATGAAGAGCCTAAAAAAAAAATCACATTGAACCATAGTCATTAATTAGTTGCTGGTAGCAATGGAGTAATTCTGATCCTGACAACTGTCACTGATAGTTGATGACGTGCCCTCCGACATTTGTAACTCAGTTAGCAGGATCTATGGTCCCATAGTGAGAAATGATCAGTCTGCAAAAGGGAAGTCCAGTCAGACTGACTGATCACCAAGGAGCTTTCCGCACCTCAGTGATCTGCAGGAGAGATTTACTGACATTTCAGAGCACAACTAGGAGGATATTTATGAATCTACAGCTGCATTAATGAAAATCCACCATTTTGAAGACTCTATGGGCCTTACTCAGGAAGCTAAAGTCAAGCAATTCTGGAGCACACCAACTGCACCATAGGGGAACAGTGACAACTTCCCAAATTTCTACTGACATGAGGATAATTCTTGAGTTAGTGTGACCTCCAACAAACTGCAAAACAGTGCTCTGAAGACCTCTGCAAAACTCAAGAGGTTAAAGGTCATTTTTAAAGTAACAGGGACATTAGTTGTCCCCTATGGTGAAGCTGGTACCACAGAAGTACTCTATTTTAGCTTACTGAATAAGGCCCATTGCCATCATAACAGTATTTTATTGTTGATTGCATTGGGAGTAAGGGAGGAAGATGTCTGCAGCAAATCATTTGTGTAATAAACGGAAAGAGAAAACAGATTGATGGTATGGATTCAAGTATGCCACCTAATTAGCTCTAACTTTTTGAGTGTCAAAGGGATGTCCATAGCATTGCTTTGCAAAGCACTGGACACCATTCTAGCAATCAAAGGGTTAAGTAGGCTCAATTTGCTTATTAAAAAGTGATATTAATACTGTCTCTTGTACATACACAGTTTCAAAAGAAGCAAAAAATATGCTACAAAGAGCATATTTAATGCTGTATACTACTGAGCATTAAAATACATTTTTGTTTCTGTACACAGGCTGCTGTGCACACTGTCTATTATCAAAGTCCTTAGCCTTGGTGCTAATCCAAATGAAAATGAATAATAAAGTCCACAAAAAGAATTGCACTCACAGGTCTTTTCACAGTGAAGAAAGGTGCTGGTTTATTCCATCAACGTTTTGGATTCCAACTTAGGCCTTATTAACAATTATTTTGTCTACACGAAAATAAGTCAAATAAAAAAGAACTCTCAGGACTTTGAATGATGTAAAAATAAATAAATAAATAAATAAAAAAATTAACGATCAATGTTTCGGTTGCGTTCAAGCAGCCTTTCTCATTCACAGTCCTGAGAGTGCATTCTTATTTGCCTTGTTTATATATATATATATATATATATATATATATATATATATATATATATATATATATTTTTTTTTTTTTTTTTTTTTTTTTTTTACACAGCATGAAAAAGTCCTATAACATATAGGTTTGCATACAAAAAAAAGTAAAATACTCCTTTAAATCAATAGGAATTTTGGGAATGTCTATTTTTTGCCTATGGTGCAGTTGCTTTCTCCTATAATTGCCCTGTTAATCTTAATATATCAGACTCATTTTGGTTATTGGAATGAAAGCACCAAGATAGTAAAGCAAATTATATATAACCCTGAAGATGAAATATGCTATAAACAGCTACAGTATATCATGTTCACTAATGGAAAAAGAATAGCCTCATTAGTGAATGGAAGAGTCACACATCATGACATTCTAATGATGCGATAATTAAGATGTCAGGGTGTAGCTAACAATTGCAACATGTGTTTTCATTCATTGATGGTACCAGAGTGCACTGTGTGACCTTGATATGTGATTTTCATTAACGAATAATGATTTTTATTTTGAATATGGATTTTTGGGGAACTAAGCATTGTAATGCAGTTACTTGTACTTATTACTTGTTACTGGTAAAAATATTTTATAAATCAATCAAAATAAATAATAATAATAATAAATAGTAATAATTTAACTAGTGTTGTGGGGCTAACTTTGATTGCAGAGGTGATTTCCTGAAATGAAAGATTTCAGGTATTCTCATTGTGTAATGGTGTATTGCTCTGATGGTAACATGACTGATGCATAGCTCTGCTGGTGGCATGCAATGGTGTATATGTTTGATGGTGGCATGCAATTAAAAATTGGTTTGCTGGTGGTATGTAGTGGAGCATTGGTTAGCTGGAGTCAAGTGATGATGCACTGCTCCGTTGGTGGCCTGTAATGGTGTATTGCTCTACTGGTTGCATGTAATGGTGCATTGATTTGCTGGTGGCATGTAATAGTATATACCTTGCTGATGACAATGCTGTATTACCCAGCATCTGGCTTATAAAGATGTATTGGTCTGTTAATGACATGCAATGGTGTTTTGCAATGCTGGTTATATGGATTGATGAATTGCATTCTGATGGAGGCATACAATGGTGTTTTGCCCTGCCATTGAATAATGATTTATTGCCCTTCTGGTTGCATGTAATGGTATTCGTCTCTTGTGGCATATAATGGTATATTGCCCTGCTGATTACATGTAATGGTGTAATGCTCTGCTGGTTTCATGTATTAACATAAAAAAAGATACTGGGTAATTGAACTGGCATGACCTGACTGAAAATCACCCATGTCTGCTACTCACTACATCTTGTTGTTGTCTATCACAATAATTGTTACTAGTTATACCATGTTTATTGCTTGTCATCCCATTGTATAGCTCTGCAGAATATGCTGTGCTCATTAAATAAATGATAATTATTACCAAGAAGTGAGTACCATTAGAGGAACCTGAGCCAACAACCTTACAAAAAAAAAAAAAAAAAAAACACCCCCTCTTCCTGGACACCTAGGGCCAGAGTTAAAGAAGTGCAATTCTTCAGCAAGCTAAATTCACCATAGGGGACAAAAAAACAGTCTTTCAATGGAAGAAATGTATTGGAGACTACTCTTATATTCCAAGGGATATAAATCTCCACTAAAGAAGTAGTACACTTTTTTATGAAAATCTGTATGTTATAGGGCTTATCCTGCTGAGTAAAACAAACACATCTCCATTACTGTTAATATACTGTTTGCTTACTTCCTGAAAGTTTGTCGATTTTATAGAGAATTGTTTGTCACTGATTTCCTCTCAAATGTACTGTAACAGAAGAACTCATTGGAAATTGACCACTAGAGGGCACTGCTAATTTAAAAAAACAAAACAAAAAAAAAAACAAAAAACAAACAAACAGGTTTAACCCCTTCAGTGCCAGAGGCTTGGGCCATTTCCTGTACCCTGCAGGCCAGACACTTTTTCAGCATTTTTGCTATCCTTCCATTTAGGCTTGATTTACTCTGGGATTTCTAGTTACATATGGAAAACTATATGTTGTTTTTTTTTCAGAACAAATTGAGCTTCGTTTGGTACCTTACATGAAGAGAATTTTACATCGTGAAAAAATCTATGATGTCATAATGACAAAAAAGTGAAAACTTACTCATTTTGCTAAAATCACATACTATGTATCAAAAACATTTACCTTGATTGAAAAAGTTTCAATTATTTGAAAAGGGCCAAGTCCCCTGAGTAAAAAAATACCAAATTTATATACTTTTACCTACATCCATGGCTAGCGTAGAGCCCTAATCACCAGCAGCGGAAAATGACATTTTCAACTTTATAAACTAATATGCGCATTCTAGGATTTTTGTGGTAAAGCCACGCTAAAACAGTGGATTAACTATATAAAACTATATATTTCTGAAAAGTAGACAACTTGTCGCATCTAAAGAGGTGTAATTTGCCTTCTTGCCCCAAGTCTGTTGTGCCCAAATGCTTCCAGAAGTTGGCACTATAGTAAAAAAATGCATTTTCTTACATTTCTGCCCCTTCAACTATACTGAGATCTGTGAAAACCATGGAACTTCCAACTGTATTCATTAGCTAGTGCTCTTGGGAGAAAAATGACACCTAATCAGTATGAGTTCATCTACCTTAGGGGGCGCTACAAGTACAAAACTACACCTACTACAACCTCTAATTTTTCTAACATTTTCTCAAACATTACTTGTATACAAAAATGGTTATAACAACTACAGAAGTGAAGAAAGGTTACACAAACCATACCATTTTGGAAAGAAGACAACCTGCTACATCTAATGAGGGGTGAATTGCCTTCTTACCCCAAGCCTGTTGCGCCCAAATGTTTTTAGAAGGTGGCATTTTCTTACATTTCTGCCCCTTCAACTGTACTGAAATCTGTGAAAACCATGGAATTTTCAACTGCATTTGTTAGCTAGTGCTCTTAGGAGTCAAATGACACCCCTTTGGTATGAGTTGACCTACCTCCGGGGGTGCTAGAAGTAGAAAACTACACCTACTTCAACCTCTGATATTTCTAACATTTTCTCAAACCTGACTTGCCTATATGAAAATGGCTATAAAACCTTCAGAAGTGAAGAAAAGGTAGATAAACCATACCATTTTGGGAAGAAGATAACCTGCTGCTTCTAATGAGGGGTCACTTGCCTTCTTACCCCAATACTGGTGTGCATAAATGTTTCCAGAAGTAGGTGATATAGGAAAAAAATTGCATGTTTTTTACATTTCTGCCCCTTCAAATGTATGGAGCTCTGTGAAAACCATGGAATTTTCAGCTGCATTCATTAGCTAGTGCTCTTAGGAGTCAAATGACACCCCAATGATATGAGCTGACCTACCTTAGGGGGCGCTAGAAATGCAAAACAACAACTACCACAACCTCTTATATTTTCTCAAATACTTGCCTGTACAAAAATGGTTATATCAACTACAGAAGTGAAGAAATGGTACAGAAACCATGCCATTTTGGAAAGAATATAACCTGCCTCATCTAATGAAGCATCACTTGCCTTTCTACCCCTAAGTTAGAGTGCACAACTATTTCCAGACTGTGGTGCGACAGAAAAAAAAATAGTTTTTCTTACAAATCAGTCACTTCAAAGATACGGAAATGGTTCAACACCATGGGATTTCCTAGGAGGACCTCCTGCCAGCCAACAAAAAATGGTATATTGGGTGCCATAAGTGTGGCTACAGGTGGAACAAAGGATGGGGAAGCAAACAGTGTATGTGTGATTCTATTGCTACCAGTGGTCAGTCAGTGTTAAGTGAGGACTTGTGTCTGCCAGTGAAATCAGATCGGGGAAGGGACGAGGGGTCAGGCTATGTAAGTGGGTATATCTACCAGTGGGCAGTGAGCAAGTGTGGCGATGGTGATGGTGGGGAGGTAAGTGCATATGGGGGATTTGTGGTTACCAGTGTGCACTGTAAGTCCCCTCATACACTGTTTGATTCCCAGCCTGAATCCAGTGCTTATTGGCACTTGGGTCTACCAGTAGGCAGTGGAATCAGGCTGGGAGGTCAGACTGGGGGAATGGGACTGCCAGTTGGCTGTGGAACTAGGCTGGGGGGTAGGGTATGTGGTGGGGGGATTGGAGGCATTTTGTGTGCATGACACAGGGGTGTCCAATGCATTGCAATGCACTGGACACCCTGTTGCACACAGAAAGTTAATTTTCTTTTTTTTTTTAGCTTTTTTTTTTATTCATACCTCATGGGGGGGGGGCATCAGTACCACTTCTCATGCCCTCCAACAATGTCTGAATAAAAAATAATGGGGAAAAAAAATGTGTGAGTGCCTCAGGGAGTCCAGAGCATTGCAAACCACTTGTGTTGGACCCACCTGTAACACATACAGGTTTTTTTGGTGTTTTTTTTCCCACAAAATATATTTTTGTGTAGAACTCATTGGAGGGCATTAGAACTGATGCCCCACACTGAGATTTGAATAAAAAATAATGAGGGAAAAAAAGAAAAATCATTTGTCCGCCACAGGGGTGTACAATGCATTCCAAAGCAATGCATTGGACCCCCTGTGGCACACAGAGGGTTTTTTTTTTATTTTTGTTTTATTATTTGTTATTTATACCTTGTTGGGGGATCAGGTCTACTTCTGATGACCCCCCCAACAAGGGTAGAATAAAAAAGAAATAAAATGTGTGTGCTACAGGGGGGTCCAACGCATTGCAAAGCACTGAGTTGCACCTCCCTGTGAGGCACACATTCTTCCCCACTTTTTTTTTTTTTTTTTAAACACCTTGTTGGGGGGCTTCAGGACCCCTGATGTCCCCCAATGAAGTCTAAATAAAGTAAAAATAAGTTAAAAAAAAAAAAAACACTTTGTCTTCCACAGGGGTGTCCAATGCATTGCAAAGCGATATTGATCATCCAGCGCGATCGGCTGGGAGATCAATACCTGGGGGGACATGAGGAGTGATCCTCGTGTCCCCCCAAGAGTTCCAGGCAATGTATTTTCTTATATATATATGGTGCAGGGTACTCCTTAATGAAAAATAGGTAAAGTACCTGGGTGCTACTTAAAAAAATGTTATTAGGATTAATAACCAGTAGAGGAGCAATCAACAGGATATATATATATATATATATATATATATATATATATATATATATATATATATATATATATATATATATATATATATATATATATATATATATATATATATATATATATATATATATAATACATAGATAGATAATCCAAGATAAATGCACTCACATGTCTTTTGCAGGTGTCAAAAAAAACCAATATGCTGGTTTATTCCATCAACATTTTTTTCCCCCAATCTGGACCTTTAGCAAGATACTTTACAGAACAAACATTCCACAGCCATATTTAAAGCAAACAGGTGCAACAAAATGGCGCCCAGATGACATCATGTGCATGGGGGTGGGGTGAGGGGAAAACATTTTCTAAAATAAAACCAACATTCTAGTACATTTCCATTATCATCATGAAAACATATTAAAAATTTGTCAACCAAGAATTAAAAATTAAAATCAAACATAGAATATTAAATACATATAGTATCTCTGTGACCTTACCAAGGTTCAAGTGAGGGGGAGTCCTAGAGAACTTTGACTGACAAGGCAATCATCCAATCATGCATAGATACACTGTGTTCTTCAATCCCATAGGTTAAGTATTCTTGGAATGGACATCTTTGCCACTGTGAAGCATCTAGGACTCCCCCTGGTCACCAACACATTGCACAGCATTTGTTCATATCATAAGTGAGAATCCTGTTGCCCAGTGGTCAGAGTTCCTATTTTTCATCAAATCTCTCACCATATCATATTGAATGGGGACAATGAATGAAGAAATAGTAGTGTGCTTATTTACAAGTCTCCATGCTTATTTACAAGTCTCTCTCTCTCGCTCTAGAACTGTAAGGGTATGGAGAATTTGCGGTGCCTGTTGTGATAACAAAATAAGAAAACACAGCTGCAAGTGTTATATAGATATCCTGATTAAATATACACAAAACACTGGTTTGGGAATCTCCAGTGCATCGCGATGCTCTTTCTTCCCCTAAAACTGTAAGGGCAGAGAGAACCCACAGTGCTTATTGTACTGAAAAAGAAAAGGAAACCCACTGCTACAAATATGTTCATATATAGATTCCCTAAATAAGTAAACAAAAAGGACTTGTATGCAGGTGATGCTCTTTCTCCCTTTAGAACTGTAAGGATAGAGAGAACTCTAACAGTTCTAAAGGGAGAGAGAGTTTCTAGACATGATTGACTTGTCAGTCAAAGTTCTCTAGGGGAAGTCCTCACTTGAACCATGGTAAGGTCACAGAGTTAGACTATTGAAAGCATAATATGTTTGATTTTAATTTTTAACTCTTGGCTGACAAATGTTTTATTTGTTTTCATGATGTTAATGGAAATGTATTATTTATTTTAGAAAATCTTTTCCCCTCACCCCACTTCCATGCACATGATGTCATCTGAGCACCATTTTGTTGCACCTGTTTGCTTTAAATATGGCTGTGGTATGTTTGTTCTGTAAAGCATCTTGCTAAAGGCCCAGGTTGGGGCTGAAACGTTGATGGAATAAATCAGCACATTTTTTTTTTAATTTATTTATTTTTTACAAATGCAAAAGACCTGTGAGTGCATTTCTTTTGTATTATCTATGACATGTTTATTATGAATTAGCACCCAGACCAGAGGCTTAGTATTACAAGTGAGTGCACAGCTGTGGGGAAATTATATATATATCCTATATAATAATTCACTAATGTATATTTGTCAGAAGCCGTCATGCGCAGTAGAGACGGCTGCGCGTGCTGCAGGAATGTGCAGTACAGACTGCCCGCGTTGCGGATGATAACGGAGGTACGCAGAGAGGACTATGGTCTGAATTCAGAGCGACCCACTCTGTTATCAGCCGTGGCGTGGGTAGTCTGTACTGCGCATGCCTGCAGGGCCGCCATTGCTGCCTGGCACTGTGGCCCATGTACACGGACTGTTCAACTAGTGTATAGATATTATATATATATATATATATATATATATATATATATATATAATTTGCTTGTTCAGTAGTGTGCATGCGCTTGCTTCTGCGTGACATAAATATCAGGGAAATGCAATACATCACATACATACATACATACATACATACATACATGAACACCTGATTGCAACAAAGAGTTGGTGAAGAGCAGCATATGAGATACATTGCTCTTCTTGCAGAATCATGAACTGCTAGCCATTCAGTGGGAACTGATTCTTATCCCCTTTTTGGTTTACCCAGAATTGCAGCAGAACTTTTTGTAAAAGGCCAAATACATCAGTGCACTTTAATGTAAACACTAAATGTGTCCCAATAGTAGCTACTGATGAAAGTGTAAATGAAAACGAGAGCTGACTTACGCATGGATGATAAATATATTTGATAGAATAAGCATTATCATCTCACACTCTACCAAAGATGTCAAGATTTCCCATTCTGAAGTCATCCTGCCCATGAGGCAGAGTAGACAACTGCCAAAGGGGTGAAAAGAGTGGTTCTTCAGATATGTTGATCAGAACCACCATGCTGAGTTGTGGGTGTGGCCACTGCAAACAACATACTTGTAACAGGCACTGGCTCCTAGTTCATGGCTATGGGTTTTTTATAACCACTTAATATATTATTGCATAGTTTATATATTGTTACATAGCTAGGCTGGTAAAAGGCATATGTCTTTCAAGTTCAGCCTCTACCTCATCAATGGGTGTGTAATGCAACTAGTGTGATATATATGAAGGATGCCTTGCCTGGGGACATCAGAAATGTATATGTGGTCCTTGTCCTGTGCAGGTTCAGTGGAATGATGTGCCTAGCTACATAAAAAAGAAAAGGGGCACATTTCGGAGAAATCAACTGTACTATAGGGGAGAAATAAAACCTTCCTTTGATGGAAATGGTGCTTTGAATCCATTGAATACTAGAGAGGTCGAGTTGGAGACCCATCTAAAATCAAAGGGCTTGAAAGCCCTAATTAACCCTTTGAGTGCCAGAGAGGCACTCAATGCAATGCAGTGCTTTGCAATGTGTTGCGTACCCCCTCTGTCACTCAAAGGGTTACATTTGGGAGTTTGCATTTCTCTCCTATGGTGCATATGGATTACTATAAAATTGTTCCTCTTCAATTTTGTGCATACTGCCCATTGTGTAGGTGTAGGAGGAGCAATAAAGTGAATAAAGATTGCATTCAAAAATAACCAATAAGTAACTACTTTTATTTCCAGGTGGGGGAGCCTCTCAGTCCAGAACCATATGCTAACTAAGGTCTGTGTTACACTGAGAACTGTTACGGTTGGCAAGCAAAAGCAGGAGTCAGACGGTATAGTTAATAGAACCTTTATTATGAGAATAATCACAGTAATGCAATATATAAATATACACAAGCATCTCCTCAAAACCCACCTGCTCAAGGAGGCATCTCAATAGCAATATCCTCATCCCTGCACAACAATAGTGACATCAGAATCTTTCTGCACTTCCTTCACCACACCTTGTACTGGCACTTATAATCATCCCCCTACTGTCTCTGTATGTCATCATGAACTCTAATTAGATTGTAAGCTCCTTGGGGCAGGGTCCCTTTCCCACTGTATGTTTCCCTTGCTGCACTTTCCCCAAAAACTAATGCAATGATCACACTTTAGCTTAATGCTCTTAACCCAGTTCTGTATTTTTATATTGTATTATTTCAAATTCTGTCAAGCGCTGTGTACATGTATGGCGCTATATAAATAAAGATACATACATACATACATACATACACACAGTGGGTGATTGAAATGGTGAGTACTGTATCAGGAATAGCAGTCTCCCAATCTCTGCACCACACTGTCCGAGACTAGGCCTCAGCCCACTGGAGTCTCGTGGTATGGTAACTCCCAAGAGATACTGACTCAGCCTGCAGTCAGTCTAGGAGCGGAGTCTCAATCGTACGTAACCAAGGAAGCTGCTGACCCATGCCTGCAGTCAGTAGCACGGAACCAACAAATTGAGCGAACAGACAGAGGCTTCTAATAAGCACTAGATAGGATAGTCAGACGAGCCAAAGTCATACACGAAGCGGGTAGTCAGCCAGAGCCACAGGTTTGCACCATATAGGATATCCACTGAAGCAATGGAATGCTAGATATGCAGTGGATAGAGCCCCAGGTCAACACCAGAGTGGGTAGTCAGACAAGCCTAGGTCATACACGGAGCAGGTAGTCAGCCAGAGCCACAGTTTTCCACCAGATAGGATATCCACTGAAGCGATGGAATGCTGGATACGCAGTGGATAGAGCCCCAGGTCAACACCAGAGTGGGTAGTCAGACAAGCCTAGGTCATACACAAAGAGGGTCGTCAGCTAGAGCCACAGGTTTGCACCAGAAAGGACATCTGAGCCAAATCTGAACGCACAATGAGAATAGTCAGACAGAGCCACAGGTCAACACCAGAATGGATGGATGGATGGATGGACAAGCTGGATCATACACAGGAATCAGGAATACTATAAAATGAACTGCTCAGAACAACAACGCAAGGGTGACTGAGTCAGGACTCAGTCTGCCCTTTAAACCCCTCCACAGGAAGTAGGTAGGAGGAGCAGCTTAGAGGGAGGAAGTAGGTAGGAGGAGACTAGAGGGAACAAACACACATAAAACAGAGGCCCGAAGCATGCTTGAAGCCTTGTGCCTGCAGATGACGCATTTGTCATTGATGCATCCAACCGCCCGTGGACATGATGCTGGCGCGTCATAGTGAGTATAGCCAGAAGTGGCGGTGCTACAAGGTACTGTGACAAGATCTTAATGAGGGTATGATGCTGAAATGAGACAGATCACCTATCCTATATAATAATTTGCTAAATTTATGTTTGTCAGATGCTGTCATGAGCAGTACAGTTGGCTGCACACGCTGCAATCATGCACAGTACAGACTGTCCGTGCTAAGGCTGATAACAGAGTGGGCCGCTCCGAATTCAGACTGTAGTTCTCTCTGCGCATAAGGTTTGGATTCAGAGCGGCCCGCTCCATTACCAGCCGCGGCGTGGACAGTCTCTACTGTGCATCAATTCACAGCGGCTGTTGCTGGGTGGCACTGTGGCCCACGTACACGGGCTCTTCAACTAGTTCAGAAATAAATGTATTAATATCTTCCAGCCGTTTGGCTGGCATGATGCATAGGCAGACCTTAATTATATTTTAAATTAACACTACCAACTAAAAAAATTGGTTTATGTAATGTTAAATATATGTATTTCCCTTCCAGCTAGCATCTGTAAAATGTAGTTATTTTAAGTTAGAGCTTTACAATCTGATGGTAATCTTGCATTATAATGTACGTGTAGAATGTCCTATGTAGACACAATTTGGTTAATTATGTCTGTGTAGCAATAATATAAATTTATGCGATTAATAGCCACAGCTCTTCTGTTGAGAAATGTAGGTACATTATCTCAGGTCATTTAAAGGGCTAGTAATGGTTTAAATTAAGTAGATCACAGAGTCTTCTTTATTGTAAATTTAACAGTTTGAGCTATATTGGCAAGACATCAACACTCGCTGATTTCCCACTGATTTAAATGGTGCTCTAAACATTTTAAGTGCCAGCGAGGCATCCGATGCATTGAAATGCAGTGTGTTGGATACCTCTCTGGCACTCAAAGAGTTAATCGCTTGAATGCTAGTAAGATCTCTAACTGAGATGATTTTTTGCCAGGTCATTCTCTGTACCTTTAGTTAGTGAATCTGTACAATTTTTGGCCATTTTGTCCACCAAGAATAATGTGACCTGGCACCTTTATTTACCCTTTGAGTGCCAGAGGGGTACGGAATGCATTGCCGTACCCCCTGGCACTCAAAGGGTTAAAAAAAATAATAACAAATACCTCTGGTCTCTAACAGTATTCAAGGATTTAAAGGCATTTTTAAATCAATGGGAAGGTCTATTGATTGCCTATGGAGCAATTGGTTTGCTATACAATCTATACGCTTGTTTTGTGGATAAGGTCCTATGTCCACTTCACATTATTTGGGGGGAATCACTAAAGAAAAACGGGGTCCCCCAGTAGTTTTTGTACCTTTCTTTCACAATGTATTTTGGTTTTAGCTTGTGTTATATTAATTATCCCTGATTGAGCAAAGTAAACTGGAATGTCTTCCTTTATGACTCAAGGCAAGATTCAAACATCTGTTTCTTATACGAGTGATTGTTTTATGCAGATTATCACATATGTTAAAATTTAATAAATAGCTAACTAGAAGGTCTGCTTAGTAAGCCTTTAAGATTCCTACAGGGATTCTGTAAAGTGTTTGTGAAAATACCTCGGCTCTTACCTCCCTGGAAAAAATACTGGGGGTTATGCACTAAGATGTGATAAAGAGGTGATAAAGTGGACTTTACTTCTCCAATGATATCCCTTCTCCAGCTTTTATGTTATTCTATGGAGCCTATGCACTAATATCGCTCCTATTTGAACCATCTTAGTCCATAGGCCGCATACCATAACATCTCAGGTATAATACACACCTGTGTATAATAAGCAGGTGCATATTATACCAAAGATTTTAGGGGAAAACAAGAGTGCTTATGTATAATACTCACCCTTGTATTCCCCCGTGCTAAAATTTTTTTTATGGCTTCCTTCCCTCCCTCAGGCCAAAACCGCTGCCAAACCAAGACTTACTTGGTTCAAATTTAACTCCCCACTGAAGTCCGCATCTCTCGCATTGATGAAAGGCAAAATACAAAGCTTCCCATCGGGCGGCATGCTTCCATTTGCCACCCGCTTCCTTCAATGGGCTTTCAGGACCATCCACCTCAGGTGGAAGGTCCTGAAAGCCCATTGAAGGAAGCGGGCGGCAAATGGAAGCATGCCGCCCGCTGGGAATCTTTGTATTTTGCCTTTCATCAATGCGAGAGATGCGGACTTCAGTGGGGAGTTAAATTTGAACCAAGTAAGTCTTGGTTTGGCAGCGGTTTTGGCCTGAGGGAGGGAAGGAAGCCATAAAAAAAATTTTAGCACGGGGGAATACAAGGGTGAGTATTATACATAAGCACTCTTGTTTTCCCCTAAAATCTTTGGTATAATATGCACCTGCTTATTATACACAGGTGTGTTTTTTTTTTTTTTTTTTTTTTTTTTTAAACTCTCGTGTATAATACACATGCCCCACTTCACATAAGGTGAAGTGGGGTCAAATTGTGCATATTATACCCAAGATTTTACGGTATATTAACATGAACAGGAACTGGAGAAGGGCATCTCCCCCCATGATGTTTATTCAGCTCTTACCCCGTATGGGCCATATGCACAAAGTCAAAATTCAATCAATAATGGGAAAATAATCTGCACTATAGAGAGAAACAGAAATGAATCACACTCTTCAAGTTTAAAATGCCTGTATTTATAATGGTGAATGTTTTTTCTTTTATGAAACTAAAAAAATAGTTGTTACCAAATAAAACTACAGTATTTGTTTAGTTATCTGTTATTGATTAAAACTGTAATATAAGATGTGTTTTACAACTGGGGTGAACAAGATTATAAACAAAATCAAGAAAACTAGGACCCTTGTAGGGATTTTCAGAGTCAGAAAAGGGGTCATTTATAAAATATCTGAAAAGTAATCCTCAAATTTGGGTGAAAGAAACAAAGATGGCATTTGTATTGGGCAGAGTAGGCAACTGTCTATGACTCTAAACTGGACTGGCCAGAGTGCCAACACAATGCAGTCTCCCTGCACCAGACCTTCAGTCCTGTTTCTGTTGACTTCTTAATTACCAGTTCAAATAGATTTTCAATGTCTATACTATATATACTGCCTGAATATATTATAGACCAGTGTAGTAGCCAATTATTTTAGTAGTTTGTTCTCTGATTACATGCTGTAGCTTAACTGTATTTTCAGTGCAGGTATCAATGATTGGGGCTGGGGTTAGTCGTGGTGAGTGTGGGTTTTGCCTTTAGGGGAGCATTGGACTCCAAGGTTTCATTGCTTAAAGGGGATGTATCACCCCTATACAAGTTAGCATTAATCGTTAGCTTATAGAGCGAATATAAGTAAATGTGTATTAATTTTTTTTATAAAAAGCTCCTGTTCATCTAAATTGAAGTAATAATATCTGTGCTGCAGCTACTTCTGGACAGACTGCGGTTACCTGCTCTGTAACCACAGTCTGTCACTCTGCATTCGCTCCCCTCCCTCTATTCAGCCTTCTCCGATGACGGAGGCTTTCTGCATGAAGCTGGAGCAATCTCATTGGCTAGGTATCGATCTCTGCCAATGAGATTGCTCCAACTTATAGACAGAAAGCCTCTGTCATTGGAGGAGGCTGGATAGAGAGAGGGGAGCATAGGCAGGTAACCGCAGTTTGTCTGGAAGTAGCTGCAGCGCAGATATTATTACTTCAATTTAGATGAACAGGAGCTTTTTAAAAAAAAAAAAAAAAATACACATTTACTTATACTTGCTCTGTAAGCTAATGATTAATTCTAACTTGTATAGGGGTTATACATCTCCTTTAATATGTAAAATCCAGCCCTAGCCAGAATTGGAAAATGAGGAGCAAGGGATTACAGCTATCCTTGGCCTTCACATATCTTCAGAATGTAGCAAGGCTTCTGTTAGGATCCCAAAGAACCCGTGGCTTGGCCAACCTAAATCATTATCTGTGCACATACAGCCAGCTGTAAAATTACTAGTAGGGAGGTTAGCACCAATACATGCTCCAAGCTGACAAAAAGACCCCTTAGCCATGAGACCCTGCTATTTAGTCCCCTTGGTCAGTACTAGCATTTTGCAATATTAACTCTTTTAAATGTCCGAGGATTGTCCAATGCATTGCAATTCAATGTACTGGACACCCCTCTGGTACTCAAAGAGTTAAAACAGTTTCCAAACTAACTGCAAGAATAAATTCCAGCTGATAAAGAGAAAGTAATTGCAAGAAAATTAATATCATAGACATTAGTGGACACTATGAGCAAAAATAAAAATGAGATTAGTATTTTCAAATTTAGTAATGAAATAAACAAAAAGCATTTAAAAGGGCAGTTATATGAAATGCAGAGACAAGATTTCCTGATAAACCTAATGATAATAAACATCAAGAAGCATGAATTGCTAAATGCGTTGGTTGTGCATATAAAAATCAATGCATAGTGAACATTGCCCAGGCTAAAAGCATTAAATCATGCACATGCATTAGCTTCATGGATGGTCAACGATCAGTAATAAGTAAAAGGAGCATGCATGTAGGTCAAGGGTCACCAAGACCATCTTACCACATCGTCTGCCAGCGTTTTTATATGAATGTTCTACAAAAACCAGAAAAAGAAGGCAGATAAAATATAAATATCACACAAACATTCACATCAAAAAAGTCATGGAAATAATATGATCATATTTAGTTATACATTTAGAATGGAGGCAGTAATAAATTTACTTTGTGAGTGGCAGATGAGTCAAACACATTGCTTCACAATGAGCTGGACAATACATCGGACTTCCTTCTGAAACTCAAAGTTGTGCCAATACGGGAGACTCTGAATTTATACAATTCTAAGCATTAACTCAATACATTTTGCCAGTTTGCCTCTAACCAAAGACCCACTGGTGATTATATCTTTATATCTTATATCCTATATAATAATTCGCTAAATCGTGTGTAATGTCGCGACATGCGCAGTAGACACTGCTGCGTGTGCTGCAGTCATGCGTAGTAGAGACTGCCCGCGCCGCGGCTGATACAGAGCTGGGCGCTCCTTCGGAGCATCCAGCTCTGTATCAGCCGCATGTGACTGCCTCGCGACCGGGTAGCAGTGGCACTGTGGCCAGTATAACGGGCTGTTCAACTAGTATATATATAATTCCTCTTTTACATATATAGCTTGCTAACATTTCACAAAGTGCAGCTAACACATTAAAACAACTTACGTGATTTTAAAAGGGCTTAACCATTTTTAATTAAAATATTACTTTTCTCATTTGTCATTTTATGCAAATGAGAAGATACTGCCTGGTATAACAGGATATAATGGACTGCATGCTCTCTCACCCCCACCTGTCTCTTCCTGCTGGCCAGTACTTGCTAGTTTATATAAACTGAAAAATAAGTAAAGCTAAATATCTCACAATGTATTGTTTTAAATAAACAGTGGTTTCAAAATCACTTAAGCTGCTATTATACTTTAACCTTTTGAGTGCCAGAAAGGCATCCAATGCAGTGCTCTGCAATGCACTGGATATCACTCTGGCACGCAAGTGGTTAAAGAAAAATAAATAAATAAAAGACACAAAATATATCCCTTTAGCAGACATTCAATACAAGTGGCCCTGTAACCTTGAATTTTTTTCACATATTTTAAAATATCATTCAAAATTGCTTCTGTGTTAAATAAAAGTCCAGCAGATGTATAGTTTAACAAATATTCACACATTTATTTCCGGAAAAAGTGAAAGTAAAAGTATCCTGTGGCATCAGAGAGATTAAGTAGCATATGAAATGTCACTGTAAACATTCATTAGCATATTCAATATCATTGTAAAGCTTAATTAGCATATGAAAGGGCACTGGTATCACACAGGTACTGCAGTTAGCATACATTAACATATGGTATCAAGTGTGAATATCTCCTTAACCCCTTAAGACAGGTGCACGCACGGCCAGCACTTGAGGACCATGGGGCATTTTTTTTAGATCCGATTTAGGTGGGAGTCCTGAATTCAGTGCTGTGCCAGGACCGTCACTGGTACTTAAATGCCGGACAGCAGTGATGGTCCTGGTACGGCAATGGACGTGAAGGGGTTAACTGTACATTTGCTGGTCTTTTGGCTAACAGAATACTCAGTCAACTTTTAAAGATGCAGTAAGCTTTTTTTTATGAAAACCTATACATAGAGGTTTTCCTGCTGAGTAAAACAAGGGCACTCCCACCGCTGTCTGTTGTTTTATTCAAGTTATAACAGTTCAAATAACCAGGAAGTGAATTTACTGTGGGTTTACTTCCTAATTGTTCTAAAGGTCAGGAAATGACTCAGCAATTTCTATCACATTCTATGGAGAATTGTATGTCACTGACTTTCCTCTCCATTAGACTGTAACAGAATAACTAATTGGAATTTGACCATGTAAAAAAACACAGATTTAAATGGTAATAACTCTGGGAATATGCATCTGTCAGCAGTGGGAGAACACTTATTTTACTCAAAAGGAAACACCCTACAATGTATATTTTTTCATAACAAAGTTTACTGCTCCTTTAATTAAGTTTTCATATATGCACACTTGAATCAAGATAACAGGTCCACTATTATTGCATGTTTTATTGTGTCTCTATTCAGTACATGTCTTTTTATTCCCTTTTTCATTATAGCTTATTTAGAATTGCATCAATACACACTTTCAATATTTCTTTTTTTAAAATGAATATACAGAAAACTTGTACAGTGTAGTGGTAATGTAGCACTAGAAAATACACACTTCAAGCTTGTTCTTGAGTAAATGTAACAAATTCTGTAATCAAGTCCTGATTTACAGCCCAGGCAGCCCTATAACACACAAAAATGAAACAAAATCTGTTGCTACAAAGATCCCCATTGCATTGCTGCACTGGAGAACACTAGCATCTCTAGGGGTTAAATAATAGTCTGCAAAAGGGTATAAAACTGATGCAGGGACAACAAGATTGTTCTGGCCACACCCACAGTGCAAAATGTGGGTGTGATCACTGCTAGCTAAGGTACCACTCACTATCTGGAGCTTTAGGCAGTTACTTGAACTGCCTACTGGGTAATCTCCCTAACTGTATTCTCATGTTAAATGAATGGATAGAAGAGAGAGAGAGAGAGATAAGGCAGCAGATATTTAGGGACCTATGCAAAATGTAAAAGAGGAGCAGCTCTGGAGTAAATGGACTGTGCCATAGGAGGCAAAAGAGCACTCCTATTCATCTAACACATTACAAAACAATGCAATGGAGACCTCACTGGCATCCAGTGGGATAAAAGTGTATTTAAAAAACCCTCCCAAAATAATATACTTTAAGTTATAATAAGTTATAGAATTGTATACATCTGTCTGTATAATATAAAGTGCTAGGCTGTGAAGCTCCCTGTGCACATGAGCTGTAGAGACTACTGGAACGATGCAGTCATGCGCAGTAGAGACTGGCTGAATGTGCTGATGCGGAGAGCTCCAAATGGCTCACTGCCTGTCTCTGCTCCTGGCTCGGGGCAGCAGCTGGGGCCGCTGGGTGGCACTTTAGCCCGTGTATATCAGTGAATATGAATCACACACTTTCATATAACAGCCAATTGCATTTTAGCATCAGTGCTCGTTTTAAAGGTATACTTTTAATCAACTAGGCTGTGCTGACATGTGTGCCTTGACAGCTATGCACTGTAGTATTGATCAAGCATGAACACACTTCCAATATAGAAGTATTTCACTGACAATGGAGTCTCTGGGGGCATTCTGGAAGTGAGGCTGATGGCCTGGGCCATGACACATAGGCATCACAGACATGATTGGCTTATACCTACATGGGCATTTATTGATTGTATTATTGTGGCGTGCACCTAATGATACTGTTATGACTGATCTGAATGGAGATCCCAAAGCCATTAGAAACTTTCTGTTAAAGTTGGCCATATGAACACAGCCTTAACCTTGACCAAATATGATGTGCAAGTAGTCGACTGCAGTGTGGTATAGAAACAATCTGATCTTCACGTTTATTTTCAAGAATCATTATTTGGGAATGGAGGATGACATATACTTTAATGTCTCCTGAAACTTAATTTTGCAAAAATGCCTTCTCAAAATGTTAAATCACTAGATAAAGCACAATTTAAAAAAGTAATTTGGATGAAAGTAGTAAATGAAAGACAATTAAAAAAAATTCAACTGATTAGGCAAGACTGGCATTTAAATAACCCCGAAGGTGTCTTGTGTTTCTGAAATACAACTGGGAATCTGTTATAGAGATGTGATTTGATAATGTGATAGTCCCTACAATTAATTTAAATTACACTATCATAAATCATGTTCAGATTTATATAGTCATATTACTTAAAATATATAGCATCATTTTATAAGTGCAGAAAGAGACACAATCTGCAATGGGTGTTAATTGACTGTTATTTTAATTATGTCACAATAAATTAAATTTTGCAATTTCACAGAACATTAAATTGTATTTTAATAATATGGGACTGCTTCAGACAAACTTAGTATAAATGTCATTAAGTGTAAGATTAAACTTGGTATACAATAGAAACTGAAGCTGTCTTTAAAATATGCTATCACATTCTTAGATTTATTTCTATACATTTTTTATAAATTGGCCAAAGCAAACAATAATATATATTTTGTTAACTGCTATGGTAGATGTGACTGAATTAACAAACACACTGAAAATACATTTTCCCTGTAATGGTGAAATAATAATTTTGATTTCAAGTATTCAAGTGATATAAATCAACTATTAGTACTTTTAGATTTATGCATCAACCTAAATATATACATGTATAAAAAGATGAAACAGACCTTTAGTCTTAACCCCTTAAGGATTAGCCAGACCTTTCTTTTTTCCAGCTGATCCCTGAGTGGCGTGCAGTCACGCATACCTCCCAACATTTCAGATGTCCAAAGAGGGACAGTTTTAGGGGGTGTTGCTATGGGTGTGGCTGGTGGGCAGGGCATTACCAATACTTTTTAGGCTATTTCATGACCTATTGGTACCTCCTTGTGTAACCTAATAAATGACTTCTAATAAGACCAAAGGTTTTCTATTTACACAAACTAATTTATAAAACCATGTAATGATTAATGTGAGTTGTATTGATGTGGAGCAATGTGATACACTTATATACACACCACACAGTCTGATCTCCTAAAAAGAGGGACATCAAGGTGGGAAAGAGGGACAGGGGGGTTTGAGTCTAAAAGAGGGACTGTCCCTCCTAAAAAGAGACACTTGGGAGGTATGGTCACGTGGGGACCCCTGAATTCCAGAATGTACATGTACATCCTGTTCCTTTAAGGATATAAGGACCAATGATGTGCCAGGACTGTTATGGCTGTCCAGCACTTAACCCTTTGATTGCCAGAGAGATACGGAATGCATTGCAAGCTATGCATTCCGTACCCCTCTGGCACTCAAAGGGTTAAGGACCAGTGATGGTGCTGGTACGTAATGGATTTCAGGGCTCCCCACTTGGCTGCATGCCACTCAGGGACCCCAAAGAGAGAAAAAATGCCCTGTGGTCCTTTACTGCATCCTTAAGGGATAAATGATCGAAACATTGACCCTTGTTCATGACCGTTTTTTGCCAATAAATCTTTATTTCACAAGTCTCATGGGTGCCACCCTCTTTTTTCATCTTTGTATGATACCGCTTATTGGGAATATACAGTATACAATAAGAGTGCGTGCTGCCACCTTTCACCTTTGGTTCATTCACTCACACACGTATTTAAAAAAAAAAAAAAAAAAAAAATACCGGTATATATAATATATATACATACATACATACATACATACATACATACATACACATATACACATACATATATTCATTATGGACACACACACATCACCCACTCTCTCTCATACACAACACAAACCAGTGTAATCCTGCAGACTGTTGTTTTCATTAGTATCCTACATTAAAGTGCTAGTGTTATCACACTAATTGAACAAAACACAAAATAAACTTGGAAATGTATATGGTATATATGAAGTAATCCACACAATACTACTTTTCTGTTGGAGAAAAACCAGGCCACAGAATTATTAATAAAATATAAAACCAAAAAAACACAGTCCATGTTGGATAATTATTCTCTCACACATATATGCATATGCAAACCCTCTCTCTTACATATATGCACACACTTACTCTCTCTCACACACCACACAAACCAGTACAATCCTGCAGAGTATTGTTTTCACTAGTCTCCTGCATTAACATGGCAATGTAATCACAGTATTCCTACAGAAAACAAACTAACCTTGTAAAAGGTATAGGGTATTTAACAAAAATACCACACAACACCACTTATCCTTTGGGGAAGAAACTGAAGCAGTTTTATTAATAAAATAACATACATACAGATGTAAAATATAATCCCACACACACAGTCTATGCTTGATAATACAAGTTATTCCTTAATGAAAAGATGCATGGCCAAAATATACTGGGCATATGCTTAAACAATGACGATGAAAAACATTGAGTAAAGTGCAGTTAAAACTAGTTACCCCAATTGGGCCAGATCACCCAGCTCTAACGGGTAAAGTCATCATGCACAACTTAAGTTTTGGGGTATTCTTCCATCACGTTATTTTCATGTTAATACTACAACATATCTCAATTAAAAGGCAAGGACCCAACCCACCTGCTGTGACAAAATGCCAACACAGGGAAGGAGAGTTCATTCCATTGCAGTATCTTCCTGTTAATGTGTCCTGTTTCCTGTCCTCCCAGAGCATTTCCTCTCATTCTTCCCTATTCCTAAACCCTACTTCCATCAACCCTCCCCTTTTACATGTCTCCCTTTTCAGATTCCTCCTAAGAGTTATTTTTCTCTAACATACTGATCTATATGCAAACAGAACAGAGAAGAAATGATGGGGAAAACCTTATGCATCATTAGGGACAAATAAAAATGTACATTAATATATATATGAGGAAGAATCTAGGATAATCTCTAAAAACCTGACAGCTATCACTGGGCTGATAGTTTTATGGTCTGTATTGGGGAGATTAAGGTTGTGAAAGAGTGAGAAGAGCTTGGTGAGGTGTGATGAAGAGAGATGGGAGGATTCTATTATAAGAAAACTGTCTAAATAATGTAGTGCAATATGGTAGTGGCAGTGGTTAACAAGCAGTGAGCATAAAGTGTTAGAAAAAATGTTGAACTTGGCTACTTTTAGAAAGTGAGTGAGTTGGACAGCTAAATAATAAGCCCTAAAGTTGCCAGAGTGAGGGGTGGATAGGTAACAGCTTGAATGCATCGGTTTTGACAGCCAACAGATCTGTTTTGCTTGTCTGATGTAGAATATTGTTGCTTGATTTTGAATAATGCATGGTGAATTCCTCTGAAGGGATGAGTGAGTTAATGTGTGAGGCAAGGGAAGAATGGGGGGATCAATTATTTGTCTTTTTTGAGAATACATTTTCTGGTGACTATGACTAGAGGACTGACTTACCAAATTGGAAAGGAAGGAGGATGGGAGGGTGCCTATCAGGAAACTTTGCTCTAATTCTGTGACCAGTAGTGAATCTATTAGGTCGGATTCAGCTAGTGCTGAATGAAGGTTGGGGATTCTGTAAAAGGATGAAGCACAGATAATAATGCCTATGTGAAACCCTTCCTGAAATCTCATATGAGATATTTTGTAAGGTTGGTAGGTCGATAAAATAGACTACAAACCACATAATTAAATTATTCTGGTCACTTACTATGATGGGTGTTTCTGTGACAAATATCTTGGGAGTGGGATTTGCAACAGATGGAACATATATGAAGTATATGGCACATGCTGTGGTAACAGCCTCGAGAATTGAAATTGTTACAATTTGGGGTGTTGCCTAGGTAGTGGATGGGTCAACATAGTTTGCCATGGGCAAGGATAGAGGGAAGAAGGCTTGGTAATGAGGAATCGGGAGGAGGGTAGCTGTGGGATCTGGGCTACTACATGCAGAGAAAAGAGCATAGGGACAGAGGTGAAATGAATGGGGAGCTGATTGGCAGAGCTGGCAGATGGAGACTTTAAGGCCGCTAAAGTGTCTACAAAAGAGTTCATTATCAAGGGAACTCCAATCTCGAACGTAATTAAATTGGGCCAATGCTACAACTGCTATTGTTGAGAAGGATCTAAAATAGTTTTAAAAGGTGTATCTGCTATACTTACAGCCAAGGGCTAGTTATAAATCCAATTACTTGTCCATTTCCTGCCCATGGGGTGGGAGGGCTGAACATAGGATATCTGAGTATATAAGGCTAGAAGGAATTTGAGGATGGGGAACTTCTTGGAAAGTCTGGGGTCAGGACTTAAAGGGATAGCAATGTTTCACAAAAAGAGCCAATCCAATTAACCTCCATACTATTTGGGCCATGGAGAGTGTTATTTCAATACTGTCAGATTTGTATTTCAAGAGTAATTTAATGATAATGTATCCCTCTCCTGTCTCTTTTACCTAGTGTAAGCCACCTCCCCTCAGATGTGTAATCTTGTCTCTTGACCAGACAGTTCACAGCAAGGGACAATCTTCTTACTGTGAGCGTAAGGAAAACTCTGCCCCCCTTGACAGGTTTTTCAGGTCTTTCCATATGCTCACTGAAGATTGTCCATCTCTGCTATACATGTGGACAGTCTTGCTGCTCTGCGGAGAGCAGTGTTACATCAGTAAAAGGAGTGGGAAAGAGACACTTTATCATTCAATTATTCTTTGACTACAACTCTGACAGTATTGAAATAACACTCTCCATAGGCCAAATACTATGAAGATTAATTGGAGCTGTTTTTATTGTGAAAACATTACTATTCCTTTAAATGTGAAGCTATTAGTAGCTTCCTTTTGGAAAATGAGGGCTGCAGACCATTTGCTTAGAGACACAGGAGGAGCCTTACACTTTGGCAGAAGGGAGTGTGTCAAAACCCCCAGGCCCACCTGTAGCACAACTAGCCATACTAAAGTTTTTTTTTTTTTTTTTTTTTCTTTTTTAAGTGTTTGATTTTAAACATTCAGTAAGTGTTTCAAAGAGCTTGTTGGATTTGCCTGTATCCAAACTTGGTGGGTCACTGCCACTAGGGGCCACATCTGATAACACCCAAAATGTGGACGTGTATATAATCTCTCACCAAGGACTGTGAAATGCTTGGCTTTCTAGATTTGCTGGACTACAACTCCCATTAATGGATGATCTAGTGAATGATGGCCTTGGTGCAAAATTATTTTGAGCCCTCAATCCATTGCTAACAACATTCAACATTCAGTGGGCCACTAAAGTTAGCTGCACCCTGTTGCTTTGCACCAATGGTAGATCGGCCCCTGACTCACATCTTCCCCAGCTGGCAGGTTGCTGCAAGAGAATGATGGGAATTGTATTTTAACACCAACTTGAAAGCCAGAGTTTGCTTATCAGAGTAATAATTACTTTGACCTAAAATATTAATGATCTAAGGAAACAATTAAGAAGTAAGTTGACTCCTAGAGTCAAATTCTGCCAAAAATGTAAAGCAAAACAATTACACTAATCACATAATCTGATTTAAATCGTATAATGTGGTCCTTAAAAGAGTACATTTCACAGATAATACAATATTAAAAATAACTGTGTTCTTTAAAAGTGTAACAAAACATGGGTTGCTAAACATTTTTTGAGAAGAAACACAGTATGCAACAGTTGAGATGGTAAGTCCTTAAAAAAGTACACATTCCACAGGGTGTCAATAATACTACTAAAATGTTACAGTGTGAAAGCTATTGGATAACGTGTCTTAAGGTAGCAGGGAAGAGTCTGGTAATTACAGACCAGTAAGTCTTACATCAGTAGTGGGGAAATTAATGGAGACAATGTTAAAGGAAAGAATTGTTGAATATCTGAATTTAAATGGCTTTCAAGATACCAAACAGCATGGGTTTACAGCAGGGAGATCTTGTTAAATTAACCTCATAGATTTTTTTTGACTGGGTAACTAAAATAATAGACCAAGGGGGAGCAGTAGATATAGCTTATCTAAATTTGAGTAAAGCATTTGACACTGTCCCTCATAGAAGACTCATAAATAAACTGCAGCGTTTGGGTCTGGATGTAAAAATAGTTAAATGGATAAGGCAATGGCTGTGTGACAGGAGACAGAGGGTGGAAGTCAATGGAGAATGTTCAGTTGAAAGGAGTGTTACTAGTGGAGTACCTCAGGTATCTGTACTGGGGCCCATTCTTTTTAATAGTTTTATTAGTGATATTGCAAAAGGCCTTCAAGGTAAGGTATGCCTTTTTGCAGATGATACCAAGATCTGCAATAGGGTAGACGTTCCAAGGGGAATAAGCCAAATGACAAATGATTTAGGTAAATTAGAAGAATGGACAAGAGTGTGGCAAATGCAGTTTAACGGTGATAAATGTAAAATAATGCACTTGGGACATAAAAATCCAAAGGAAAAATATACTATTAAGGGTACTGTGCTGTCACAGACAACAGAGGAAAGGGATTTGGGAGTAATTATTTCTAATTACTTAAAGGTAGGCAGTCAATGTAATAAAGTGGTGGGGAATGGAAGCAGGGTACTGGGTTGTATAGCTAGGGGCATTAGTAGCAGAAAAAGAGAAGTGGTCATGCCACTCTACAGATCTCTAGTTAGGCCTCACCTAGAGCATTGTGTACAGTACTGGAGAAGGATATAGATACTCTAAAGAAAATTCAAAGAAGGGCTACTAAAATGGTAACTGGTTTACAGAAAAATAAATATCAGGATAGACTAAAGGATCTGAACATGTATAGCTTGGAGGAGAGAAAAGAGAGAGGGAATATCATTGAAATATTCAAACACATGAAGGGGTTCAACAAAGTACAGGATGGAAGTATATACTTTGTTTAATTGTTTAATTTGATTTGAACTCCTTTTGAAATTCTATAGAGATTTCACTTCTGGGTACAACACATTTGTTTTTTCTGTGGGGTGACTTTTTTCAAAAGTTATTACAGCTGAAACCTGTTTTTATATTAAACTGTACTTTTCTGTTGTGGACATCAGGTGACACTATTCCTATCCAGGGCTGGATTTATAATAAGGCAGAACAGGCATCTGTCGAGTGCGCCTGTCATTGGGATGTTTTTTTTTCTTTTAATTAGCCTTTCCTATCATCATGTCTGGTACGGGATTGGGGGTGAATGTCATGTGACTGTGAGTGACACAGAACTTGAAGGAAGAAGACAAGAAGAGCTGGAGTCAGTGTCACGGTCGGACTTGGATTGAGGCACATTACTCGTACTGACTCCCAGTCCTCACTTCAATACTTGTCCTTGCCAGAAGTTCAGAATAACTGCCCCGCCTCCTCTCAGATACTTAGTGCATCCTGCAGGAAGCGAGTGGAGCCCACTAGAAGCTGTACCAACGGACAGTTTATTTAACCCCTCCTGGCCTTGAGGTAAGCTGCGTCAGGTATGAGACACCCCGCTTGCCGCTCTCTGCTGTATATTATTAAGCTGTTATTTTAAAGTATGTAGGCTAAGGCGACATGAGAATGTTGCGGCTTGTCACAATTTTGACCATAGTGATTAGTTGGAGGACACGAGGTGGCCGGGTCAGAGTCCACTGAACACCACCTTGCTACTTTAGAGTCACCAAGAGAGGACTAAGTACAAGACAGAGAAAAGAGACAAAAAATGGACAATGGATTTCATTACAGGCCTAAAACCAAGTTTCTCCCTAGTAAGCAGATTTAGGCAGTTGGGAGGGCTCTGTTTATTCAAGTTAGATCCCACAGGGATTGTATATGCTAGATATATGTCTTTTTTTTATGTATATAATTGTTACCCCGATTGTCTACCATTAATGCCCTGTCTGCCATCTTACTGTAACCATCTGCAAGCCAATAGCATTTTGTCTATATACTCTATTCCATTCTTTCCATTTCCCTCGGTGGTGGATACAGTTTTGTGTAGCTACATATCACATTGGCACTATTTGGTTTTGGCTTTGTTTTTATCACATCTTCATTTTTAGTCTATTTTTATTCTTTTTACACCTCTAATAATATACACAAGTAGTTGTATACAATAATAATATATACAAATAGTTGTGTGCTGATCTTCTCTGTTTTCCTTGCTCAATGCATTCTATCAAGGAGCTCACACCTACTATGGGGGGCAATGTGAGGGCAATATGGAACTGATGGGGGGGGCAAGTTGGAGCTGATGGGGGCAATGTGAGGGTAATATGGAGATAATGGGGGCAATGTGAGGGCAATATGGAGATGATGGGGGGCAATGTGGAGATGGGGGGCAATGTGAGGGCAATATAGAGCTGATGGGAGGCATTATGGAGCTGATGGGGGGCAATATGGAGATGATGGGGGCAATGTGGAGATTAGGAGCATTGTGGAGGTGTCCAGTGGAGATGATCAATGGGGGGGGGGGGGTTCAGATTTCTGTGCTTACAGGCTCCTGAGATGTAAACCCGGCCCTGTTCCTATCACTTATTATGGAGAGCCATAGTGTATGACTCTAGTTTTCCCATGATGTTTTTTATTAAAAATGCCCTTTGGACACAATCTGGTGCTGTTACTAATACTAATAGTTTGATTAAAAAAAAGAACAAAAACAAAAAACCTTAAGCTATAAAAACTAAATAAGCCCCCCACCAAAAAAAAAAAAAAAAGAATGGAAAACACCTGCTCCCTTATATTCTATCCTGTTGCAGCAATTAAAGTGAAACTGAAACTTTGAAACAAAGAACACAAATATTTGTGTCATATTTTATATAAAACAGTACTTTATAAGATTTTTAGATTTATGCATTTGCCATATTAGGCCAGTGGTCCTCAGGGTTTTTTTTTCTTTTGATCAAGGCACCCCTAACTTTCTCAGATTTGGAGGGGCTAAAATGTTATAGGTTATTTATAAAAGGACGCAATGTAGGGTATACATTTAAAATAGCGAGTTATTTTAGGCCTAACATAAAATAATAAAAATCCAAAAATATATATTTCAAACTCAACTTTCATACCTTTGTCAAAGCTGACACCCTTAGTTGAGAACCACAACATCCTGTCTTGAGAACCACTTGTTTATGTAAACTATATAGTACTCCCTGGTAGAGTAGGCTGACCAGATCTCACCTTTAACCGGCGACACATGGGAAATAGCTATATTTCAATACTTTACTGAAATGAAAGCAGTCCTGTGGTATGCATTTTTTCTATGCATCCCCGGTTAAAGGTGAGGTCTGGTCAGCCTATGGTAGAGAGTAGCAGCTGGGATGGAGAAAGAAGTGTGGCAGGGACTCCTAGATTTGCATAACTGACATGATTGTTTTAAATAACAAATAACCCAACATGCAGTAAATATAAATGCTGTTGAAATCTCTTTCAAAAACACCTGTTTGTTACAAAGTGACAGTTCCACTTAAAATTTTTATTAACCCTTTGAGTGCCAGCACCCTTCTGGCACTCAAAGGGTTCAATACTTATCAAGAGATTATGGGCACAGATTTTCATGGCCTTGCATTTTATGGTGGAGATGTTGCACTCTACAGAGCAATTGCATTATTGCTCAATATGATTGGTAAGCTTACAAGTATTCAGTTTTATTATAGGCATGTTAAAATACAAAAACAAACAAATAGATGAGGTAGGAGTGTATATAAAGTGAAAAGTCATATACTAGATCAGAGCTGTCCAAGTTCAGTCCCTAAGGGCCACCAACAGGCCAGGATGTAAGGATTAGGATTAAAGGGATAGTATTATTTTGTTTTATCTTTATTTTATTTTGTAGGCATTAAAAAACATGAAGAACAATATAAGTTTTATATCTCAAACTTTTATGGTTTGAGAGATATTCACAAGCAAAGTCTCCCCTCACTGACCAAAACGGTCAAGTCTGCCATCTAGCTGTCAGATTTGGAATCCAGTCTGCAGATCATCAGATGGCTCTTCAGAAGAGCCGAGATCGCAAGATATAAAAATAACTATTTAGTTGGAAGGGTCTAAAACAGTGTTTCTCAACTCCTGTCCTCAGGACCCACTAACAGGCCAGGATTTGATGATTTCCTTGTTAGAGCACAGGTGAGTAAATCAATGTGAATGAGCCTCTGATCACCACACCTGTGCTCTATCTAGCAGAGAAATCCCTAAGTCCTGGCCTGTTAGTTGGTCATGAGGACAGGAGTTGAGAAACACTGGTCTAAAAAGTGTGCTTGCAAACCAGACACACGTTGTAGACTATTCAAATAAAGTAGTTCTTCTTATATCTAGCGATCTTGGCTTTGCTGTAGAGCCAAGGCAGGTCTGCGGACCGGATTCCAAATCTCACAGCTAGATGGCAGACTTGACCATTTTGGTCAGTGAGGGGAAACTTTGCTTGTGAATATCTCTCAAACCATAAAGGTTTGAGAGATAAGACTTATATTGTTCTTCATGTTTTTTTAATGCCTACAAAATAAAATAAAGATAAAATGAAGTATTACTATCCCTTTAAGCACAGGTGAGTTAATCAGTGGATCATTCATTGTGACTGACTCACCTGTTCTCAATAATGGAAATCCTTACTGTTAGTGGTCCTTGAGATCTGAACTTGGACACCCCTGTATTAGGTAGTTCTATATTCTCAGCTCCAGTACTCTGGACACACTAACAAGTCACATTTTACAGATATACCAAATTAAGCACAAGCATATCAATCACAATAACTGAGCCACTGATTAGTAACTCACTTGTGATCAAGCAAGCATATAATGAAAATCTGACCTGGCATGGCCCATGGACTAACACTGAGAAACACTGGCATAAAAGTGAGATAGAGCGAATTCTGGGGCAAACCAACTTAACCATATATACATGAAATACATACTGAGGCTGCTTTAACCCTGTGAGTGCCTGAGAGGTGATCAATTCATTGCTTAGCAATGCGTTGGACACCCTCTGACACTCAAATGTTTCTAAATGGGGCTTTTGACCCTATCACACCTATCTAGTTCTTAATGCCTTCAAGACCCATGGCATGCCAGGACCATCATGGGTAAACTTGCATTAAGGACCAATGATGATCCTGGCACATCATGGAATTCAGGGGTCCCCATGTGGCTTCATGCTCCTCGAGGACCCCTGAATCCATATAGCAAAAAAAAAAAAAAAAAACAACTCAGTGGTCCTTAACTGCCACCCAGAAGGCCAGTCATTAAAGGGTCAAACTACTACCTTTTAATAACAATCCCCACTTACCTTACTGCAGCCAGAAACGCCAGTGGCACCTACAATTTTTTTTCCTTTGCTCCTTGGTCCAAGAGATAACGTCTTCACTCAGACCTGAATGTCATGTCTGCTTCAGTTTGAGAAAACTGCCAGCAATCATGGACATGGCATCAAAGGCTGATAGGTGCTATCTCCTGAACAAAGGCACAGAGGTAAAAATCAAGGGGCAATTAAGATTTACTGGCCATAGTAAGGGATGTAGGAGAATATGATCAGAAATGTTACTTACCCTTTAATAATGATAAATAAAATATTGATTGGTTGAAGGACTTCATAAGGACAGCTACTGAATTACGTAGGACAAAATAATGTCTGCAGATCAAAATTCTGTTTAGTTCGTATGACAATTGAGAAATCAGCAATGGCAGATGGACGATAAATGGTATATTATTTCCCTATCTTAAAGCCAGTTAAGCAAAAGCAGGGGATATTACATTTGTAGGAAGAAACAAGAAAGACATGCATTGCAAGTAAATTAGAGATATATGAACACTGCAGTGAGGACCTCCTGATAATGCTTTTCAGGAATAGAAACTCTAAGCTGATTGCTTTAATGACAGTGCAACTTCAGATATCCACAAAGTATCAGCAGTTTTGGTGTTATCAAAGCCTCAAGATGTTCTGCAAATTATCCAAAGTGCCTCATTTGAAAGTCAGATTTTAGCAGTGGCATCAAGATGACCTTGACTTGAGCCTCTTTGTTAAACACATAACATAAGCATATTTGCCACAGTCCCTGATTTGCAGACACAGTCCCTGGTACTGGCTCTTTGTTCCTGGATCACTGTTATTGCCCTGGTTTTAAAGTTGAGTCTCAACCCTACATTCTGCTTGTTTGTATATGCAGAATAGATTATAATCTTTCTCAAATGCTAGTATTGCTTATTTATATTATTTAATGCAGTGTTTATGTATTGGTGATGTTTATTTTGCTGTATATGTGCAGTTTTAAGCCTGTCCTGCAAGGTTTCAGTTTGCTTTGCACTACTCATTATTGCTGACCATTAGTGATGCTCTGTTATATGACTACTCAAGGGAAAAGCATCCCTGGAAATGTTTTTCAAATGTTAACTAGTATGATAACAATAACAAAACCTGTGATACAGTCAAGGCTGGGCTAGGGATCCTAGTAATAAGGGATATCAACATACCAGGATTTAAAGAATTTCACTGATTAATGGGATAGTAATACCTAAAAATAAAAAAAATATATATTGTAGGGTTTATCCCAGAGTAAAACAAGGCTACTCCAACTGCTGAAAAGTGTTTCATTCAAAAGTTATTGCAGCTTAAAAATTGAAGATTTTAGGTGCAGTATCACAGTGGACTTCAGTTGTACAGTGGCACTGTTGCTACACCAGCCTATGTAGATTTTTGGTCAACTGACCATTGCTATCCATAGGATGATGTAGCAACAGCACCACTGTAATATTTCAGGCCACTGTGATACTGCAACTAAAAAAATTCAAGTTTGAGCTGTAATAACTTTTGAATAAAACATCTTTAAGCAGTAGGAATACCCTTGTTTTACTCAGGTGAACAGACCCTACCTAGTCTTACCTGTTAAATCCTTTTCTCTTAGTCCATACAGGTTACTGGTAACTTCAGGTAGGCGATCTGCCCCTTTAAGTAGGCAGGAACAATTCTAGAAGTGAATACAGGGGCTGGAGCCTACCTTCCCTCCTTGGCTGCAGCTAGCCAATCAGCTCCAGTAAGATTTGAGACACTAACTATTGACTAGATAGCAGAAGGGAAAGAAGACTCCTGTGAGCATGCCCCTGAAGGACCCCCACGGTCTGCCACAGGAGAGCCAAGCATGGTCCCTTGGCAGAGTGGGAGACCAGTAACCTGTATGGACTAAGAGAAAAGGATTTCACAGGAAAGACTAAAATCCTATTTTCTCTGTCATCCATTACAGGTTTGGGTAACTTTGAGATGTCCAACCATTGAGTTTCCCAGAAGTGGGAAGTAAGTCAAGGACCAGGCTCAAGGCCCCCAAAGTCACCAGAGCAGATATAAACCATCAGATCAGAAATAGCCCAACAAAACAAATGAAGTGTCAACGGACACTGAACAGGGGTAACAACACCCCAGGAACTGTTACACAGCACACTGAACTGGAGACAACAGGGCTCAAAAGTGAAGAAAGCACCAAAGAACCAAAGAAGAAGATCCTAGACAGGCAATACTGCGTCCAGGATCTTCCTCCCAAAACTGACATCAGCTGATGCCAGCACATCAACACGGTAGTGCTTCGAAAAGGTGTGCTCAGACGACCAAGTGGCAGCCGTGCACAACTGATCAGCGGAGGCCTGATTCTTGTAAGCCCAAGAAGCCCCAATAGCTCTAGCAGAATGAGCCGTGACCCGAAAGGGAACAGGCTTCTTCCTTAGCTCGTAAGCCTTTACTAATAGTGGACTTGATCCAAGATGCAATAGTCACTTGGATGCAGGTCTCCCTGCCCTGGGGCCCTCAGGAATGATGAACAGCGCATCAGACTGTCTAATGGACTCAGTGTAATGTACATAAAACTTGAGACAATGCACCACATCTAACAAGTGGAGATCCCTCTCCTTGTCAGAAGTGGGGTCAGGGCAGAAAGAAGGCACCAAAATCTCCTGATTAATGTGGAACTCAGAGACCACCTTCGGGAGAAACTCCTGAGAAGTGTGAAGCACCACCTTGTCTTTGTGAAACACCAAAGACGCGGAGCTGAGGGAACCGCCTGGTTCGCCGGACGTGTCTCAGTCTGGAAGGAATGAAAAAGCTGAATACGCTTGAGAGGCGTCTTCTTCCTGGAGACCATAGGCAGAAGAGTACTCTTGCCCCCTGGGACCTCACTAATCAAATCCTTAAGATCCAGCCCAAACAAAGAGGTGCCTTGAAAAAGCAATGATAGCAAAGCTTTCTTGGAAGCAGTGTCAGCAGACCAGATCTTGCAACCACAGACATGGTGGAAACCCTTGCCACCAAAGGGATGACATCAAATAAGGCAGCAGAAACACAGTGCTGGGCCTCAGAAATGTTGGCAAGAAGCCGCAACATATCCGAAGTAGGAGCACCCTGACGGACAGCCAGGGTGAGCTGTTCAGTCCAGACAGCAATGGCCCGGTTCACCCATGCTGCGTTGAGCACGGGACGCATGGCAGTACCAGCAGTGGCAAAAAAGGACTTGAGGGAGACCTCAAGTTTCTTGTCAGTCCAGTCTTTCAGAGAGGACGCACCAGCAACTGGCAAGGCAGTGGACTTAGATAGCCTGGGGACAGGAGCATCCACTTTGAGGGGGATGAACCCACTGAGCGCCTCAGAGAAGGGGTAAAGCTTGGCAAATTTCTTGGAATCAGAAGGTTTCCTGTCCGGAGACTTCCACTCATCAGACACAAGGCGGTCAAGATTGGGGTTAGGTGGAAAACATGTACAGGGCCTTTAAGGCTCCTGAAATACATCTAGGGATCCGAAGAAACCGCCTGAACTAAGGTAATGTTTAGGGTGGTTAAGATGGCTCTGATCAAGCTCTCAACTGAGGGATCAGGATCAGCCTCAAAAAAACTGAGAGGAGCCCACAGCAGAACATTCCTCAACATCTGAATCCACCAACAGTTCCTCCTCAGAAGAATCTGATACGTCAGGTACTCCCTGAGGCTTTGGCAGGGAGGATCTGACGGAAGAAGGGGTCTGCCAGGAGTGAGAGACCCCCTGTAACTGGGATGGAAAGAGTTGCAATGTAGACCGGAGGTCTCTAGTAGCAGCCTTGAACTCTTGCACCCAAACTGGCTCTAATGCATGGCTGGAGGTCCCTGGGAGAGACTCGGGGACATCAAAACATGCTGGGCATAAATGACCTGAGAACTCTCTAGGTAACCCTGAATGACATGAGGAGCAATGCTCAAAAGGGGACACAGAGACCCCAGCATCCTTAGTCTTAGGCCTGGCCCCAAGCTCTAACGGATTAGACATTCTCACAGTGTCAAAACATTTAAAGTATAAGGAATCACCCAAATACAGTGTGTAAGATTAAAATATCACCCCAGAAATCGCTAAAATGCACTTATCTAGCAGGCGAAGGGTTAATCTGCAGAGGAAAGAAGGAGAGTCCAAGCCCTGCGTAGGATACTCATTCAGGAAAGGCATAAAATGGCTGCCATGGCGGGAACCAATCAGAAACGAGAGCACAAAGCAAGCGCTCATGGGAAATTAGTTTTCCCAGAAAAAGTACCCCAACAGTGTCTGAAGCCCCATGAGCCCCCCAACACACATAAAACATTAACCGGATGACAGCGCAAGGGCAGACAATTAAAATGAGCCATCTCTGAAGTTGCTACGTTGAGCGGTTCCAGAGATATGTCCCAAACTGTACAGTCCCATAGAAGTGAATGGAGCAATGGCGTCTATGCTGTAAAAGTGCGGAACACAAATTTTGCAAAGTTTAAACTGTAAATTTAAATTACATGAAACATCACTAGAACATGTTAGCAGACCCAAAACACACTGAACCCAGTAGGAAAGTGTCAATAAACCCCCAAAAGATGTAAAACCAGCAGCTAAAGAGTTAAGTAAGAAACTTGCTCCAAAACACCCAACAGACATATAGATAAACCCAATGAGTGCAGGAGTGTGCAATAGGAACTCCAAAGGAAAACTCCTGTGCAGAGGGGCACTGTGGGACATGTGGACCTGCAGCACTCAAAGGGTTGCTCACCTTTCCTGCAGATCTTCTGTCTTCAGATTACCATGTATTAAGAAGAAGCCTCAGTGGGCAACTCCAGAGGAAAGAACCTGAACCCATGATTTTCCCCGCAGGGCTTAAAGTCCACAAAAAGCACCTGGATACTGAGATAGCCACATCTAAGGGCATTGTCAGTTATTGTAATCCGCCTACTGGTGGTATTCCATATTTAACAGAAAAATAAAAAAAATAGCTAAAACTATAGCGGAACTGTTCTCTTGCCTGTGTCTTCACCAAGGAACAAATCTTACTGGAGCTGATTAGCTAGCTGCAGCCAAGGAGGGAAGGTAGACTCCACCCCCTGCATTTACTTCTAGAATTGTTCCTGCCTACTTAAAGGGGCGGATAACCTACCCAAAGTTACCAGTAACCTGTATTGGAAGACAGAGAAATATATTTTTACATATTACGTATTACTATTCCTTTAACCCCTTAACGACCGGCACACTCACACACGGCCGGCACTTGAGGACCACGGGGCATTTTTTAAAAATTTTTAGATCCTATTCAGCGCTCCCCGAGCAGAATGCAGCTGCACGGGGAGCCCTGAATAAAATGACATGCCAGGACTGTCAATGGTCCTTAAGTGCCGGACAGCAGTGATGGTCCTGGCACGGCACTGGATGTTAAGCAAAGGTGAGTCAGTCAGTAGCTCATTCATGTTGATTGGCTCATCTGTGCTGAAACATGGAAATTATTAAATCCTGGGCTGTTGGCAGCTCTTGCGGACTGATATTGGACACCCCTGATAATGAGAAAGGAGGTTTCAAATAAAACAAAACAAAATAAATAAATAAATACCCTTTCTGGTGGTCCCTACTCTACCCTGACATCCAGAATGTCACCGAGGTGTAAGGTGTGGTGAGTTTGCTCCAAAATTGCTCATCCCTAAATGAAGCCCTATATTCCAGTCTAATCACTTAAAAGTAAATATTCATTTAAACTTTGAATTTGCATTGCAGTTTTACCTATATTAATTTTCATTTTACACTGATGTACACAAAGTACCCAAGGTCCCTAAGAAGAAGTGCAATTTAGCTCTAACCTCAATAACAATGAAGCTAATTGCAATGTAAATATCATTAGTACAAGAAAATTAAGGCTTAATTTTCTCAATCAACTAAAAATTAACAAAAACAGCAAGATAATGCCAAGTCTCTCAGGGCTATCTTTCTGCAATAATGTCTTAGAAATATTGTTTCAAATAATGCAGGACATTACACCTTCATTTTTAGAAAGTATCTTAATTTAGAAAGTGACATTTTGAAGCAATTAGGGTTGGTAGCAATTCATTAAACCTATTAGAGAATAGGAGTTTTCAAAATCTCTATCAATGTACTTAAAAATTAAGTTTATGTTTGGTTTCACACGTGTGCCATTTGGAAGAGGGACACAAGTACAGGAATGCAGGGATGCCATAGTGACAGGCACAAAAGGGGGCCTGTAAGCTCTATTGCCCAGAAGGTTCTAGTTACGTTACTCATGGTATAGTTTTTGTTAGGGGTCCAAAAATAATTGCACCAGGGACCACCAATGACTGGTTATGCCACTGATGTGGAAATATTAATAGGTCTGCTGCTCTAAGAGCACAACCAAGCTGGGGTTCCATTTTGAGCCCCAGTGGCCCAACGGGATAGCTTCACAGGGGTCTGAAAGAGATGGTGAAAGAGATTAAATTACATTAATCTGAAGTCTTACAGCTCAGTCCTGTTGGCACATGCATCACTCTTAGATAATAGTGAAAGGTTTTCAGACCTGACACTAAGGATCTATGGAAGCTGCACAATCTGTTAGGGACTTAATAGTTGTGTTCCAGCACTATGCCAGATGAGGTGGGCCAGACTTCTTATTACATCAAACAGTGATAAGATCTGTTTTTGGATTGCATATACTAGTTTTAGGCCTTTTAATAAGAATGCTTCAGTAGACTTAGTAAAATATGATAATTGCTATCTAACTAACTACAAGCTTTTGGTAGCTTTTTAACCCCTTGAATGCTAAAGACATTGCTATCACATTGCTTTTCAATGCCTTGAAGATATCACTACCATCCAAAGAGTTAATTCAGAAGTGTACACTGCAATTATGGCTTGCCTAGCATATTTCTGCAGTTAGTTGATGTCTCCGATACATTGTGAAGCACCTAAGCATTTAAAACTCCTAACTAAAGAATCAGTAAAATATTACATGGAAAAATATAGAAAAAAATTATGTGTAGGTGTGTGTTTGTGTCTGTCTGTCTGTCTGGGCTATGCATGTATAGGGTGTTTGTAATACTTTATGGGCTATGGTACGGGAGGAGATCCAGGGGGTGACACCATGAGTTACTGCACCAGGTGACACCAACCCTAGTGACGCTTCTGAATAAGTATTATTACAGTCCAAACTGTCACAAGGTAACATTGCTGTTACTATTGCATTCTCTGCAAATCTGTAGCCAGTGTCTCACCTGTGCCATACAATTCAATAGAATAATTGTCTGGACAGAAGGTGAACTGTCTGGCTAAAAGTTGGCATTGTTGATAATGGTTTAATAACTTTGGAATAAACCATTTCCTGAAGGCAGTAATGTTTGACTTTCAGATAATAATAGTTGGTCATGCATAACCCTTCTCAATTTATTAGAGGACGAGTCTATCCAGCAGGGCTATACAATAGGGCATGGGCACCCAATGGGCTGCCCATCCTCAAACAGCAGCTTGGATATAAAGCAATCCTTATCTGACCTGTGTTGTGTGTATCTGGTCATCCCTCCCTCCCTCTCTCTTTCTCTCCTTCACTCCCTCTATCTCATATTGTAGAGTCAAGAGGCAGCTTGGTACGGCAGGTGGCATTTTGAACTTTCCACCCGCTTCTTTGCTTACATTCCACATCATTCTGGGCCTGCCATGACTTGTCTTTCAATGTACAGACTCACAGCTGGATGTCCTACCAAGCTGGCAAGAACCCAAATAAAAGGATACCTCAAATATAAGATAAGGTCATTCTTTCAGTCTTAAATTCCTTAAAAAAATGTTATCTTATATTCAAGCAAATAAGGAAAGTTCCACTGAGGGGAAAAATGGTAACTATATACAGAGCGGGTCTCAAACAGCTGAATCTTTAACCCTTTGAGTGCCAGAGGGGTTTGCAAAGCAATGAGTTTCAAACCCCTCTGGCACTCAAAGGATTAATTAATACTTAACATATGAGATTCTGAAACTATGATTTTATTTAACGTATTTATTTATTTATTCACTCATTCAGTCATTCATTTTGTGGAGGACTGATCATATGAAGTCCCATACAGGTAAGTTTTAGGGGAGCTTACTAAATTGAAGACTTGCAGAAATTTTAATGAGAGATGTAATGAGTTCCAAAGGTAGGAGCAGCACAGGCAAAGTCTAAGTGAATAGGTTATAAGAGGAGAGATGAAAAGGAGGTCATCGGTGGAATTAAATTATCTATTTGGAGAACATATGTTAATGAAGGGCAATAAATTAGGTTGGGCGCATCATTTTATTTATAGATGAGGACAAGAAGTTAAAAATGACATAACGAGAATTCTACATGCACAACAAGGCTTATATAATGATAATAAACATATGGATGAGGTGGAGAAGGAGGGGGCATGGGTAGAGTGAAGTCAAGCACATGGAATCAAACCAGAACCATGAATGAAAAGCATCTGTTAAGAGCAGATAGGAAAAAACACCCCAGGTGTGCCCTCCTGTCAATGCTACTGAATACATTGGTAGTCTTGATAGATATAAAAAAACAAATAAAACACCCTATACACTGATGCTTCCCTACAACTACTACCACCAACTCATCTTAATTATGTTACATAAAGTAATAACTTAGCAGGCAAAGAGAAAGCAGTTTTCCTATCCCTACAGGCAGCATAGAGGATAGAGATATGCAATTAATATAAAATATTATTGCAATCTCCTCCCCACAGGGTCATGTCGAACTTAAGATTTCAAGAGTTGGTTTCCACAAAATAAAGTGAGTGTACAATAGCATTTCCTAGAACTTGAGTAAGTCTGCTGTTAGAGCCATTGCAGATTGCTGTGCATAGACTAGGTGTGTAAAACCTGTATCTCTCCATAATTATTGACCAGTCTAGGATGATTGAAGATTTAATACAATATCATCTAGAGTGCTCAAGTTGCCTACTGCTGGCAGAGACATATATATTAACAGCAACAAACAGTTCTCAGTAGTGGGGTTCTATGGCTTTGTTTCCTATATGATAGGAGCAGAGGGGATTTTTTAGCTACTAGAAAATCTTGGCTTTTACTTAGGCTAGTAAAGAGCTAAATTACCACTTCATCATAGTTAATTCTGCCTTGGCCTGTGTAGTTATGGTTTTGTTCCCTTTTTAACAAAGATTTTCTTCATTTTTAATAATGGAATGGTGCTTATGCACTCCATGTCACCAAGTGAAGAAGCCACACATATACCAGGAGAAGCTGTAGAGAGAACAGCTATTATATGACACCACTAGGCTTTTGGTTCCAGTAATTACATGCCCTTTTCATGTATGCAATATATTTTTTTTACAATTTTCATATTTAAACTGAGAGGGACAAACACTTCTTGGAATAAGTTACACTACATTTGGTTGTTCTAATTAGAACTATACATAATGCTTCACTAATCTAAAACATACTTTAAAATGCTGCCCTTATTAAATGTCTTCCCTCACCTCTATATGCTCCTCTAACCTATTCCTAATTTCTCCAAGAAGTCATCATCCCTCCCTCTCTTTTATAGCCCCTGCTCCTTAGGTATGCAAATGTCTCCCTTGTTGATGAATTTAACTTTTATACTTTCTCACTAAAAGTATCTCCCAAAATCCATCTTCAAAAGAAGAAATCCCTTCACTACCATCCAATCACATCTGGGATCCATTAGGATACAGACCCACAAATCCTAGAACTGGTTTTACCATTAAATAGGGGTGGGTGAAAGTTGTCGCCATGTTGCCATGGGAAATTTCACAAAAAACATGTTGTTACCCGCTTTTTCGTGGGAAAACCACTTTAAAACTAGCGGTTAAAATTTTCGCATTTTTCACCCGTTGGCCGAAATTTTTCGCCAATTTTTCAATGGCTAGAAAGTTTCCGCCCATTGATTTACGTTGTTTTCACATTTCCACTATAAAAACGTGACATTTTCGCTAAAGGCAGACACAATAAAAGCAGCTACAGAGTGAGATAGACGTGCTGTGCTGTTCTCTTGTGATATTTTGCAAAACGTGAGGCAGGAGAGGCACATAGTGACTCATCACTATGAGCAGGGTAAAAAATAATCAGTGGAGGAGCTGGAAGGACCACTATGTGTCCACTGAGTCTGAGGAGGAAGGAACCACTACTGTTCCAATACTGCCCAGTCCCCCTAAATCACCTCAAGGGATCTTGAGGAATTTAATGGGAAGGGAGGGAGAAATGGGAATAGGAGGGGAGGGAGAAAAGGGTAGTACTAGTGAGAGCAGGACAGGTCAGCTGCCTGTGCCTGCTGCAAGACGTGCTGCCCCTGCTGCCAGTGCCACCATTGCTGTACCTGCAGCCACTAGTGTTGTACCTGCTGTCAGATGTGCTGCCACTAGTGTTGAACCTGCTGCCAGTGCTGAAACTTCTGTCAGTGCTAAACCTGCTGCCAGTGCTGAACCTGCTGACACCAATACTTTGCCTGCTGCTAATGTTTCTTGTAGTACTCAGGGGTGGAAGGAGAAAATTATGCCATGTGTGATAGCAGGGGACCCTCTGTCACATTGCTCGTCACCTCCTACAAGCAGCAGTGAGATGTCTGGAATAGAGCAGCATCATGTAGGGACTAGTGGTGGTGGTGGTGTTGGAGAAGCTGGGGTGGAAGAGACATTGATGGCCTTTTTATCAGAAAGTGAGAAGGAAATGGGAGACAGGGATGAGGATGGGCATCACCACCACCACTAGCAATCAGCTTTTGGAATTGGCGGAAATTGCAAGTGCTCTAATTTCTGAGATGAAGGAGCAGCAGGGTGCTGAGGAGCAGGCTAGTGTGCCACAGACCACCGTGGACACAGTGGGAATGGGGTCAACAGGTAATGCGGGACTAGGACAGGATCCACTTGCCAGCAGTAGCAATACTCCTCCTGATCCTAGTTGCAGTGCTAAATCTGAGGCAGTAGCAGCAACAGCAGTAACATTATCCTCTGCCACAGAAAGTGAAAGGGAATATGGAGGACAAGAAGAAAGAGGCCATTCTTCTCCACCTGTTCCCTATCCCTTCCCTCAGAATTCATTGGTGTGGGACTATTATTCTCTTCTGGCAGGCACAATGCAGTCAACATCAACAATGGTACAGTGCAAAATTTGTGACAAGTTAGCGAGAAGGGGGAAGGAGGGAACACACCTTGGCACAACTGCCCTGATAACACACATGAAACACAGACACCATGACATTTACTCCAAACATGTTAAAGCCAAACACCCGTTACAGAAATCTAGCACCGCTGTTACTGTACCCCCTGACTCTCCAGAAAGGTGGAGATCAAAGAGGAGGAAGAATAAAGAAACCCATAAAGACACTGGAAGTTCCATGACGAGCGAAATAACTAGCTTGCCATCAATATCACCTTCTTCCTCTAGGGTAACAAGTACATCTCCTGCCAATCCACCTTATTTATCTTTACCTCCCCCGCCAAATGATAGCCACTCTGTTCATGTTAGGATATGGCAGTTCATCTCTACCCATTGCACACTGTGTGGTGCACTGACCACACATGCCAGTGTGGTGGAGGAGAATCAATATCAGGTCATCAAGTGGCATCTGAGGATATTCCATCACGCAGAATATGCTAGGATTCTGGTAGGGAGGATTCATCATTACTATTAAACTGTCAGCAAGTTGTCAGGTGTCCTTAGCGGGGTCTGGACAAGGGGTAGTGACAGCGGCAGTACTTGGTTTTGAGTGTGATGGTGTTTGGATACATTTGTGCCCCCAGATGTTATTTACCACACACACACACTGTGCACATTGCAGTTGCTGATGGAAGCCACAGTTCCTGTTCTCAAGGGAAAAATATATATTCTAATAACACACCCATGATGATTTTGGAGGAGGGGCAAGTGGAGAAGATTTAATGGTCAACTTGTTCTTTTCTCCACATATACTGAGGGCTACTTATTCTGCTGCTACTGCCTCAGGCGCATCACTGGAGCCAGCCGTGGAAAGTGGAAACTTCATCATCCATCTTCCATGTTATTGCTATTGTTGATTCCATTCCCTTTCAGCTGCCTAATCATACTGCTGCTTAAACAACTCGGCAGCAGCAGTTCGAACAGCAGTTGCAACTCAGGAGGACATTTGACAGTAGACATGGCATTAGGCTAGTAGGTAATTTTTATTTTTTTTCTCAGGGCTTGTGTTTTGAAAAAAAAAAAAGCTAGTCCTACAAAAAAATAAACAATTTTTGGGGGGCTTGTTTCTAACAAGCCTAAGTCCTACAAATCAGTGTTTCCTTGGGGCTTGTGCCAAACAAGCTTAAGTCCTACAAATCAATGTTTCTTCAGGGCTTGGGCCTCTAATAAGTCTAAGTCCTACAAAGGCCTCTAACAACAAATCAAACAAATCGTCCTCTACAAAATACTCTGTCAAGTCAAATATCAGTCCACCCCAGTGGCAGCTCATGTCAGGGGGTTCTTGTCTCTGTCACTTTAAATACAAATGTCTTATTGTATTTATTTATTTATTTTTATTAACTGTCCCCCCAATAGCAGCCAGGAAAGCCCCCCAAAACAAATTCCCTGTTCAAATGATTCATTCATTCATTCACCAACACAGGCACCCTCCTCAGACCCCTTTATACCATGTCTTATGGTTTTTCTTTTCATTTATTTTATTTAGGATTTCTTTTTTATTAAGTGCCCCCAATCCCAGTAAACAACCCCCAAAAATCATCCCCTGTTCAACTGATTCTTTCCCTACACCCCACCAACACAGGCACCCTCATGCCTGTTTTATACAATGCCTTTGGCAAATAAAATATTATTTGTAATGTGTTGTGTGTAACTTCTATGTTCCCATTGATTTCAATGGGCGAAAAAAAGCAGAAAAAAGTGTAAAATCTGCACTTTTCGTGGGAATTTTTTCGCCAAGCTGAAAGTGCCATTTTTCAGCTTGAGGCAGACAATTTCTCCCATCCCTACCATTAACCAGAGTAGGCTACCACCTAATAGTAGTTAGCTTTGAGAATTTACATAGCTCACCCTCACACTCCTGGTTTATGGTGGTTGTTTTATTTGCCAGAATATATATTGCTTCATAATATTTATTTTTGTCAGTCTATAAAACCTCAGTACTGCCTAGTTCCTTTACGTTTCTTTTTTGTTACCTTATTTTTTAGGGTAAGGGTATTTTTGTGGCTGAGAGTAGGGTCATGTGAACACTGGCTTGTAGGCCTGGCCTAGCAAGGGATAGGGGCATCTAGTGTGCCTTGTCTCGGAACCCTTGTGAGATTAATGAAACCCTGAAGAGCCCAAAATGTCTGATTTAAAATTGCCTCTCAAACTATGCACATTTATATTGATTGAATATGAAATACATAGGACTAACATTACCACTATCACAAAGCCATAAGACTAGGTCTCAAGTTGGCTTAAGTTGACTCCAATTCAGTTCTTGACATTTGACCAACACCCCAGCCTATTGAGTGTTGCTATAGGCCAAACCTCTCCTCGAGTGCCATGCACAGAACAGGTCGCCAAATAGTGGGACACATTTCAATAGGATACCGACTTAGTATATGAGGTTCTAGCTATAGCAACGCAGTGGGAGAAGAATTGAGGTAGGTATGTTTGATTATATATCTCCCAGTACAGTGGGACAAGAGTGGGAGGTATGTTAGCTCTTAAGCTACCAGCGGAACCAGACTTGGGGGGTTAGTATGTGTGGTTCTATAGCTATTAGTACAGTAAGACAATGCTTGGGGTCAACATGTGTGCTGATCTATGATTACTGTGGGACAAAGCTGGGGGGTAGTATGTGTGGTTCTATGGCTACAGTAGCACAGAGATGGGGGTCACAAGCAATATGTGGCTCCCTAGCTGCAGACTACAACTCAAAGGGGTGTGCAGTGAATTGCTTTTTAACGTGTTGCACACCTCTGGTCCTTAACAACTGAGTGCCAATGCATTGAAAAAAAATGTGTTGCATACACCTCTGGAATTCAACAGGTTAAATGCTAACACTAGCAGCTATTAAATATAAGTTTATGTCGCCTATTTCTTCTGTACTGAAACTATGCAAAGAAAAAAAATGGCGTGTCTGAAAGGTGCAAAATTCCTGTAAATTGATAGAAGCATTTTATCTGTTGAAACAATTGTTCCTTTAGCTCAACTGTGTAGTGGGCAGTGAGGAAGTTGTCAATGTTACATTAAAACTGCCCTGTGTGAAATAAATTATTGCAGCATGACTCCCACTTCCATCCTCATAATTGTCAAAGTGAAAACCTATTATCGTGTGCTCACTGACTACAACCAGATTTCCACTTACACAACAGGTAATTAAGGTCAGCAGAAGACATATGTTCATACAGCAGGCATATTCATTTTACAGAGTATCACCCCCTAAAGCCACATTTTGGCTTCTTGCCTTTAATAATGTTGTTCTTTTATTTATTTTTTTAAACTGCAATAATTGTTTTGTATGAATATGAGCGTACTGCCACAGTACAAAGTGATAACTATCCATTCCTAACTCTGATAGTTAACTGTACCTGACAGCCAGTGACAAAAATCCCCTGAAAACATCATTATTCATTATTTTTATTTCGTATTCTTTTTTTACATGTTTCCCGTTTAGATATTTAAGACACCGGGGGGGTGATTTGGCTTTGTCTTATGTCTTATATAAAATGATTGTTGACAACATGTAAAAATAATGATCTAATTTAATGGGAGCTAAAAACTGTTTAAAGAGCAGTTTGCAAAAGAGAGGTTATATCTGCATCTGTGAGGGTGAAGCAAAGGTCTCTCTACCTAACATACAGGGTGTCAGTCTTTCAAGCACCAGCTGTTGGGAACTATAACTCCCACGTCCACACCCTGCCACTGTGTTGGTAACATCTGTAGTATAAGAGAGGTTAAACCTTTGTGTGTGAGAGGGGTACACAACGCATTGCAGAGCAATGCGTTGTGTACCCCTCTGGCACTCAAAGGTTTACAGGGGATCTATCACCCCAGTACAAATGCGTGTTAAACATTGGATTAGCTAGCGATGAGGTAGAATTCATGAAAAAAAAAAATGTAATCCTAAATTGACAAAAATGAATGTTTGTAAACTGCACTTCCGCAAAGCCTGTGGGTACAGTTCGATACCCTCAGCCTGTAACTCTGTCTCTGCTCCCCTCCCTTTAGCCAGCCTCCTCTGATGAGGAGGCTTCTGTCTGTAGGCTGGAATGGTCTCATTGGCAGAGATCGATATCTAGCCAATGAGATAGCTTCAACCTACAGACAGAAGCCTCTGTCACCAGAGGAGGCTGGCTAGAGGGAAGGGAGCGGAGGCGGAGTTACAGACTGAAAGTATCAGGCTGTACCCACAGTCTATCTGGAAGTGCAGTCTACAAACATTAATTTCCGCCAATTTAGGATTAAAAAAAATATTAATGAATTCCATCTCATCGCTAGCTAATCTAATGTTTAACACGCATTTGTACTGGGGTGATAGACCCCCTTTAAACAGCTTGATCATCATCATCATCATCATCATTTACCTATTTGAGTTGGATATGTCTCTAGCACTGCACTCAAAGGCTTAAGGATCAGAGGGACGCGCAGAACTTTGCTTTGCAATGCATTGCACAAACAATTGGCCGTTAAAGGGTTACATTTTTTTTATATATATACTTTAAGGACCAGAGGTGCATGCCACATGTTGCTACATGGGTAAATATCCATGGAATATCAGTTTCATGATGGTCACAACTTTGACAGAGGAGCATTAAGCCCTGTGTGTGAGTTATTGTAGCTACATGCAATGTACTCCAGAGTCACTCAGAGCTCCACTGGACAGTGCCGGTCCCCTGCATTGCGTGAAAGCTCTCCAGTTGCCTGGCTGTTCAATTGATGATCTTTTTCAAGTATGTGTGTGTGTTCTAGGGATCTATGTACTATGAGGAACTGGATAAATAAAGCCAAATGATTTAAATGGAACTTTTATCCACCTGAATCTTGAGAGGTCTCCAGTCAATTGCTTCTCAATTAGATAAATACGTCTCTGGCATTCAAGAGATTGAAAATCCAATTTAAATACATAGGAATGTTTTTTTCTCTCCTGTGGTATAAGTTGGTTTGCTCCAGTAAATTTTAGCACATCAATCTTACAGTGAAATTCTTTACAGAACAGTAATCCGAAACTACAGACTGTTAGTACATGAAATCAATATTCACAGCACATACACAGTGTATGTCCATTACTTTTACACTTAAATGTATTGGATATGGCATCTGCTATTTACAATTAGTCTAAGAAAAATCTATTTCCCTTGCACTTTTCACTACCTTCCAACAGAGGGCAATATCTAGAAAGAAGACGGGCAAAATGAAAATGTACTTTCCCCAGCCTATTCAAAATCAGCAGGTGCAAGACAATGCAAGCTGTGATTTTATATATAAATATAAATATATATATATATATATATATATATATATATATACACACACTAGTGTACACGGGCCACAGCACCACCCAGCAGCCTTGGTTGGTGCCCCGGAGCCTCTCTGCTCACTGGCTGCACTGCATTCATGTGCAGTACAGAGTGTCCGAACGCGCCGTGGCTGATACAGAGCAGGGCGCTCCGAATCAGCGTGGCACATTCAGGCAGTCTGGACTGCGCATGACTGCAGTGCGAGCAGTCTCTGCAGCACGCTCAGTCTCTACTGCATATAACAGCTTCTGATGCACATCCTGGTGAATTATTATATAGAAGATATATATATATATATATATATATATATATATATATATATAGTCTGATGCCAGGAGGCTTTAACCCTTTGAGTGCCAGGAGTACACTGCTTTACAATGCCTTTTGTACCCATCTAGCATTTAAACTATTAACCGTTTGAGTTCCAGAGGGGTACGAAATGCATTGCAGAGCAATGCGTCCGTACCCCTCTGGCACTCAAACAGTTAAGGTGGAGTAAACCTCTAAATGTTCTTAGCCCTTTTAGTGTCTAATGGGTTACCAGTGCATAGCTCTGTAATGCAGTGCAGAACTCTGTGGCTCTCAATGGTTTATGGATAATTCCATAGTGATTAACATGTAGGAGGATTCGGTGAGGTTGATCACAGAGGCAGCATGCAGCACTGCACAGTACTTATTATTCTATAACGTGTAAGTGCTAGGTTGATCACTTAAGGAAACATTGAGACTCATGTTCTTAGAAAATTGGTATAATTCTGACTCAGACCAAGTTTTTAATCCTTTGAGTGCCAATAGCAATGTGTTGCGTACGCCTCTGTCATTCAGATGGTTGAATAGTCTGTAATTTTATTTACCCCAGGAACGAAGAAGGATTTTTAATGGGGATTTGGAATTTGGATGCAATGTCACATTTTTAAAAAGGTGATATTGTTAAATATATTAGTAAATGGGCATTGGGGTAGGTAGCAAAAATGTGTTATCTCTTTCCCACTGTTCTGTGGTATTTTTATCTATTCATTAACCCTTTCAGTGCTAAGGGGTATACAACGCATTGCTTTGCAATGCGTTGCTTACCCCTCTGGCACTGAAAGGGTTAAGATAATTAGAAAAAAGAATTCACTGTCAGATTAGAAAAATAATTTTTACTAATTTGCTGCTATTGGTTTAAATGGGACTTTTAACACCTTGCATGCTAGCTAGCGAGATCTCTGAGAAACTGCTCTATTGACATCACTAGCATTCCAATCCATTGGATACCTCTCTAGCACTCAAACAGTTAATTGTATTGCAGGAGATAACTTCCTGAATTACATCTACTGCTTCTTATTGTATGGTATGGGACTATGTGGTGATTAAACCAATTGCACATTTATCACCTGCAGTAGAATGTAGCCCATTAATAGATAAAGGAGAGGACCTGGCGGGTACTAATAAATGCAGTAATGTGATTGGTAGTTTAGATTTCTTACTCTTTAAAATCTAATGTGGGACTTTCCTAAACCAACAGAGAAGAGGTTTACACAGTGAGAGGAACAGCTTTGCCCTGAAGCAGATCCTGTAAATTCACAACCTACTTTAAAGGTGACAACAGTTTTACTAATCAGTAAACAACACTGAATGGGCAGTTGTTAAAAGAGAAGTAACAGCTGCTTATAATAACTCACATATACTTTACTATGGCCAGAAAATCCTAATGACCCCTATGAATTCTATTCTTTCTGTTTGGTTCAATAGATAACATCTTCAATCAGTGCTGGATGTGGTAGCCATGGAAGCAGACATGTCAGTTGCTCACAGGACCACAGATACAAACTCCCTCCACTGCACATGTTAATCTCATCCATTTAATCGTCTGAGTGCCAGAGGGAGTGAGCAATGCATTGCCTTGTGTTGTACACAACTCTGGCCCATAAAGTGTAAAGTAGGGTCATGCACTGTGCCTGTGTCAGTTAACCTCCTAAAGACCAAGGACAGACAGATACATCATGGGGAAAACATGCATTAAGGACCCATGATTCATGTACATCATGGAATGCACACCATTCTGACCTATGATTCCATTAACAAAAAAATAAAAAATGCTCCGTGGTCCTTAAGTGCTGACCGTGCACTTAAGGGGTTAAATAACTATCAATGACTGTCATGTCTGCCTCCATGGATATGATGTCCAGGGCTGATTAAAGATCCTTTTTTCAGTGTGTCCTATCCATGGCATATTGTGGGCAACTGGCTCTGCCTCCCAGCTGGTAGGACCAATAAAACTTTATAAATTACACTCCAAACCTCCCCTCTGCAGTTATTTGGTCCTACCCAAGCTGGGGGACGGAGGCGATTGCCTCTCTTCCACATATGCAAGGATTCAGCATTTTATTGTTTTTTACCTATATGCAGTCTTGCCTAATCCGCGACTGCATTAATCTCCCTGGGCTCTGCTTACAAGCTGTGGACGGGCAAATGATCCAAAGGCTCTGTATGGAGCGGGAACCACACGCGACATGCTGGTTCTGGTATTCCCTGTATGACTGTGATACGCTTCACGGCTAAACCACGCTGGGAACAGGAAGCAGTGGAACCGGAAGAGACGCCCCGCGTTCCACTGATGGAACGCATAAGCTACCCGGCGTCTTCAGCAGCAATGGATGCGACACTACATAAGAGCCTGATGATCAGACAGTTCCCCACAGGGTAACTGAGTACATACTGAATATGTGCATTTATTCTACAAGTCCATTCTGCTACCCTCCCTAAGTGCCCTGGGGTACTGCTCTGGTAAGTCACACAGCATGCCGTGGATCGGACACAGAGGAAAGGTGAAATTTACTCACTGATATTTGTATTTCCTCTGTGTCCTTCCATGGCAACCCTTCCCTACAGATGGTTGGTAATGTATCGTTGCCAGTTTTTGCTAGTTCCTTTTACTGCCTAGGAGGTACAGTATATAGGTTAGCTATGGTACATATGATTCTTCTCTAACCTTATTTTCATGTTACAGCTTGGACAAACGTATAACTACAGAGGAGAGGTTTGGAGTGTAATTTATAAAGTTTTATTGGTCCTACCAGCTGGGAGGCAGAGCCAATTGCCCACAGTATGCCGTGGATCGGGCACAGAGGAAATACAAATATTGGTGAGCAAATTTCACCTCTCTTGAACAAAGCCACAAAGGCAAAATTCATAGGGGAAGTTAGGATTTTAAGGCCTATATATCAGCTCTAGTTGCAGTGAAGCTGCTGACAGTCAAATAATCTGCAATGTCCATAAATAGATCTTCGCTGCATTTTATTTCTGTGAGTAAAAATGTTTGACAGTATGCCCCACCTCCTCTGTCTGTTCTCCACTCTGCCACCCCTCATTCATCCTTTTTGCCGCCTTTTGTACCCTTCTCTCTATGTGTCATCATGACAGAGAGAGGAGAGTAGGGAAGGCAGAGAAGGGGATGGAGAAGGTGTGACAGAGTGGTGAATGTGTGGAGGAAGGGCTGGCAGAGTGGTGAACAGGTGGAGGAGGGGGTGGCAGAGTGGTGAATGGGTGGAGTAGGGGGTGGCAGAGTGGTGAACAGGTAGAGGAAAGGATAGCAGAGTGATGAACGGGTGGAGGAGGAGGTGTCAGTGTGATGGACAGGGGGAGGAGGGGGTGGTAGAGTGCTGAACAGATGGAGGAGAGGGTGGCAGAGTGGTGAATGGGTAGAGGAGGAGGTGGCAGAGTGGAGAAGGTGGTGAAGAGGACAAGGGACAGAGAAGGGGTGGCAGAATGGTGAAAAGGTGGAGAAGGGGGTGGCAGAGTGGTGAACAGGTGAAGGAGGGAGTGGCAGAGTGGTAAATGGGTGGAGGAGGGGGTGGCAGAGTGGTGAATGGGTGGAGGAGGAGGTGACAGTGTGGTGAAGGTGGTGAAGGGGACAAGGGACAGAGAAGGGGTGACAGAGTGGTGAACAGGTGGAGGAGGGGGTGGCTGAGTGGTGAACGGGTGGAGGAGGGGGTGGCAGAGTGGTGAATGGGTGGAGGAGGAGGTGGCAGAGTGGTGAAGGTGGCGAAGGGGACATAGAATGGGTGGGAGAGTGGTGAACATTTTTACTCACTGGAATTCCATGCAATGAAGACCCATTTATGGATGCTGTGATAGAGATTTTGATGCTGTATAACCCCCTCATCTTCCATGCATTTTAATGGTGTAGGGGTGAAGTTGGAACTGCCTACCACCTTCAGTGCATTGAGGTAAGGGGCAATTCCACACCATCTTACCCCAATAGCATTGCAATGGAGATGTGCTACTATATTCCCCTTTCTCTGAACGTTAGAGCATTAACCTTTTGCTTTCAAGAGTGGTATCTTTTTGACACTCAAAGGGTTAAGGGAGGCAACATAGCAACAAATTTCTGCTTGTTGCAGTGTTATTGCTTTGAAAGTGTAGTAAGAAGTGAGTGGTTAGGTTAATGGGGATGTTTTCTAGTGGGAGACTGTTCTTTTCTAACCATTTGAATGCCACCAGGGTGGGCAGTTAACATCCCTACGGAGCTCAAAGTGTTAAGGGAGTGATGCAGTTTGACGTGATGAAACCTGAAAGGATCCTCTCTGCTCCCCCCACTGAGCAAGTGGTGGAGCAGAGAGGATGTCCTCAGACTTCATGGTTGTCTACTGCTGGCAATGCATAAAGGAAGGCATCCCTTCCACATCACCAGAGTTTGACAACCCTGTACGCTAATGGAGAACTTCTCCTCACCTTCCCTTGCATACTTAATTCTTAATGCATATAGTGGTGTGTCTCCATCACCCTGGCAATGTGCTTCCAACACATCACCAGACACACATCGCCACAGCATCAAACCTTAGTGCATCTCCTCCATTGTCTCATAATTTGATGGTGACCTCAGCAGAGTTCAAGGGTGGTGGTGGGTAAAAGCCCAATTTAAATCAAAGTGATTTAGGAGTGTTTTATCTGCTGTGGTGCAGTTGGTTTTCCCCAGAATTGATCCAGTTATTTTTAATAAGTCAATCTCAGTAGGTGTGAAGGGGAGAGAATGTTGGTACAACCTATGAGGGCCTCACATGGCTCTTGGCCACTTGTTGCCCATTATTGGACTACTCAACAAAACACAGCCTATTCCATAGAACATATCTGTACGATAAAGTGCCTGGAGTTTGTATGTTACAATATCAGAAAATATAACTTTCATAAACAAGCAGGATCAGTCATGAATATTATTTATTTTCAACAAAGTATCGGTCATTTTGTATTGGTCGGCATAAGGGGGAATTGTAATGCTATCCTCATTAACCCTCTGAGTGCCAGAGCAAAGCATTGTTTGCAATGGCACTCAATGAAAGGGTTAAGGACCAAAAGGGGCATGCAAAGCAATGGTCCTTAAAGTGTTAAGAGATTCAAGAATCAGAAGTGCAAAGTAGTTGTAAAAATGCAATGAAATGATCACCGTTCTTAAAGGGCAAGTTATAAAAAAAACATTTTCTCATATTATAGCACATATTTTGAACATTTAGGTTGTTAATTGCATTGCTTTGTAAGGCACTTGTCAGCCTCACAACACTCAGAAAAGTTACTAAAATAATTCAGGCATTTTTAATTCAATTAACCCCTTAAGGACCAGAGGGGAGTGCAATGAATTGCCAAGCAATGGATTGCACACCCCTCTGTTTCTTAACAGGTTAAATCAATTTAATTTCTAAGATTTATTGATAATGACAATCCATTTCTGGTTAAAGTACAGCAATTTGCACTCATTGGTTAGGACTCTGCGAACCCACATGACCCTCAATGACATCACTGTGTGAGAGCTGTGCCGCTTAGTATAAGCAGATTTACATTTTATTGTAGTTCAAGGTTGCCCAAATGTTAACACACTAAAAGCTGTGAAATCCGTTTGCACAAAAAGCACCAATACTCAGTACCTCTTAATCTCCAATTATCTGCTTCAGTCCTCGGGACACCCCAACACGTGGGGTATTCATGATATCCGTGATTAAACACAGGGGGGGTTAATCAGTCACTGAGCTACTGATTACTCCCCTGTGATCATGCAGGGAGATCATGAAAACCTGCACTGCTGATATGTCCAGAGGACTAACATTGAGAATCACTGTTCTAAAGCATCCAAAGATACCAATATGATTTCATTTATTTAATTTAAAATGGACAGTCATTGTATCAACCCGAAAAGTATGGCCCATATTTATAAAACAAAGTTATATTGGAGTAAACCAACCGCACCATAGGAGATAAATGACAACTCCTGTTAAATTAAATTGGGCTTTTAACCACTTGAATGCTAGAGAGGTCTTCAATGCATTTCATTTTTATTTAATTTATCCCATATGGTGCAGCCAGTTTATTCCAGAATAACTTGGTTTTCTTTTTTAAATATGGGGCTTTGAGGTAGATTTATAAAAGGCATAACTAGTACAGGGCAAAGCGTTGGGTACCCCTCTGACACTCAAAGGGTTAAGGAATGGTCCTTAAAGGGATAGTAATACTTAACCCTTTGAGTGCCAGAGGGGTACGCAACGCATTGCTCTGCAATGCGTTGCGTACCCCTCTGGCACTCAAAGGCTTAAAATGTAAAAAAATAGATACTGTAGGGTTTATCCCCCTGAGTAAAACAAGGTTACTCCCACTGCTGAAAGGTGTTTTATTCAAATGTTATTACAGCTCAAAGCTTAATTCTTTAGTTGTAGTATAACAGTGGCCTGAAATTGTACAGTGCAGCTGTTGCTACACCATCCTATGGACAGCTCTGGTCCCGGGACCATAAATCTCCACAGAATGGTGTAGCAACAGCGTCACTGTAGATTTCAGGCCACTGTGATACTGCACCTAAAAAAAAAATCAGCTTTGAGCTGTAATAATGTTTGAATAAAACACCTTTCAGCAGTGGGAGTACCCTTGTTTTACTCAGGGGGATAAACCCTACAGTATCTACACAGTATCTATTTTTTTACATTTTATTATGGGTGGGGTCAAACTGGGTCAGCAACCCCTCACAACTACTTGAGACACTGGGCAGGGGATTGTGGAACAATGCAGACAAATAGAATGGGTGAATGGAATATGGTAGCATCACTGGTGCTTTCCAGTCTCCCATAGACACATCCCATTCAGTGGGTTTAGGTCAGGGAATGACAAACTGGAACCCTCAGCCATTGAGAGGTAGTCAAGTCCCTGCCCAGAAGAGTGTACTATCTAGAACACTGCAATATTAATTAGTGTAAAGGCCTGTGTACACGGGCCAAGGTCCGGGTGATGTTATCCCTTTGAGTGCCAGAGGGCTACGGAATGCATTGCTTTTGCAATGCATTGGGCACCCCTCTGGCACTCAATGGGTTAAGAGGACGGTCCTGCTCTGTATCCTGCCGCCGACGCAGTCATGCACTGTAGAGACTGCCCGAAAGCACAGAATGCTCCCAGCACAGAACTCCCAGCATTCTGTGCGTTTGGGCAGTCTCTACTACACATGGCGACTTCTGACAAACAAACAAATCCTAGTGAATTATTATATAGGAGGATGAGGCTGATGCACTAAAAAGAATAAATGCAATTTTGGAGCAAGCCCACTGCACCATAGAAGATGAAATAAAACCTCACCCAATTAAAAGTGATTTAAATGGGCATTTAACTCCTTGTATGCTACAGAGGGCTCCAACATATTGTGAAGCAATCTACTGTGACCATAATAGCATTCAAGGGGTTAAAAGCACCACTTAAACCAATGGACATTTTTATTTGTTCTCTTATGACTTGTGTAAGAATTGCTTCAATTCTTAGTACATAAATCTCATTAAGTTTTATTCAGTGATTTGGGTTTGTAAAGTCGCCTTCATCACTGGAGATAAGGAACCTGCTGTGAGCTGCCATATGAACAGGCTTCTGGAGGAGATGAGGACACCTGCATTCCACCCGTAAATGGACACCATTTTCCCACAGCACACATTTTTTCCAACTAGAAAAACAGCATCAGGTGTGTTTTTGCCTATGACAAATTCCCTTACGAATATGTCCATTAAGTAGCAGTTAGATAAACTGGGTTAATGAGCAGCTGCTTCTCACTTTTACTTCAGCTTGCTCTCTTGGAAAACATTTGTAGCGAGACTGATGTATTAAAGGAGCAGTAAAGAGTATATGGCAGAGGTAGGCAACATCTGGCTCCACAGCAGTTGGAGACAGTTGGTAGGGGATGATGGGAGTTGTAGTCTGTATCACCTGGAGAACCAAATGTAATATCATATATATATTATAATTCGCTAAGGATGTTTGTCAGAAGCCATCATGCGCAGCAGAGAAGGCTGTGTGTGCTGCGGTCATGCACAGTACAGACTGCCTGTGATATGGAGCGGGGCACTCCAAATTCAGACCGGACTCCTCTCTGTGCACCTTGAAGGTATGCAGAGAGGACTACGGTCTGAATTTGGAGAGCCCCGCTCCATATCAGCCATGCTGCAGGCAATCAGTACTGCGCATGACCGCAGCGCCGCCAGTGTTGGCCCATGTACACAGGCTTTAAAACTAGTATATATATTAAACATTTACAGTTCTTGACAGAAAGCTCTCTGGAAACAAATCCTTTCAATGTTGGGAAAATAAAAGCAAAAAAGAACAGGGGAAGCCGAGCTAAAAAAGTATAGGCAATTTACATTTTAATGTTATTTAAAGTCAAAGTCACAAAAAAGGATTACTGTCCCTTTCAGTTATAGAAACCAAGTTCCTAAAGTTTAAAGTGACAGTTAACCTTTATTTTGCATGTTTTTACAAGTGCATGATATACAAAGTCAAATTATCTACACATTTTTTATTTTCATCATATCCTATTATTTACATTTTATTTGGCTTTAGCCTTTGGCTGGCTGGGGATAATGGGAATTGTATTCAAGAACAGCTGGAGGGCGGGCCTCAGGTTGGCCAACCCTGATTTAAGGCAATGCCTGTCTGAGGACTAATGAATTATTCCATTAATTAGACAAGTTAATTGGCACACCTGTGCTCAAGTAGTCATGTAATTAAAAGGACACTAACTGCTGCTAATAATAAACTCACACTTATCTTAACCTTTTGAGTGCCAGAGGGGTGGCCAACATATTGCAAAACAATATGTTGCTCACTCCTCTGGTACTCAAAGGGTTGATTCAGGCAGAAAATCTTAATGACTGCTATGAGTGCAATCTGCATAAACTGATTCTTCAATCTGAATCTCTAATTTGCAAATAATTTCATGTCCATGTAGGCAGACATGATTTTTTGTTTGCTGGACTCCAGGACTCCAAACTCCTCTCATTAAAGTCTTCTCAGGATGAAAGGAAGACTTCTCTAACAAACGTCTGAAGCCCTGGATTTTGGAAACACATAATCTTGTGCTAGCCATTGATTTACAACATATGTCATTTTTGAGAAATGAACCATTATTTTATGGTGACATTTTATGGTAAATAGATTATATGCTTGACCAATATTACCACACACTGTGCTTTGAATGAATCTAGACAGAGCCCACATAGTGGGGTAATTTCTAATAGAACAGACAGCGATAATTTTGGCCTCAGACTGTAATGTCGTTGTGCATAAGGACCTAGTAACTGGAATCTTTATCTCCAAACAGAGAATGTGTCATGAAGAAACCTGCTCTTATTCAATAAAACACACACCTGCTTGTAAGTAAGCATGCTTCTACCACTATAAGATATATATTTAAAGCTGCACATCTGTCAGCCCACCTGCTTGTTGCAGCTACCGGATGTGTAGGAGTGGGATGCCTGTTCTACTCCATCTGTTAAACCACTGCTCCCATCCTCAGCCAGCCTTTGACCAGCTAAAGATCATGGAGCTGTAGGTCAAAAGCAGCTGGAGAGGAACAGGTGGCTATCTCCTATTGAAGTGAAACACAGGCCAAAAGAATCATATTCCATATTCTGTTATATGAAATTCTTTACAAAGAATCAGGTCAATCTCTTCTTGTAATTTAATAGCATTAGTAGATATTGTAAAGCTTTGTTGCTAATGCACAAATAATACATTCACTTTGTGTGTGCATCTGATTCCATTTGTATTCATCAGCATCTCCAGCATTAAAAACACAAAGAGCAGGCCAGCGACTGATAAGACAGAGGTGGAATGGAAAGCAAAAATAAACTACAGGACAAGTAGGAGCCAGAAAGAAAATCAGTAATGAATGAAAAAAGTTATTAAAAGAGATGTGGATCTTTGCAGAGATAAGGAACTGCAGATGGAAAAAATAAAATATAGCTCCTCTTAGACTCTGAGTCTAGACCCTGTCAAAAGCAGAAGCTCAAAAAATTGTTCTCTCTCACTGAATGAAAATGTTCCGTGTATGGCTCTATTGAAGGAAAAAAGACAGGTTCAAACTGACCTTTCCATGTTCTTTATTTGGATTCTTACTGAAACAGGATTATCTATGTCTCCGTTTTTCCCAGGATAATGTTAGCTTAGCCTCCCCAAAAGAAAGCTGATAGTGGTAGCATCTAGTCAATATCAAAATATTAGAATCTGACTAAAGATCTATCTCTTTAAATAAAAAGAAATATCTCCTTTTGTAATAAACTAAGTCAGCTGTAATGCTAAACTCTGTCTGTCCTCCACTCTTAACCAGGACTAGTACATGTCCCAGATTTCCGTTTGAGCACACAGTGCTGTCTGCTGCTTCATTCAGTCACAGAGCTTAGTACTAAAACTCCTAGCATCCCCAGAGGAGGATGGACTAAGGCCCACTGGGTACCTATTGTGTCACCACTATCCCAGAAACACTGACCAATGAGGTGGGATGCTGATGTTTTAAGAAAATCACATTTACCTTTTTTTTTTTTTTTTTGTGGGGGTGCCATTTTTGTTAAATGATAGAATCCCTACTTTGAAGTGAACCCCATCAGTGATACTTTACTGGTCTCCATGTCCAGACTTATGGTGGTAGACATGCTGTCAACCCATTCCCATTGTCAATTAAGCAACAAGATCCTCTTCAGGTGTGGGATTTGACAACTGCAAGATTTTTTTCTGAAACCTTCTGCTAACAGATACATAAAAACGGCATCCAACATATATTTACATACAACTTACATTTTAGTTTAACACTGGATGCTAGGGAGATCTCGCTAATGTTTTGTGAAGCAATACATTGAAACACCTCTCTAGAATCCACACAATAAATGCCGAATACAAAATTTGTGGAAATTTACCAAAAATACATTAAAAAAAGGCAGCAAAATATTTTTTCTGTTAGATATTAACTTCTGTTTAGAAAACAAATCACACAATAAATAATTTGACTTGTTCATTAAATAAACAGGAAGAAGTTGTTTATCATGTGGATGTGTAGAGCGAAGCACAAGTAGCTTCCAAATTACCCAAGGCTGCAGGAATGTAAACACATGAGTTTTGTCATGTGAGCAGCAGGATCACTTTAGAATCATACAAGGGGAGGTAGTCTTTGTATCTCCAGCCATTGGCTGGATGAAAATGATTAGACTCCTAGTCCCCAACAGCTGGTGCTCCAACAATTGACCACCCATGATGCACAACCAGCTATGAGCAGTGGTGGAGTAGCTTTCTTCCAACTGAAGTCAAAAGGTGTATCCAATTCATAGATATCTGTGGCACAAAATTCTTATTTGTGCTGTGCATCTTACCATTCTGAATCTCTCTCTCAATCTCTTTGCCTTTCATGAGGAAGGGTCCTGATACCCCCAACGAGTCCTTAAAAGGTTATAAAAAAAAAGGGGGAAGAGGGGTGATAGGGTTAGAGCCCAGCCACATGCCAGACACAGGCTTGGCCATGTGGGTTCACATGGTCAAGCCCGTGACCTACACATGGCTGTCACTCTAGGGGTTAAAAGACCAATTTAATGTAACAAGAATTTTTATTTGTTCCTTATGATGCAGTTGGTTTAATCCAGAAACACTCCAGCTTGCTTTAATAAATATAAGTCATAGAGCCTTATTCATCAAGCTAAAGCTGAGATTTTTTGGGAAACCAATTATACCATGGTGGGAGAGAAAATTCCCATGGGGCTATCTCATTGCTTCTCACACACAGGTGTGCAAACACACATATACATATATATATATGCGCACACACAAATGTACATATATATGTACACATGCGCGCACACACACACACACACACACAGGGCCTTGCGTCCTACACCTTAGAACTATCTACCTATGTGTGGTGTGTATACATGGGGTGGGGCAGTGTCTACTTTACATAAATGACAGTGGATTCTTTATATAAATTGATAAGTCAGGAAGTTCATTAAAAGCAGGTCCTCAACTGGCATTTTGAAAATATATTCCACAGTCTTAAAAATATAAAAAATAAATGTTATACTGAGGTTTGCTTCTTATTGACTGCTCAGTCCATATATATATTATTCATGGTTATGCAATGAGTCACAGCATATATGTTTTTATATGCAGAAGTCCACAAAAGCAGAATAGAAAACCAGAGGTCAGACAAGTAGAATATTTATGCAAAGAGACTTTGGCTAGATTCTAGCAACCAGATATCAGAGAAGAAAGTTCTATTTCGTCTCCAGCCTCTACTGCCTGAAGCTTGGAACCTGCACCTAATTAGCCTCCGGGGGATGGATTATGAATTTATTGCCTATACACATCAAATTATATTGAAAAGATCAGCTAAGTGTCTTTACCAGAAATTATTTCTGCTCCCTCCCCTTTCTATTGCAGATTTCAAGTATTAAATTAGCAATTAGAATTCAGAATTCCTGCAGCATAACCTGTATAGAGTCAGTTATTGTGTACATCCAAATTGACAACTGAAGCAGAGTCTTTTAACAAGCAAGTGTTCTCCATGGAGTTCCTGGGTGCAGAAACCATTAGGGAAAGACCAATTATTTTATACCAGAGTAATAAAGAACATAACTGCAGTACACACTGTAAAAATAAGTAAATAAGATGTGTTTGTGTAAAGTTTGATGGATAGACAAGGCTTAGAAAAGTGAAATTGAAAACATTTCTTATTCGAGCATTTTGACAGGACAGTCATAACATGCTCCGAAAATGATACCATTAACAATCATACATGTGTGTTAAATGCATTTGATGCTCCCTGAACTACTTTTTCAGTTTGTGTTAAAAGTAAACTTATACACAAATAACTTTTGTCTGGAAACATTTAAATGACTTGGTATCAATCAATCCTTCCCTCCCCTGTATCAACTGCATGGATCAGCAACTGCGACTGGCATTCTCAGATAATGACCATCACAATCTGCAAAGCTATATTTGATAATAATGAAAAGGACACGGGCAGTGTAAAAGAGAGTAAGGCCAGTCTTGGTTTCTTGTAGTTAAAGACAATTATCAGGTTTTTCTAAGTCAGCTTCTATGAGGACAGACTTTGTAAGAGGCCAGAGGAGAAAATCACTGAGGCGTGATAAAGAGGTGATAAAGTGGTGATGATTTCTCCAGTGATATCACTTTTCCAGTTTTTATGTTATTCTATAGGGCCTATACACTAAGATGTCTCCAACTTTAGAGATCTTAGTGTATAAGGTCCATAGAATAACAAAGGAATTGGAGAAGTGATATCACTGAAAAAGTTATTTCCACATTATCATCTCTTTATCACACCTTAGTGCATAAATCCCTGGGGTTACCCTTGTGCTTTCCCCAAAGTGGCTCCTAACAGATGTTCAGGTATTAAGAAACCTGAATGCCTTTGTTGAAAAGTAACATAGAAGCATGTGGATTTCAACCACAAACTTCTCTATTTTCATGTGCAGCCTCCATAGTCTTTATGGGTTTGGCTCTCAAGCTTAAAACAGAAGGTCTGTTGCACATGTGTACAACATACAGCCCAGCCTTGCTCCTGGGTATGACCCCCCCAGATCTTTAGCAACTTTTGCTTCTGTGTCTTCTCCCTGGCACATAATGGGTTAATCTCTGCCCTCCAGCTGGTAGGACCAATTGCTTTGCTTTAAAAAAGCCCGCCTTCCGCTTTGACTTCAGTTTTTTCTTGGTTCTGTCTTGCTGGAGGGCGGAGGGTTTCCCTCCGGTAGCAGTAATTCTTTTTATTTTTTTTCACAGGTATGCTTACTCTGGGACAGCATTCAAGCTCTTCACAGTAAGTAATTGTTTTGTAGTAGCTTTCTTTCTTTGATCTCCCCTAATGCGGTGGTAAAATTAAAAGTTTGTATGCCTTACCGGATGACTCCTATAGCGTTGTTGATCCGGCATGGTGACCTGCCGCAGGAACTGTGTAATCTGCAAACTGGATGTTCATACCTCGGAGACAGCAGGAAACGGAAGTGCCCTTGGAACGCACGCTACACAGAATGCATGAGACTGCATTTAAAACAGCAGGGATCACCAACAAAGGACAAGACTAGTCTAATTTTAAAGTAATTTATTTATATCTGTGTCTGAGAGGGTTCAGTTCTCCCCTCCATGGCTCAAAAGTCTGTTTCCAAAGATAAAGATAAGCAAAAGGGCGTTATGGAAGGTACAAGAAAATGTGCTATATGTCAAAAGGAGTTAGTTAGCTCTGATACCTCCAACTTGTGCACAATCTGTTTTAAACAAGAAGCAGGGCAGGATATGGCCTCCCATTTTCAGGACTTTTTAGCATGGATGAAGGAGTCCATGCAGCAAACTTTTACTGCCATGTAAGACTCTGGACCAGCAAAGAAGAGGTTAAGATGTGATGACTCAGAAGAAGGACCCTCAATCAGGTCTCAAAATCAGGAGGATGCTTTTAGTGTTATGGATCTTGAATCTTTATATTCTTCAGAGGAAGAAGGAGAATTAATTGATGAGGCCAGATCTTTTAATATAGAAACAATGGATTTGTTAGTTAGGACCATGAGGAAGACTCTGGGGCTCAAAGAATCCCAGAAACAACTTTATGTTACAGATACAGCCTTTGTAGGAAATAGAAAGACAGTACCTGTTTTTCCTAACCACAGTTCCGTCCAGGAATTAATAAAGACAGAGTGAAACAAGGTGGATAAGCGTTTTACTTTATCTAAAATATTTTTTAAAATGTATTCCTTCTATGATTCTGAGGTCCAGTCATGGGTTTCTCCTCCCAAGGTAGATATAGCCATATCTCAGTTGTCAAAAAGAACCACTCTTCCTATGGAGGGTGGTTCTTCCTTGAAGGAACCATGGAAAGAAAGATAGACACAGTTCTGAAAAAGCAATTTGCTCTGATGGGTCAAAATCTAAAGGTTGCCACTGCTCTAGCATGTATTCCCAGGGCTATGAGACTTTGGTTGACTGGGTTAGAAGAAAAAATTGATTCTTCTGTATCTAGGTCCAAACTACTAAAGGAGGTTGCTGTTATTAAGGAAGCAACTAACTTTTCTTGTGACTCCTCACTTGATATGGTTAAGTTATTAGCCAAATCTTCTGCTCTATCTGTGGTGGCGAGGTGATCCTTATAGCTCAGGTCCTGGGGGGCAGACTCATCTTCTAAAGCTAAATTGGTTTCCCTGCCCTTTTCAGGTGATGCTTTATTTGGTTCCCAGTTGGAAGAATTGGTTAAAAAGATATCAGGTGGGAAAAGTTCCTTCCTTCCCCAGGGTAGGAGAACTAGATCCCCTCAAAATTCTTTCAGGAATCAGGGGTTTCATTCCCAGAGGCTTTCCTTTCAGAAATCCAGAAAATACCAGCCTCACAGGCCAATTCAGCAGACTAGATCTAACTCAGGTCAGGCTCAGAGAGGTTTCAGGAGAGATATCCAAAGGAAATCTCAAAATAGAAAGGATTTCCAATGAAGCTTGGTGGATCCCTTCCATGGAGACAGTAGGAGGCAGACTGTCCCAGTCTGCACACTTATGAACAATGTCTGCTTGAGCAGACAAATAGGTTGTGCAGACTGTAGAGAAGCGGTATCCGCTCGAATTTGTCTCTGTCCCCAAGATACATTTTTTCAGAAAATCCAACCTTCTACTGAGCAATCAGAAAGCAAGGGCCAGGTTGAAGTCAGTTCAGAATCTTCTTCAGGCCAGGGTCATAGAGAGTTCCAGTGGAAAAACAATTTCAGTGTCTTTACTCAGTCCTGTTTCTGGTATCAAAGTTGTCAGGGGTATTCAGGACAATCCTGGATTTGAAGCATTTGAACAGTTCTATCAAAGCTGTTTCATTCAGGATGTAAGCAGTGACATCTGTAATGAAGGCTATTCCACCCCAGGGGTTCCTGGCTTCAGGATGCCTACCACCATATAATGCTAAGACCCTGTCACAGGAGATTTCTTCGTTTTGCCATTCAGAAAAAACATTATCAGTTCAGAGCGATTCCTTTTGGCCTCTCTTCAGCACCAAGGGTTTTTACCAAAGTGTTGGCAGCATCCTTACAAGTCTTAAGGAAGGAAGGAATTGTAATTCTTCCTCATCTGGATGACATTTTGACAATAGCAAGCTCATATCAGCAAACAACTCAATTTGTCAGCTGCACCTTAAGTCACCTCAAGGAGATAGGGTGGCTTGTCAATTTCCAAAAGAGCCAGTTATCTCTAGCACAATATTTAGTATTTCCGAGGGTTCAACTGTATACCCAGACAATGACAGCATGTTTATCTACAGACCGTATATTGAGATTAAAGAACATGTTCAGAGGTTCAGAACTCGAAGTCCTCACAGCTCAAGAATTCATGCAATTAATAGGGGTCCTAACTTCAACTATTCAAGTTCTGCCTTGGTCTCGTTTCCACCTTCATGGCCTGCAGAACAACTTTCTGGCTTACTGGAACAGGGATCCTCACAGCCCCAATCAGAGGATAAGTCTGTTACCGAGAGTAAGGAAAGACCTGGCCTGGTGGATGGAAGCAAGAAATTTACAGAAAGGATGTTCCTTACTTCCTCCAGAATGGTAAATCCTCATGACAGATGCCAGCCTCAGCGGCTGGGGAGGGACATTGAATTCACAGATGGTACAGGGTCTGTGGACAAAAACAGAAAAAAGCCTGCATATAAACACATTGGAAATGAGAGCAGTGAGGAAGTGTCTTCTGCAATTAAGCCCATTTCTCAAAGGAAAGGCAGTTGTAGTAAGATCAGACAATCAGGCTGTAGACATCTAACTCAAGAACCAGGGTGGCACAAGAAGCAAAGCCCTAATGGCCGAGATCTACAGTCTGTTGAAATGGTCAGAAAACAATCTTCTAACCATATCAGTGACCTACATTTCAGGAAACCACAATGTTGTAGCTGATTACCTAAGCAGGACACAAATAGATCAATTGGAATGGTCACTCAAAACATCAGTGTTTGCTCAAATAGTAGAACTATGTGGGCTCCCAGAGATAGACATGATGGCATCTCACCTCAACACGAAATGCAGGAGGTTCTTTTCGAGATGGGCAGATCAAAAGGCAGTGGGCCAAGATGCTCTAAGACAAAGATAGGGCTTCAATCTAGCCTACATATTCCCTCCAACTCCAATTCTGCTGGATGTCTTAATCAAAATAAGGAAGGGAAAGCAGAAGTTGTTCTATTAGCTCCAGACTGGCCAAGAAGAGTATGGTATCCCCAACTGATCCAGATGGCCATAAAACCACCATGGGCTCTTCCAGTCACCAGGGACCTACTGTCTCAAGGTCCAATCTGTCATCCCAACCCATCCTTCTTGTGACTGATGGCATGGAGATTGAGTGGAGCTCGCTAAATGAAAAGGGTATTTCATTAGCAGTAGCTAATACTATTATAGCAGGCAGGAAAACCTCAACCTCAAAAATGTATTGTCGGGTATGGAGCACTTTCAAAGCCTGGTATGTAAAGAATCAACTTTCTTTGCAAGATATTTCCACTCCTCAGATCTTGGAATTTCTTCAGCAAGGTTTTGACTTAGGACTTAAGCCATCATCCATTAAAGTCCAATTATCAGCCCTATCAGCCATTCTGATGGTCCAGTTCATTGAGAATCCCATAGTTCATCAGGGCCATAGGAAAAGTGAGACCTAAAATCAAGGCTATGTTTCCTCCATGGAACCTTAATCTGGTCCTAGATCAATTGGCTGGGTTTCAAACCTATGCATAGTATCTCGCTGAAAAATTTGACTATGAAAACAGGTTTTTTAACAGCAATTACTTCCACTCACCGAGTTGGAGAACTACAAGCTCTATCTTGTAAGCCCCCATATATTATTTTCCATCAGGATAAAGTGGTTCTCAGAACACAAGCCTCTTTTAGGTCTAAAGTTGTGACAGATTTCCATCTCAATCAATAGATTGTTTTGCCATCTTTTTGTCCTGCTCCTAAATATGAGATGGAACGGAAATTTCATAATTTGGACCTAACAAAGGAGATTAGACAATCAGAATTCACTTTTTTGGCAAATATAAAGGTAAATCAGCATCCAAGGCCTCTATATTTCAATGGATCAGAGAATGTATTCAAACAGCATATCGAGAAGCCGATGTCTCAGTACCAGCAAGACAAACAGCTCATCCTACTAGATCCCTGTCCACTTTGTGGGCCATGAAGGCTGAGGCTTCAGCCACAGAAATATCTGACTGACAGGCAGGATGGAGAGCAGACATATTTCCATAGTGACGTCTGCACGCCTGCGCTCTCAATCCCAGCTGGCTCTAGGAGGAGTTGCTAGGAGCCGTTCGGCTCCGGAAGGGACTGACAACTCAGGCGTGCAGACATCACTATGGAAAGATGTCTGTGCTCCGTCCTGCCTGTCAGTCCCGGAGAAGTCTACAAATCTCTTGAACACGGTAAAAATTCTGGTGACTAGCACTATTGAGCAGCTAGTCACCAGATGGGGAATTATTTCGGCCTATGGTGCTAAGGAGTGGTAGTTCCATTTTAAACATGTGGAATTCTGAATACATTTATCAATACATGCATTAAATTTCATGTCAATGCATAACCTATTTTCAGCTCCTGGCCTGAGTTGTGCATGTTTATGCTTTAACCCTGGGAGTGCCAGAGAGGTATCCAATGCTTTGCAATGCATTACATAGTAGGATACAGTCTGGAAAATATTTCATCTTTAAACCTTTGCAAAAAATGTGTTATATATCCTGTCTTGCACTCAAAGAGTTAAAAAAGACTATCATATAAAGTAATGCATAATAACCATAGAAAAATTATGTCCAATTAAGTTTGTATTTTATACTTTTATATCACATATTGACAGCATACATGCAAGTAACTTTCCATTGATACTAGCAGGACAGCTTACATTAGAAGGTTGTGAAGTATAAATAATCTCTTTCTCTCGGTATCATATAATTTACAGTTGTAGAATGTCAAAACTATTTTGTGAATTTCAGAAAATTTCAACTAAACTGTCAAATTTCTTTGTGATTCAGATCAAGATCATTCCACTTAAAACTAAGCAATAAAATAATATAGACTAGCTGCACTTAATTTGGAGCGGAATCTGTTAAATGATTTAGTAGAAATGTACAATTAAGGATAATGACCATTTCCATGACATTTAGGTAGAACGTGATCCCACTTTATACCCAATAGTTTGCATGACACTTTCTGATTTGACTTGTGTTGACTTATAAAACCACAGTCTGAAGATTAACAGCTGGAGAGTTAAACTACAGACTATGATGAAACAAACTTGAAAGTGCTTAAAATCAAACATAAAAAGTTTGAATCAAGATTCAAGTACACTTGGAAGACAAGGCTTTGCTTTACACTTTCAAGGGGTATAAACAGATCTGTTTAGTTATGGCCCAAAAGTATTCTCAATGTCTTGCTTGAAGTTCAAAGACACCAATTATAAATAAAAAGTTTTGAATCTCTGTAGGTTGCAGTAGGATTCTTAGATTGTACGTGGGTCCCAAGTGTTGTACACAGAAAGCATGCAAATCAGCTCTCACACATTTTGTTATGGATGACTGGTAAATTAAAATCTACAAATAACAGGTTGATTAACCTATTGGCTGCTGAAATCCAAGCATTTTTGTTCCAATCTCACAATCTATTAACATCTAAGGGTTTTTGAGCAGGGGACAGTTCTGTAGTCTTGTAACTGCTGGCTGCTCTTTTGCTCAGTACCAGAATAAACAACATGACGTACTTTAGTTTGATTGCCAATGGCAAATGCTTTACATTCCTTGTCTGTTTGCTCTGTGGGTAAGGAATTTGAAGTTTATTTGCAAATAGGCAATGTAGGCACAGACCTTGTTAACTTAAGTTTTGTTTTTTTTGTATAAAAATACTGCTTGTCTGATTTCCATGAAAGGAGCTAAGCAGATATCTACTTAGAAGATAGCTAAGCAGATAGTACTGATCAGGGGAAATCAGGCCCCAGTATGTATTCTGTGATTACATTATGAAAAGAACATCACGGAGTCAGATATAAAGGTGTTTGAATATTTTTTATTTAGTCTGAAAACATTTACATAGTTTAACTTTAAAAAAAAACCTTGAGTGTCAGAAGGGTATGCAAATCATTGCTTTGCGTACCCCCTGGCACTCAAAGGGTTAAATTTCAACACTGTGCAAATAGTAATGGCTAAAATAGAATTAGGTCGCTGAGTCTTCATTTTGGTAATCATTACACGTTGAGCTATGTTCATAGCTGGGAACCCTCCTGTTTAGCCCAGGGAGACTCTGGTTTTGACTCTGCATTACCAGGTCTCCGGGGATGAGTTTGATTCTCTGGATATGAGGAGTTTCTGATGAAACTCTGACCCCTTGTGCTCAATCCCACCCTGTTCCTCCCACTCCCCGCCCTCTTATCTTCCTTCTCCAGTGTATTATAGATATTTTTTTGTCCCGCCCCCTCTCTTGATTAAGCCCTGCCCCTTTTTATGACACAAATCTCCTCATTTCTCTCCCCTAACCGGCACCACAGGGCTCCCCTCTGGTGAGACCAGAATAAGAAGTTCCCAGGTATGGCTATGTTCATATCTGGGAACCTCTTGGTCTGGGTGGGGAGCCCTGTGGTGCCGGTTAGGGGAGAGAAATGATGAGATTTGCTTTGGAAAAGGGGTGGGGCTTAATTGTGAGTAGGGGGCAGGACAAAAAAACAAACAAAAATAGCTAGAATAGATTGGGGAAGGAGGATAAGAGTGTGGGGATGGGATGGAGCACAAGTGGGCAAAGTTTTATCAGAAACACCCACATCCGGAGAATCAGACTCTGTCCCAGAGACCCAGTAATTCAGTGTGAAAACCAGGGCAAAACCGGAGAGTTCCCAGCTATAGCTATGTTTAATAACTTACATTGCTATAGTTGCAAAGATATTCCATGTAAAAGGATCGCAGTTCTGCCCCTTCTGGCTGCCTCCCCCTTGGAGCTGCAATCCGGTCGTGGGACCAGACGGATGCTGCGAGGGTCAAACTTCAGTGCGTACGTATAAGGAAAACCCTGCCCCGCTTGATGAAGGAGGGCAGGATTTTCCTCTCCTTACTGCAGGTTGTCCCTCATTGCTGTCCATATGGACCATACAAGGATGAGCGTGATGTGGCCAGAAGGAGCAGGAGAGTGATCTTTTTACATGTAATATATTTACAACTATAGTAATGTATGTTTTTATACATAGTACCACAATGTGTTACGTTTACCATAATGAAGACTTGGCAATCTACTTTATTTTACACATTACTATAGCTTTAAATTGTGAAAAAGTTAATGAAATTGGTGTGTGACCAAATGTGACCCTTTTCAAGTTAAACCATTGGGAGCCAGATAGATATTCAGTGCGTTGTACATCCTCTGGTCCTCAAACGGATACCACTGAGAATAAAGAAGAATGATAGAAGAGAACTTAATGTAACCTTTTGAGTGCCAGAGGGGTGCACAACGCTTTGCAAATCAATGCGTTGTGTACCCCTCTGTCAGGCAATGGATAAAAGTTACATGGTGGAAGACTCAAATGTGATGTGCTTACGTACTGCATTAGCAAATGGGTGATACATTCACTGAATAGCCTTGCTACTCGCTACCTGGTCTTCAAAAGCTACCAACAGTCATACCTGGGAACTTTTGGTGCGATGCAGGAAACGTATGATTTTGTTGAACTGCACATGAAAATTCAAGATTAGCAAACCGCTGCGTATATTTATTTTTTTGTGGGCATGGCTAAGATTAATGAATCTGTGTGAGTGGAATAGCGAATGCGCCTAATGAAGAACTGCTATTGCGAATTAATTTATACATCTGTGTTCTGTTGTCGTAGAATGGAATTTTTTATGTGCAATTCAAGAAGCGTTCGGTATTCAGCTTCCTGGATTAGAACATGTGCAAAATCTATCTGCGCACAAAAATGCCTTTATCCAATGCGAATGTTTCTTGCAAGGCGCCATTTGTCCTTTAAAGTCCCTAGAGGAGGCTTTTGTGGTGCTGCAGGGGGATATAAATTAAGTGATTCACATCACAAAGGGGTGTGACTTAATTTAGGGTGGGGTGGGGCTTAACATCATTTGATATAAAATGGGTAGGAAGTGGGCACAACAGGGTGGAAAGGAGTAGAAATGAGCAGGAAATGGGAAGAACAGGCTGAAAGGAACCGAAGTGGGCAGATTTTCATAAGAAACTCACCACTACCTGAGAATGAGCCTCTGTCCCCAGAGACCCAGAAATTTACTGAAAAACCAGAGTCTCCGAGGCAATTCCAAAGTGTACCCAGGTATGGTAACAGCACATGTTTTCAGGATATCCCAGTTAGAGCATAGGTAGACCAATTAATCATCTGAGTACCAGAGGTGAATCTAGTGCGTTGCTGGCACTCAAAAGGTTAAAGTGGATGAGCCATGTTCGGCAGTGCTCCAGCAGGGATTGCTAATAACATGCACTGCTCTCAAGGACCAGGGTTGGCTACCTCTAGTCTATTCTCAGTACTATGTAAAATTGTGTCTTTTATTTTAAAGGAAACATTTTTGGTTTGTATGTCATCTGTGCTTGTATGTTGGATTATAGGTACATTTGACTGTTTTCACAACTGACAAAAGGCAGTGCTGAACTGTTCCAAAAGAATATGGTTCATTCAGCATATAAATGCAAAAAAAATGATATATTTGTGTATCTTTTCCTTTTTAAAATGAATTCTCCTCTTTTCCAGATAATCATGTTTTTCTCATTCAGTGTATTGTAGACCTCACTCACATTCAGGCAAATGAAAGCCTTAGAATGGCCCCACATTTGGCTATAAAGGGATAGTAATACTTAAAATGTGAAAAATATATGTTGTAGTGTTTATCTTCTTGAGTAAAACATAGGTACTCTCACTGCTGAAAGGTGTTTTATTCAAAAGTTATTACAGCTCAAACTTGATTTTTTAGGTGAAATATCACAGTGGCCTGAAAATGTAGTGGTGCTATTGCTACACCATCCTATGGAGATTTATGTGACCAGAGCTGTCCATAGGATGGTATAGCAACAGCGCCACTGTAATATTTCAGGCCACTGTGATATTGCACCTAAAACTGTCAAGTTTCAGCTGTAATACATTTTGAATAAAACACCTTTCAGCAGTGGGAGTTCACTTGTTTTATTCAGGGAGATAAACCTTATAACACTTTTTTTACATTTTAAGTATTACTAACCCTTTAACCAATGAGCAATAATGTTATTTGCCATCTAACAGTCTTGAGTGCCATGAGTGCATGTGATATTTGTTTAGCATTAACAGTGTTTGCATATCTTTACAACAGTAGAAACATGGAATATGATGAGTCAACCTTTTATCTACAGGTCTGTTCTTTTCTGTTGCAGTTTAACCTTTTAATAATAATATCTGATTGGAGTTATTGTGATGTATAGAAACACTTCTTAGAGCCGTATGTTCAAATGAAAAGCAGAGGAGTTCTGGGGCAAATTATTTGCACTATAGGGGAGAATTAAAATGTCCAAAATTTCCCACTGATTTAAATAGGGATTTTAACCCCTTGAACACTAGCGATGTCTCCAATGCATTGTGACACACTGCGTTGGAGACTTCTCTGTCATTCAAGGTGTTAAAATCCCCATTAAAACCAAAGGGATTTTTTAGTTCCCTCCTATAGTGAAAATAGTTTGCTCCAGAACTCCTCCCCTTTTCTTTTGAAGATTTGGCATAGAGTATTTTTAAGAATTGTTGCTACAATTCAAAACAACTGGTCTCATTTATAAAGAGGTAAAGTCAAGTTTATAAATGTGTGTTTAAGAATATTATACTTTTATACATATATTTATGTTACCTTTTACACGCACTTTCTTTCTTTATATATATATATATATATATATATATATATATATATATATATATTCCAGAGAGGGAAGCACTCACGTTTAAATAAGTCAATAGCCTGGGTGCTAATCTTCTGGCAAAACATGTAATATTCCAAGACTGAAGTAAGCACACACAGGGCTTCTAAAGAGTAGTGATAAATAGAGTGATTTATTTATTCACCGTTTCGGCTGTCATCCATGCAGCCTTCGTCAGGATAAAGTGCAACAACAAACAACGTCCCTTAAAAACCCCCCCACCACCATGTGTAGGCGCCAAACTTGAAAATATCCAATCAAGCACGCCGAATATACATATACAATGCGGTATCCTGAATAAGTGCTCTTTTGACCTTATGGTATTGGTGGTAGAAGAGGTTGGCAAGATACTTAAACAAGTTAGAACAGATATTCAGAACTTTGAAACCACATATAAAGATACATTACTTGCAGACACCACGACTGATTGGTATAGTAAGCTTAAAACAGCTATTAGTACATACAAGCAGTAATTAGTTACCTTTAAGAATAGCAAATTATTGAAGGTTCAGGAAGATTATAAAGAAAAGAGGGTATATGGATGGTTATTAGGACAAAGATCACGGCCCACACACCCTAAACGTACCAAGAGAGTGACTCGCCCACAGAACTTAAACACCATAGATCTGAGTTCTGGTAATTCCTCTTCTGAGTCTGAGGATATTAATCCAGCACAGAATATTCACACAGCCATCTCTGAAATTAATACACAGGCTCCTTTTTTAGGGGTACAAATGAGGGCCAGCAGGAGGGGAACAGGCACAGGAGACGGCCGCACCCCAGGAGGGGAGGCCGCAAGCAGAAACGTAGCAAAACCCTCTATGATTCCCAAGACTTAGTCTATAATTTAAGTAATAGAATTTTGTCCTCCACAGAAATTACCTTACTTTCAAGGGGATTGTCCTTTGTCCCCACTACTAAACACAACTCTTTCAAATTTGAAATTGATTGTCATAGATTCCAGCGTACTTTGAACCTCCAAGATTATTTTAAAGATATGACATCCAATAGAACTACTACCCTACGTCCAAAGAGCACCTTTGATCCCCCTAACATGAATCCTAGCATTAAAACATTTACACGTAATGTGATTCACGGGGCACAGTCTATAACTATGCCTAAAGCAAGGCATAATCTCTCTAAAGCAGAACAGAGGGCTCTCACCACACTTACTAATGACAATAGTATTGTCATAAGACCAGCAGACAAAGGTGGGGCGGTTGTAGTCATGGATCACAGTACATATAAAGCTGAGATACTGAAACAGTTGTCTGACACTAATACATACTTGAAACTAGAGTGTGACCCCACGTGTTCAAATATTTGTTCAACAGTGACCCCATATGTCCAATCATCTACACACTACCAAAAATCCATAAGACCCTTAAAGACCCTCCAGGTCGACCGATTATATCGGCAGTGGGTTCCTTGCTACAGCCCATCTCTATTTTTCTGGATACTATTTTACAACCTGTTGTACAGACAATAGAATCATATATTCAAGCTCCCACCCATTTTCTACAGTGTATTTCTGCTTTGGATGTGTCTCAGGGGAGTGACCTGTTGGTGACCATGGATGTGGACAGCCTGTATACGGTTATTCCTCACGAGGAGGGTGTGCAGGCTGTCCGGGACATGCTCGCCGAGCAGTTGACGTCCCCTACATACCCGATTGAGTTCATCTGTGAACTATTGACATTAACCTTGAGCAAAAACTTTTTTAGGTTTGAGAATGACTATTATCTCCAGGTTGCGGGCACTTCGATGGGCTCTAACATGGCACCTTCATATGCCAATATTTTTATGGCCAGATACGAGACTAGTCATCTCAAACATCCTAATATTCGTTTTTATAAACGATATATTGATGACCTGTTTTTAATATGGAGAGGAAATAGTATTGATTTGACTGATTGGGTTACCTCCCTTAATACCCTCCCATCTACCATAAGGTTCAAAAATTCATTTAGCAATGAGAATGTTGACTTTCTGGACGTCAGGGTATTTTTTGATAACAACAAACTGGGCACCACCTTATTTCAAAAGCCAACTGATAGAAATACCACCTTACATGCGACCAGTTGTCACCCTGGGGCACAAAAAGTCGGCATTCCTTACTCACAATTTCTTCGCGTAGTAAGGAATAATAGTGACCCAGAGAGAGCCAATGAACAATTATCATTGATGAAAAGGAATTTTCTTGCAAGAGGGTATGATTCACATACACTCAATGAACAATTGGCCAGAGCACTAAGCAAGAGAAGGGAAGACTTACTCACAAGAACTCCATGTAGGGACACACAAAGACTAGCATTTGTTATGGACTATGCACCAGGCGCTGAATGCCTGGGCAAGGTGATTAAACGGCATTGGTCCTCCTTGTCCTCTGACCCTTCTTTACCATTCCAAAACATGCCGCCCCCACATATTGGATATAGAAGAGGTAAAACATTGCGTGACTACTTGATGCAATTGGACAGACAAGGTCCCACTACAACTACAGTGAAACCTCCATTGACTAATTGGTTACGGGTAGCGAAGAAAAAGAACGGGTGTTATAAGTGCATTAATTGCACTACATGCAACAGCATGTTAAGTGGTGAAACATTCCGTCACCCACATACAAATGCCAATATTAAAATTAAACATAGAGTGACATGCACTAGTGAGTTTGTCGTCTATATCTTGATTTGCCCTTGTGGTCTTTACTATGTGGGAAAAACAGAAACATCCTTCCGTGAACGCATGGCCAATCATCGTTCATCAATCAGGGCTGCAATCAATAAGGGGGTTTCTGACAAGCCAGTTCCAAGACACTTTTTAGCTTTGTGACATCCACTCCCCTCTGTGAGAAGCATGATCATAGATCAGGTGCCAATATCCAAAAGAGGTGGAAACAGAAAGAACAAATTATTACAACGTGAGACATTCTGGATAAGGCATCTGGACACAGTATCCCCGAAGGGGTTAAATGAGAAATTATCCTATGCAGCATATTTTTGAACTACATGAATGTTTGAACCCGTTTTGGATTCCCATGATGGATATCCTCATATGCTTTATGTGGTTCTTATATTAATAAACGAAGGAGATGTATGGCTTGGGATGCAGGGGAGACCTAACCCTTTATGATGTGGGCCAGGATGTAACAATAGGACTTAAGGTCCAGCATGGCTGGCACTACCGGGAGGTATTCCCCTTATATGCCTGTCTCCTTAATATAATCCTCCTTGGACATTGGGAGGATGACCACATTTAGGCATAGGATGTTCCATTTTATTAAGACATATTATGCCCCACTATATACCTGGAGATTGCCTGGGAACTACCATTACGCTTGTTGCTATATAAGGACCTGCAGCATTTGAGTCTTTTTGGCATGTGAACATACTATATTGGAGTGTTCAATGAATAAATATAGAACTTATGGGATAAGTGGACTACTCATAGTTAATAATGGACTACCTCCTTCGGACTTTGTCAAACATCGTATATATGGATTGGACTCTGGTTGTACGCTCCCTAATAGAAATCATCAAGGGACTTGAACTTCTTATATCCCCCTTTTTTTCAATATAGGTCTATGCGTACTCATTCGGGTTAGGACACATGTGATAGCTTTTTTGTGGTCAAGATATGATTTTCCTACAAATGTATGGATAAAGTACATAGTCTCCTGTCACAACAGTAGTCAATATTTCATATTATCAATGCATAATACTTTATCTATGTTTTTCTAGATTTGTGAATCACGCTCCTAACTATTCGTACTCAACTCACTCCCGTTTGTTCGCCCATCTAGTGCTTGTCTCCTGCCTCACTGTGATGTGTTCCTTTTTTGATGGGCAGTGGAGTGTATTTGGGTAACGTATTGTTTATTAGCGGCATATAGAATTCTACATGTTACGCCTCATTCTGGGATGACTGCTCTTTGAGCAACATTACTTAACATACAGATCAGGACTCCTTCTTGCTTGTGTGTGTATATGTGTAATAACGGGAATTATCTATGTTAGGTATTCCCGTTGTATTTCTGTATTTGATCAATATTGTCTACATTCATTACTGCATTGTCATTTTGATATAGTATTAATGGAGTGTTTGCTATATATGACAACTCTTGTCTTCCAAATGCATGCATTTCATTGCTATATTTTAAATGCTGCCGGGATCGGTAGCCGGAATAATCATAATGATCTTGGTTACAGTGTTACCCAGCTCTGATCAACAAAATGCTTTAAACATAGCTGGATATACTGTTACACGGTATGGCTTCTTATTAGGTCTGCTCTGTTTAGGATAGTTATGTCTCCGACGCATTGCACAGCGTGTCCTTGCATCACTGCTGTTGTCTCTACTGATGCTCGGTAACAATGTTGCAGTTTTCCGAGCATCGTTTCAACATGGATGCGAGTGTCCACGACTGGGTATATATGTTTCAAGTTACTATATTTTGTGTAAGTTTTTGCACATTTAACTTTAACTCTTTTTCGGTACCTAGTTGTGTGTGCGCGCATACATGATCTCATTTTTGTCTTAACCTCTGATGACATTATTTTATACAAATAATTAGCGTATCTACACTGTATCTACTTGTAATTATGCATGTATTTTTTATTTGACATTTAATAGTAACATACTTTCAGTAATTCTGTTGACACATGTTGCAGATATCGATTACTACTTCCTTACCAGTTTTTTTATTGTATATGTAAATTCGGCGTGTTTGATTGGATATTTTCAAGTTTGTCGCCTACACATGGTGGTGGTTTTTTTTTTAAGGGACGTTGTTTGTTGTTGCACTTTATCCTGATGAAGGCTGCATGGATGACAGCCGAAACGTTGAATAAATAAATCACTCTATTTATCACTACTCTTTAGAAGCCCTGTGTGTGCTTACTTCAGTCTTGGAATATTATATATATATATATATATATATATATATATATATATATATATATATATATATATATATATATATATTATACATAGATACAAAATTGTTGGAGTTCTGGGTCTAAATAAATCTTACACCAGTATTCCTCAACATTAATACTCAGGACACACAACAGCTCAGGTTTTTGGGATATACGTACATGATACAGTAGATATTAATGTGCTCTGAAGACTGGAGTTCAGAATCACTGTCTTAGGATCTTATATTTAAAGGAGCAGTACACCTTTTTATGAAAATGCATATGTTATAGAGCTTTTCCTGCTGAGTAGAACAAGGGCACTCCCACTGTTGTCAGTTGTTTTATTCAAAACATATAAAAGTTCATATGATCAGGAAGTGAATTTACCGTGTTTACTTACTAACAGGAAGTGACAGGTAGTTTCTATCACGTTCTGTGGAGAACTATAAGTCACTGACTTTCCTCTCCATTGAAATGTAACTGAAAACTAATTGACCATTAGAGGGCACTTCTAGTGTAAAAAAAAAACACAGGTTTAAACTGGAAATATGCATCTCACAACAGTGGGAGTGCCCTTATTATACTCAACAGGAAATGTTCTGATATATATTTTTTCATTAAAAAAATGTACTGTTCCTTTAAGATGAAAGTGGAGTAATTAAGGCGCATACACACTGCACCTTAAGGGAAAAATAAAAATTCACAAAACCCTGTTCATTTAAATAAGGATTTTAATCCCTTAATACTAGAGAGGTCTTAAATGTATTGAGAAGCAATGTGTTGTAGCACTTTCTAGAATTCAAGGGGTTAAAAGTCCAGTTCAAATCAATGGGAATTTTATTTCTCCTCTATGGTGTCTTTGGTTTTGCCAGTGATAAGTTGCCTTTTCTATTGAACATAAGGACCTTCAACATCATTTATCTCGTTGTCATCTTTTCTTTTATTAAGGAAGTGACACATGTAGATGAGAAATGGCATAATCCAGTGGTGGGCCAGATGAAGCCCTCCAGCTGCTGTCAGACTACAAATTCCATCATTCTACTCCAGTCATTGGTTGGTGGGGAATGATGGGAGTTGTAGTCTGGGAGTAGCGGGTGGGGCTCAAATTGCCAATCCCAAACAATTTGCCACAGTTACTACTAGTCAGTCTTCAGTCTATACATAGGTCTATCAGTGTGTTGTATAAAATTCTCCATACCAAACACATGAGACAGCACTGCTGTAGAGAATATTACTGCTCCCGTATATAGAAGTAGTTTTGTTGCAGACATGCTGCCTGATCTATAGAAGGGCAGTGGAGTCAGAGAAATGTCTAAAGGAAGAGGTAATGGAAACAAAGTAGTAACAACAAGAAAACCTACCAGGAACAGACAAAAGTCTATAATGTAAATGACAAGAATAACAATGGTCTGATCTGAGTAAGTAGAGAAATGGCTAAAAAAGAAACACTTTGGTTTATTATCTTATGGCATCACACTGCTGATTAGGAATCGGAGGGGAAAATGGACAAAGAGAAAACCACAGATAATTCATTGGACACTACATAGTGGGATTATAGAGGATCTTAAATGATTTACAAGAGGAACTGCACACTAGGAATAAGTGGCTAGTCATTTGTTTAACCCTTTGATTACCAAAGGGGTGTCCACCACATTTCTTCAGTGGATAGCCTTCATACAGCAGAAAGAAATTTTTATTAACTCTTTCACTGCCAGAGGGGTATGCAACACATTGCATACCTCTCTGGCACTGAAACAGTTAACTAAGGTAAACTATGCCTTTGAAATAAGTGGCTTTTAGTATAATAGAAGGATTTGCTTAGGCATGTGTCTTTCATTTGAACTCCGCTGTAGTCTATAACTAAACAGGGATGTATTACTATATTGAGAAGCATGTTGCCTTTGTAACATTCATTTTTGCATAGATGCAGATTAATCAGCCAAGTGATGATCTCTTGTATTTTTTTGCTAATACATAGATGGTGAGATGACTCAGTTGGCTAAGGCACCACCTGTAGAATCTGTTCACGTCACAGGTTCTAGTCCCAGCAAAGTCAGCTCAGCCTTTCACCCTTCTGAAGTAGATAAAACGAGTCCAGGATGTATTTGAAAAGGAGAGACAATCTCAATGTATTCTCCCTGGCAAAATATTTTCACAAAAAATACTTAAAGTGATAGTAATACCTCATTTTAACTTTATTTTATTTTGTAGGCATTAAAAAAACATGAAGAACGATATAAGTCTTATCTCTCAAACCTTTATGGCTTAAGAGATATTCACAAGCAAAGTTTCCCCCTCCCGCCCCTTTTACCTAGTGTAAGCCATCTCTTCTCAGATGTGAATCTGGTTGTAAGACCAGACAGATAACAGAAGGGGACACTCTTATTCCTATGAGAACAATGAAAGTCCTGCCCCCCTTGACAAGCTTTTCAGGTTTTTTCCTTATCTTAATTGAAGGTTGTCCCTCTCTGCAGTCTACCTGGGCACCTCCCTTCTGCTCTGGCTGAGGAGTGTTACATCAGTAAAAGGGGCGGGAGGGGGATACATTATCATTGAATTACTCCTGAACTACAACTCTGACAGAACTGAAATAACACTCTCCAAAGTCCAAATACTATGATGATTAATTAGAGCTGTTTTTATTATGAAACATTACTATCCCTTTAAACCCTTTAAGAAAGAAAGAAGGTATGCATTGCTTCATAATGTGTTTCCCTCCTCTCTGGTCCTTCATTGGCTAACAGAAGGGTTGAAATACACTACAACTGATACATCCCTTCAGTAAGGGAAATCAACCCCTATATTATTCTCTGGGAGACTCATGCTTTAAGTTAGAGAAACCTTGAAAATGCTTTTACATATGTTCCAAAATCTTCACAGGAAAACCAAAGAGACCGATTACAGTCAGTGCACCTCTCTGAAGGACCTACCAGCACAGAGTCCTTCATAAACACGTCAGGAATATTTTTATTCTTTTGTTTGTTCTGAAGAATAATGTGCGTAGTAATTTTGGCTATGAGTTTTTATCACAGTGTTTATTACCACTGTGGATTGATTTCAAATGGAGAGCTGTAAATGCAAGCAAACACATATTTCTATGCACAAATAATTAAATAGATAAACCAGACTGCTCTTTGAAGAATGCATACCTTGGTATGTCTTTCTGTTAAACAAACTATGATGCAGTTACTCCTATAGGCATAGTTGCCTTTTAAGTGTAGTCATTAATTTCAAACTTGCTAGAAGGGCGTTAGTCTGTCTAATTTAGTATTATGCCAACACAGATCATTAGAGACATTCTGAGTCACACACTTTCAGAGGAGCTTCAGAGATAAATTCATGGGAATAAACAAAAAAAAACATAGGAACCTCTCCCTTACAGACAGGACTGAGCAGAAGGGATTTGGCCCTTCTGACTTCTGCATTGTGAGGCTTCATTTACAGCAGATGGCAAATCACTGCTCTTCTTCATTTTAAAATGTGCAATTCCATTGAAAACAGATCAAAAATATATCCATCATTAACTCCCTTGGATGCAAGAGTGATCTTCAGCGCAATGCATCATAAGAATTTGGTGGCCTCTCTAGCATCTATGGGGTTAAATAATAGGATAAACAGTTTTGTTTCTTTTATTTGCTAAAAATGTATATTAGTTTCTCTCTCTATTATTTTTATTAAAGTCGGATAAAGTACAGTTATAAGATAAGAATAAACAAACCTGATTTATATAACACAAAAAACACTCTACAGATGAAACCAAACAGTTAGTCTTGGCAAGACGTATATTCAAAATAACTAAACAAAGGATTAAAGGGATAGTAATGTTTCATAATAAAAGCAGCTCTAACTAATCATCATAGTATTTGGACTTTGGAGAGTGTTATTTCAATTCTGTCAGAGTTGTAGTACAAGAGTAATTCAATGACAAAGTATCCCCCTCCCACCCCTTTTACTGATGTAACACTGCTCAGCCAGAGCAGAAGGGAGGTGCCCAGGTCGACTGCAAAGAGGGACAATCTTCAATTAAGATAAGGGAAAAACCTGAAAAACTTGTCAAGGGGGGCAGGGCTTTCATTGTTCTCATAGGAAGAAGATTGTCCCCTGATGTTATCTATCTGGTCTATGGACTGGATTCCACATCTGAGAAGAAATGGCTTACACTAGGTAAAAGGGGAGGGAGGGGAAACTTTGCTTTAAATATCTCTCAAACCATAAAGGTTTGAGAGATAAGACTTATATTGTTATTCATGTTTTTTAATACCTACAAAATAAAATAAAGATAAAATTAAGTGTTACTATCCCTTTAATGATGAGCGCATCTGCTGGAATTTGCTAAAAATGCATACTTATTGCACTGAACATAGTGGTTTATTAGCAATCTGAGTGAATTACGTCTCAAAGTTCCAAGGAATCATGGTATACCCACGAATAGATCTAGTCTGTGAAATGGGGTCACTAAATTAATTAATCAAGAAGAATTCATGCTCATATGGATGAAAAACAATTATTGGCTTGTTAGAGCCCTTGATATTCTTTAAAGGGACAGTAATGTTCCATAAAAAAATGCTTATAGTTTTGTAGAGGTTAAAAAAATAAACTATATGCCAAAAATCCTATATTTCACACCACTATGGTTTGAGAGATATTCACATTCCAAGTTCCCCCCTCCCTCCCCTTCTCCTGACGTCAGTGCTGTGCTGACAGCAGGAGATCCCGGTCCGGGACCAGCCGGTGGCTCTGCAGCAGAGCCGAAATTGTGTTATTGGAAAAGAATTACTTCACTGGAAAGGTCTACAAAGTGTGCCTGGTTTGCAAGCACACTTTGTAGACCGTTCCACTGAAGTAATTCTTTTTAACCCCTTAATGATAGGGTTTTTTTTTCGATTATAGCAAATGACTTCCTGGACTTACCAGGTAAGTTGTCTGTCACTAAGGGGTTAAATAACACGATTTTGGATTTGCTGAAGAGCCTCCTTGAGTCGGCCAGCTTGAATCTCCTGCTGGGGGGACTTTGAATGTGAATATCTCTCAAACTATAGCGGTTTGAGAGATAGGATTTGTAGCACATAGTTTATTTTTGTAACCTCTACAAAACTATAAGTATTTTTTTATAGGACATTACTCTCCCTTTAAGGCAACAACATACTTCACAGACATGAAATGTTTATGATGAGGTAAGTTGACAGAGTCACTTTGAGGCCTGGGTTACACAGATGCATTTGTTTTAGCAAGATTTTGCAGATACAAAAGATGACTGTAGCTAGGAAGTTGCCCATCAGATCTGTGCATGGAAAACAAAATCTATTCTGTGAAATTTTCAGTTTCTAAAACATTACTGCAACAAAGCTGCCAACGTGAATAAGGCCTTACAGATACAGTCATTTTCAGTGCCAGCCTGGAACCAAAATTATTATACCTGGGTACTTTTAAAATGAGCCAACCCTGGGATCTTTGAAATCTGAACCTGTAAAGTTCCCAGGAAAATAGATTTCAGGCGATATACTAACCAGGAGGTATTCTTATCAGTCCTCAAGGAACCCTTAACATGCTGTAACTTATTTCATTGCCTGAACATACAAAAGATAAGTGGGATGTATTCCACTGTCTTTCTTTTTTTTTTTAAAGTATATTTTATTATCAGATCGTTCCATATATATCACAGGTACAAACAAATACAAAAAGATTATGCAAACATATCAAAAACAAAAAGGTGCTCATGACATGGAAAAAAAAATCACAGTTACATGAGTAGTAAATACAGAAACAACCTGAGGTTTTTAATGTTATTACTAGTCTAACTCCCACTACTCTCAACAACTAAACCCCCCCTTCCCCAAGTCCTCTCTCCCCCATACCCGCGGCACCCCCCCCCCCAGCCCGCACACAGCAACCACACGTCACAAGCAACCAAAAATCCAAACGAAAAAGCCTGATTCAACCATCACAGGTAACCAGCCCGTCATCAAGTGCCTCATTATCATTCGCTCTGTCTGTCCACCATAACTGCCATTTTCCCCAAATCTTATCAAACTTGCTCGGATTACCCCTGTGTAGATAAACTAATCTATATTGTGGGACACACTGCGAAACCAAATTTATCCACACCCTGCAGATGGAAACTCTGTCTGACAACCAATTCAAGGCCACCACCTTTCTCGCCATTAGCAGGAGCTCACTCAACAAAATTTTGTCAGCAGCACCCTCAATTTCATCAGGGAAAATAGATAAGGGACTTATCTTCAGTGTCACCGGGATAGGCCTCTCCAACACCTGGGATTCCACTGTCTTTCTGGTAGAAATGGTAGCAATTTAGGAACTAATTAAGCAGCTATTTGGTGCAAATGAGATAGCAGTTAAAGGGTTAGTAATGTTTTGTAGATATTCAAAAAATGAATCAATTGATGCCAGTCTGATCTCTCAAACCTTTATAGTTCCCCCTCCCTCCTCTTTCACAGACATCAGCCTCTAGCTGACAGAAGAAGATATTGGTCCTAGGACCTGTCGGTGGCTCTTCAGTACAGCCGGAATAGCTCAGTCTAAAAAGAAATAAAAACATGTCTTGGGCATCTCTGTTTCTAATCATAGGTGTAAAGATTCCATAACCAATTCCATCCACTCCTCTAGAAATCTATTAGCCTTCGATTACAAGGTCAGTAACCATTGGTACAGAGCCCCAGAACTACTTCACATATTCTACCCAAAAACCTCTCCTGTTTGCTGGTGATGTGAACAACATCTAGGCTCAATCTTACATATTTGTTGAATTAAAAAAATAAAATAAATTAAATATTTACACTATCTAAAATATTTAACATTTAAAACTAAATATATTTTGCCAATGTAAGGTAAAGGCAGTTTTTGATGGATTTTCAGAATACATAAACTTTGAGTGATTGTTTCATTTATATCCTTTGGATGCTACAGACATTTCTAATGCATTGTTTTACAATGCATGGATATATTGTTTGCATAAAATGTATTAATAAGCCATCTGAAATACATGTTGATAGCTTCAAAACAGCCATCGTTTTAAGAAGTCTAATTTAAAAACCAGCCACATTTCCAGAACCGATCAAATATTTACAAGGGAGATTCTAAGAAATAGCAAACCTTCACCAATAATTTATTGAAAAATAAATGTGTGGACTGTTTGTTGATACTGGTAGGTGGAATGCAATTCCAGAAATGGAGATAAACCTTAAAACTAAACTAAAGAAAAGAAAAAAAAACACATAAAGGGAAGAAAGTTTGACAGCAGTTACACAGGAGCTGACTGGAGTAGATTAAGGTAACAATAATACTCCTTTCTTACTTCTGCAAGTGTCCAATATCTAAAGTCATTTTTTGTATTTATTTTTATTTACTTATTGTCTTACAAAATTTATATGGCTCTCGAGAACTTTTCCATCTAGATGTCTCTAAAAGGGGGAGAACAGCATTGCTCACATCTGTTTGGAAAAGCAGGTATAGTGAAATAACATATCGCTATCGCTGCTAAGCAAAAAAAGATTAAAAATGATACAATTTTTACTCCACCAGTCGCCTGCTTTTTCTATGGCTAACACGGTACCATGCTTTAATCATGAACGAAAGGATTGGAGAAGGAAAGGAGTTCTCTCTCACTCTCTCTTTCCAATCCAGTGTTCCTCATATGTTCACAAACACAAATAAATAGAGATGTAGCTATACTTACTGTCTATTATTTTCTTTTATTATCTGTCAAGAAATATCCCCATTTAAGTAAATGGAAATTGCTTATCAGATTAAGATGGCTTCATTCAGAAAGAAATCAGTTAAACATGGTTACATCTTTATGGATTATCTATCTATCTACTTCAGTCATTGTCGATCTGCTGCAGCATGGAGGACTCCTCAGTGAGCATCCAGCAACTTCAACTTCAACTAAATCCAGAAGCAGAATTCCACTCACAGGTCTTCTTAAAGGTGAAACAATGTGCTGGTTTATTCCATCAATATTTCAGCCCTAATCTGGGCCTTAAAGATGATTTAAGTGAGGCTGAAGAAAGGGAGCACACTCAACAAATGGTTCCAGTGCCTGGGTGCCCAGTAACAAAGAAATCTATTATAATTTTAATAAATGCCACTCACAGGCAGGATCGTTGAAGTAAAGATGGAGAATCTTTATTAGATGATCAACGTTTTGATCCCCGACAGGTCTTAATAAAGATCCCAGACAGGGATGGAAAAGATTCTTCATCATTACTTCAAAACTCCTGTGAGTGCCATTTTGTTAAATTACTGTATATATATATACACAGCCATTTAACTTTTTATTTTTGCCTGAAGAAGAAATCAGTAAAATTTTGAAATGCATTGGATAATAATCAGGAGATGACCCAGTACCCGACTGTAGTGCCGACCAAGGTTGACCCCAGAATACCATTCTTCAGTGGTGTTTATTGAGCTAATTTAGTTTGTGTATAATTAATTAACTGTCATTTAGAATGGATTTTTAACACGTTGAGTTATACAGATTAAATTATTATGGTAATATTATGCTCTGAACATTTTGGTGAATGTGTCATTTTGTTAGATTAAGAGCAACTTATCGCTTTGTACTATATTTTACATTTTTTGGACTGTAAGTGGAGGTCCCTTATTCCAGGCAGCATAACAGACATGTATCCTCTTCATTCTCATATAAGCACCATGTTATATTTTCTCCATTTTGAGTCTCTATGTAATGTATGATTATTTCTTATAAGTGAAGTGTGTGTGTATATGTATGTGCATGTGTGAAGGAGAGAGTAAGGCATTCTATCCCTTCCAATTGCACTCATAGGATTAAAAACAAACACACAAACACAGTCTGTGTGTATATGTGCATGCAGGTGTTTGGTTTTTTAACCCTTTGAGTGCCACTGGATTGGAGGGAAAGAACTACTTTAACTACCTCCATTCAATTTTTTCCTTAAAACAGACAGCATGTTTGTTCCAGTATCCCTGCTTTTCTGAACAGATACTTTTGGATTGCAGCTCAGGTCATGAAATAATCTATAAAATGACCATAATGTCCCACCCACCAGCCACACCCTCAGCAATGCCACCTAAAACAGAAGTGTCCCTCTCTGGCAATAAGAAATGTTGGGAGGTATGTCACTGACCCTCATGATTTCCTCCCCATAGACCCCATGTATTTGCTTATAACCAATAAGTGGAAATATGAAGGATGAACATGCAACATGCAATGTTTGTGTCAATGTTGCATTTAATCTTAGAAGATCGGTTTTCTTTTGCCCTGAATTGCTGATAGGAGCCATTTTGGGGCTACACAGTGCACCCCTTAACCCCTAGAGTGCCAGCTACTTACGCCGTACGAGTGGACACAGCTGTACCTGCTGTGCCACGCTCGTACGGCGTAAGAGTGAAATGCGGTCACTGCATGAGCCGCTATAACCGGCATGCAGTGGCCGCATTAAAAAAAAAAAAAAACCTGGCACTCATGGGGAGGCATGAGGATCACTCCTCATGCCTCCCCAGTTATTGATCTCCCAGCCGATCGGGCTGGGAGATCAATAAACACAAAGGAGAAACAGACTTTCTCCTTCCCCCTCTCTCCTACCCGAACTTCCGGGTAGGAGTGGGCGGGACTGGGGGAATCCTCCAAACGTCATCGGTGACATGGTCACCGATGACGTTAGGGAAGTTTCCCCGGTACTGTTCACTCCTACCGGTGATAGGAGAGAAGGGCAGGAGAGCTCTTGCTCTCCTGCGGTCGCATCATTGATCTCCCAGCCGATGACTGGGGGGACACCAGGAGGGGTCCTGATGTCCCCCACGAGGTCTGAAAAGTATTTAAAAAAAAAATAAATAAATAAATTAAATTAAAGTAACCCTGTGAGTGCCACAGGGTCCCCAGCACATTGCTTTACAATGTGCTGGAGACCCCTGTTGCACTCACAGGGTCAATTCTTTGGGGGGATTTTTTTTTTTTTTAAAGACCTCATTGGGGGGATCAGGGGGGATCCTGATGCCCCTCAATGAGGTCTATAATTGGTAAAAAAAAAAAAAAAATGTAACCCTGTGTGTGCCACGGGGGGGGGGGTCCAATGCACCCCCCCCCTCCTGTGGCACACACAGGGCTTTTATCATTATTTTGTTACCAGAGATTGTTGGGGGGCCATCAGGATTGCTCCTGATGGCCCCCCAACAAGCTCTGATTACAAAGTAATGATTAAAAAAAAATTAACCCTCTGAGTGCCACAAGGGTCCAATGCATTGCTTTGCAATGCGCTGGAGACCCCGGTGGCACTCACACGGACACTTTTTTTGATAACTTTTTTTTTTTTTTTTTTTTGGTAAGACCTCATTGGGGGGATCAGGGGGGTTTGTATACCCCTCAATGAGGTCTATAATAAAAAAAAGTAAATAAAAAAAAAAATTAACCCTGTGTGTGCCACGGGGGGGGGGAAATGCAGCCCCCCTTCTGCGGCACACACAATGCTTTTATCATTACTTTGTTATCAGAGATTGTTGGGGGGGTCATCAGGCTTGGTCCTGATGGCCCCCCAACAAGCTCTGATTACCAAGTAATGATAGAAAAAAAATTAACCCTCTGAGTGCCACAAGGATCCAATGCATTGCTTTACAATGCGCTGGAGACCCTTGTGGCACTCACAGGGTCACTCCGTTTGTGGACATATATATTTTTTTTTACTAAGACCTCATTGGGGAGGGATCAGGGGGTCCTGATGCCCCTCAATGAGGTATATAATAAAACAAAAAATAAATTAAAAAAATTTTAACCCTGTGTGTGCCACTGGGATAGGGGTTCAATGCAGACCCCCTTCCTGTGGCACACACACACAGGACTTATCATTACTTTGTGATCAGAGCTTGTTTGGTGGCCATCTGAATACAAGGTAACGATAAAAAAATTAACCCTTTGTGTGCCACAGGGGCCCAATGCATTGCTTTGCAATCCACTAGACACCCCTGTGGCACCCAAAGGATTATTTTTTTTCCCCTTTTATTTTTCATTTAGACCTCATTGTATGAGTTCTGATGCCACCAACGAGGTCTACACAAAAATATTGGGGGAAAAGCCCCAAAAAATGCACGTGCCACGGGGGGGGGGGGGGTCCAACGCAGTGCTTTGCAATACGTTGGACCCCCTGTAACACACACACACACACACTTTTTTTTTTTATTATTCTGTTTTTAGACCTGAATGGGGGACACCAGGAATGTTCCTGACACCGCCTCCCCAACGAGGTATGAATACAAAATAATAATTAAAAAAAAAAAAAAAATCTTTGTGTGCAACAGAGGGTCCAACGCATTGCTTTGCAGTGCATTGGGCACCCTTGTGGCATGCACAAAAAATGCCTCCGATCCCCCCTCACACACACACGTACCGAATTCCCCTGCCTGGTTCCACAGCCAACTGGCAGTCCCATTCCCCAGCCTGAACCCCAGCCTGTTTCCACTGCCTATTGGTACCAGTATGCACTAGATTCAGGCTGGGAATCAAACTTTGTATGAGGGGGACATACAGTGCACACTGGTAGTCACAGATCTCCCATACACACTCTCAGACACTGCCCCACCATCTCCACCATCCTTGCTCCTCTGCTCATACCCACACACACTGCCTAATCCCTCACCCTCCCACACTGTTAGACTGATATTCACAGGTCCGCGCGTACACTGGCTGACGCTCTAGCTTCTTTCATCTGTTAGCCATAAAATCACACATACACTGTTTGCTTTCCCATTCCTATTTCACTGGTAGCTACGCTCCTGTCACTCAAATTGGTATGTCAACCCACAGCAGTTGAGTACCATTTTTCTTAGGCTGGCAAGAAGTCCTCCTAGGAAATCCCACGCCATTGAACCATTTTAGTATCTTTGAAGTGACTGAAGTGTAAAAGAAATGTTTGTTTGTTTTCCTGTAGCACCACATTCTGGAAATAGTTGTGCCAACTAACTTAGGGGTAAAAAGGCAAGTGACCCCTCATTAGATGCGGCATGTTGTCTTCTTTCCAAAATGGTATAGTTTATCTACCTTTTCTTCACTTCTGAAGGTGTTATAGCCATTTTCATAGAGGCAAGTCAGGTTTGAGAAAATGTTAGAAACATCAGTTTGTAGTAGGTGTAGTTTTCTACTTCTAGCACTCCCTAAGGTAGTTCAGCTCATACCAATGGGGTGTCGTTTGACTCCTAAGAGCACTAGCTAACGAATGCAGTTGAAAATGCCATGGTTTTCACAGAGCTCCATACATTTGAAGGGGCAGAAATGTAAGAAAATGCCTTTTTTTTCATTAGCGCCACCTCCAGGAAGCATTTGTGCATGCCAGCCTATGGGTATGAAGGCAAGTGACCCCTCATTAGATGCGGCAGGTTGTTTTCTTTCCAAAATGGCATTGTTTTCTACCTTTCCTGCATATCTATTATGGTTATAACCATTTTAGTGCAAGCAGATAATTTAAGAAACAAAAGTGTCAGGTTTACGTACGTGTTCCTAGCACCCACATAATGTATGTTAACCCACACAAATGGGCTACCATTTTTCTCATGTTGGTAGCAGGTACTGAATACAGCAGGAAATGTTATGGTTTTCAAAGATTTTAGTATCTTTGAAGTGGTGGAAATGTAAAAAAAAACATGTATTTATTCCCATAGCGCCACGTTTTGGAAATATTTGTGCACTTCAGCCCAGGGGGTAGAAAGGCAAGTGACCCCTCATTTGATGCGGGAGAATGTCTACTTTCCAAAATGGTATACCTTTTATACCTTTCCGTCATGTCTCTAACAGTTATGAACATTTTAGTACAAGCAGCCATTTTCGAAGAAGCAAACAGGTAGGTGTAGTTATGCGTTTCTGGCACCCCTAAGGTATGTCGATTCATTCCAATGGGGTGTCATTTTTCTCCTAAGAGCACTAGCTAATGAATACAGTTGGAAATTCCATGGTTTTCACAGATTTCCATACAGATGAAGGGGCAGAAATGTAAGAAAATGCCATTTTTTTCCTATAGTGCCACCTTCTGGAAGCATTTGGGCACAACAGGCTTGGGGTAAGAAGGCAATTCACCCCTCATTAGATGCGGCAGGTTGTCTTCTTTCAAAAATGGTATGGTTTGTGTAGCCTTTCTTCACTTCTCTAATTGTTATAACCATTTTTGTACAGACAAGTAATGTTTGAGAAAATGTTAGAAAAATTAGTGGTTGCAATAGGTGTAGTTTGGTACTTGTAGCGCCCACTAAGGTAGGGGAACTCATACCAATGAGGTGTCATTTTTCTCCTAAGAGCACTAGCTAATGAATACAGTTGGAAATTCCATGGTTTTCACAGATTTCCATACAGATGAAGGGGCAGAAATGTAAGAAAATGCCATTTTTTTCCTATAGTGCCACCTTCTGGAAGCATTTGGGCACAACAGGCTTGGGGTAAGAAGGCAATTCACCCCTCATTAGATGCGGTAGGTTGTCTTCTTTCAAAAATGGTATGGTTTGTGTAGCCTTTCTTCACTTCTCTAGTTGTTATAACCATTTTTGTACAGACAAGTAATGTTTGAGAAAATGTTAGAAAAATTAGTGGTTGCAATAGGTGTAGTTTGGTACTTGTAGCGCCCACTAAGGTAGGGGAACTCATACCAATGAGGTGTCATTTTTCTCCTAAGAGCACTAGCTAATGAATACAGTTGGAAATTCCATGGTTTTCACAGATTTCCATACAGATGAAGGGGCAGAAATGTAAGAAAATGCCATTTTTTTCCTATAGTGCCACCTTCTGGAAGCATTTGGGCACAACAGGCTTGGGGTAAGAAGGCAATTCACCCCTCATTAGATGCGGCAGGTTGTCTTCTTTCCAAAATGGTTTGTGTAGCCTTTCTTTAATTCTCTAGTTGTTATAACCATTTTTGTATAGACAAGTAATGTTTGAGAAAATGTTAGAAAATTTAGAGGTTGTAGTAGGTGTCTTTTTGCACTTCTAGCATCCCCTGTAGTAGGTGAACCCAAACCAATGGGGTGTCATTTTTCTCCCAAGAGCACTAGCTAATGAATACAGTTGTAAATTCCATGGTTTTCACAGATTTCAGTACAGTTGAAGGGGCAGAAATGTAAGAAAATGCCATTTTTTCCTATAGTGCCACCTTCTGGAAGCATTTGGGCACCACAGGCTTGGGGCAAGAAGGCAAGTTACCCCTCATTAGATGCGGCAGGTTGTCTACTTTTCAGAAATATATAGTTTTATATAGTTATTCCACTGTTTTAGGGTAGTTTTACCACAAAAATCCTAGAATGTGCATTTTAGTTTATAAAGTTGAAAATGTCATTTTGCGCTGCTGGTGATTAGGGCTTTACGCTAGCCTTGGACGTAGGTAAAACTATACAAATTTGGTATTTTTTTACTCGGGGGACTCTGGGCTTTTTCAAATAATTGAAACTTTTTCAATCAAGGTAAATGTTTTTGATACATAGTATGTGATTTTAGCAAAATGAGTACATTTTCACTTTTTTTTGTCATTGGGACATCATAGCTTTTTGCACGATGTAAAATTCTCTTCATGTAAGGTATCACGAGAAAGCTCAATTCGTTCTGAAAAAAACAATATATAGTTTTCCATATTTAACTAAAAATCCCCAGAGGAAATCAAGCCTAAACGGAAGGATAGCAAAAATGTTGAAAAAGTGTCTGGCCTGCAGGGTTCAGAAAATGGCCCGAGCCTCTGGCACTGAAGGGGTTAATTTCCATTGTCTGCTGCTATAGATGCGCACTTAAAACATGCAAATTGCCCATGTCACATGTGATAATTGCCCTTCAAAACTGTTAAGTTGTTTTCAGTTGGGCAGCTTCAATGCAGCTGTGCTATAGCTCAGTTGAAATGTCTAGTGTTGCTTATTTGCGATCCCCTACTTTTCCCAGGTGATCTTGTCACCTGAGGAAGCTGATGGCAAAGTAACTGACTGCAAAGATCACTGACTAATACCCATATAGGATGGCCAGTTACTGGAGGTTGAGAAGAGTACCACTAGCTCAATTATCACTCACTAGTTGAACAGCCCGTTACACGGGCCACAGTGCCACTGTCACTCGGTCGCGGGGCAGTCACGCGCAATGGAGACTGCCCACGCCACGGCTGATACAGAGCTCGGAGCTCCTTCAGAGCGCCCAGCTCTGTATCAGCCGCGGCGCGGGCAGTCTCTACTGCGCATGACTGCAAAACGCGCAGCAGTGTCTACTGCACATGTCGCGGCGTTACACACGATTTAACGAATTATTATATAGGATGTGAACTTTCTACAAACTATAAGACACAATTCATATTAGCCCACCCGCAACTTGGACACATTCAACATTGAAAGAAGTCAAGTTGCAGAATGCTGCATTTGGTTAAGCTAATGCAAGACACTAGTTGTCAGTCCAGCATTTTATGTTATTTTCTGCATAGACAATATCAGAATTTCAATGGTTTGAATCCTTAAAGGATTCTTGAGGACTATGACTAAGAAGACAATGCACTACTGTGTCATAATAAACTTCAGTGGATTTCTGCCTATCCTATATAATAATTCGCTAAAATGTGTGTAACGCCGCAGTCATGTGCAGTAGAGGCTGCTGTGCGTTCTGCAGTCATGCGCAGTAGAGACTGCCCGAGCCGCGGCTGATACAGAGCTGGATGCTCCAAAGGAGCATCCAGCTCTGTATCAGCCGCGGCGTGGGCAGTCTCTACTGCTCATGACTGCCCCGCGACCGGCTGGCAGTGGCACTGTGGACCGTGTAACGGGCTCTTCAACTAGTATTAGGAATAATATAGAATGTGCATAAGCTGTAAGTGAAATGTACTGCGATATACTGCTCAAAATAACCACATGTATGTTTCCAATGCATTAAGAAGAAATATGTATGAGACATTTCTAACATTGAGGTGGTTAATATTTTCCATGGCAGAAAGGCATGTTATGAAGAGCTTCCTGAACTGTGAAATGCTTAAAGGAATACTAACTCCTCAGTACAAGTGACTCTTATATGAAAGTGCACTTAAAGCAATTCAGATACACATACCTGGAACATTTTACAATTAACCAAACTTGAGACCTTTGAAAACGTTAGATGCTTGTGTGACAAAGAGGTCACCAAACATCGCAACCATTCTAACATCACCATAGTTGGGAACTCTCCGGATTTGCCCTGCAGACTCCAGTTTTGACTCTGCATTACTGGGTCTCCGGGGCAGAGGCTGATCTCCAGATGTGGGAAGTTTATACTGTCACTCTGCCCACTTCTGCTCATTCCCAGCCTGTTCTTCTCACTCCTCTTCTACTTCTTCTCCTTCACCAGCCTATTCCTCCTACTTTTTCTAAGTATCTTAAGCTCCACCCCACTCACAATTAATCCCACCCCTTTTTGCCATGAATCACATCATTTATCTCCCCCCTGCAGCACCACAGGACTCCCCTGGGGAGTCAACAAGAAAAACTTCCCAGTTACAAGCGTCCCTTGAATTTTTGTAATGGTATTTGCCCTTTAGGCAAAAAAATGGAAGAGGATAAAAATAAAAAAGCTTATTTTAAATTTTTATTCTGTTTATTAACAAGGCTGCATTTTTGTGTATATTCTTTAGCATCTTTTCCTGTGATAAGCTCCAAAAAACAGGTATGTAACTACAGGAGGCTGCAGCTGTATCAAGGCCCAGCATCCATAGAGTCCCCATCTGCCCTGTGATCCAAAAGATTCTACTTATGCATGTGTGAAAATATTTTTGTTAGGAGGCTCAAAAAATGTTTGCATCAGGTCCTTCTGAAGACTACCTACTAGAAAAAAATAAATGTGCAATAAACACTTAGGGCGAGATGTTCAAAAAGTTGTCATAATGAAAAACTTGTTGCATCATGAGATGGTGGTAAAAGAAGGACAATATTTTCAGACGTAAATCCATCACTTTTGAACACTCATCTAAAGAATTAAAAATGACGGTAAGAAGATCTCATTGAACATTGCTGTTAAAAATTCTGATCTTAAAAATTGTCTTTGATTTTATCTTTGAAAAGAAAAATTTCAAAGAAACAAAGACTTGTTTTGCCTTTGAAATGAAAAATTGCTTCTCAGTACTGTCATTTTTCTTCTCCAAGTTTAGATAATTTTTATTATGTCGGGAACAAATGACATTAATCAGACAAAAAAAAATGACATTCAAATGAATATTTTTTCTGAAAATACCTTACATTATGACGGAAGATTAAACCACACCCACTTTTAATACAGCTTTTTCCCTTTGACGGAGATGGCGGAACTGGATGCAAAAAATTACGGAAACATGTCTGAGAATTGATGGATCATGGTGTAAGAACTTTTTTATTCTGATTATAGACAATTTTAGTTACCACCATTTTCTGAACATCTCACCCTTAGAATTTCTTATGTGTAATTCTGCATTCAAAATGTAATTGCAGCCACCACAAGAGTGAGTCACCTGCACCCTTCTTCAGTTGTTGGTTTACAGTTTCCTCCATGATCCTCTATTATCCTGCTGAGAATAATGGAAGCTGTAGTCCAACATCAGCTGGCAGAGGATTAGTTACATGTCTTTGCCATAGACAACATAAGAGCCTTTAAATCTGTTAATCAACCATCTGGTCCTTAAAAGTTTAACTTACTTTGCGGCATGTTTACATAAATAGCCATGAAATGCATCGCTATCATCTTAAACTTTAAAGCTAAGCTGCCCCTATGAGTTTTGAAATATTAACTGTTAAGGTTCCCTATAATGTAGATTTTAGGCAATATGTGTCTCTGTCTGTAGTCTAACCCAGAGGTTCTCCTACCAGTCCTCAAGGATCCATTTACAGGCTACAATTGAGTGATATCACTGCTTGATTCCAGGCAAGACAAGCAGGATGTCTCCCTCTGCTTTTCTGGTACATCTGAAACCACATTATAGACTTAGCTAGCAGTTAGTTGGTGCAGTTCAGAAAGTCGGTAACAACGGACTTTAACCCTGAGTATTTTTCCCTTCACAATGAGACCTAGAGTTTTCAGTAAAAACCCTGAGTCTCAGGGGCAATTGATGAGAGTTCTCAGGTATGTCTTTCATATATTAAGACATAACAAAATAGATATAGATAGATATCTGTCTTACATAAATAACTACAAAAACGAAGTCAAGAAACTAAGAAATATACTCGCAACTCCAAAATCTTATTAAAGAAAACACAACCAGAATTGAAACCCCTTGTACTAACTAAACCTGCTCCACAAAATAGAAAATTGAGACAGGTCAATAATAAGAGGTATGGACACTGCCAGTGCAGATCTGTGACATGGCGGCAAACATCATTCAAACCTACACAAGCAGTACAAGTCCCATTAGGGGCTACATACAACCCCACACTAGAAAAAACACACAACCTCAACTAAAAGCTACAGCCTCTGCAAATAACGGGTAAACACTAATAATGGGACCAAACCAATGAACAAATCTCACTGCACAAAACAACAACGAGATATACAACATTATAGGATTATAATCATGTACATCAGCAAATGTTTTATACATGATACAGTGCCATGAATGTGCAAATGGAAGTTATATTGATGTAACCGACCTAACGTTTAAACTAAGAATGAATTTACACAATCAAGAAATACAAAGAAAACACTAACTGTACCCCTGTCAGTCATTATTTCACCCAGAGAAACCACTCCATTCATAACTACAGACTACTTTTTGAGCACCAAAGATATTGGATTAAATAAGGAATTGAGATTCCTCTTGTATTACTAAAATTTCATATAACAATTCCTTTATTTTCTTCTAGTATATATTTACCCATCTTCCCTTTTTCATAGATTATTTATCAGTTCCAATGGCTTGCTGAGGATGGTGGGAATTTTAGTGTAATCACAGATAAAAATCTGTAGGTTGCCCATACCTGCTATCTTGGGGCTAAATGTGGGAAGCAATAGAGTTGCAATTCTGTCCCAAACCAGCTGCATTATAGGAAATAAATAAAAAGTCACATTGATTTTAATCTTAAATTTTAGATATGTTTTGAGGTGATAGGGTTATAGTTTTACCTTCATTTTCAGAGATTGTTTTGTACATACATTATTTTTATATTTATTACTTTGGGTCTTGTTTGTACCTTTCATTAAATAATTATTTTTTTAAGTCAGCCCATTGTTTTTCCACTACCTGTCACTGGCATAACAATAGGGCCCATCACTCCAGGGGCCCAGCTGCCCCCTGCTCCCTCTTCGCCCGGCACCAGCAGCAAGTAGGTCTGTGCCTTCTTTGGCACAGACCTCTAACAGCTGATCTCCCTCTTTGACGCTCTAGTAATGCAGAGCGCTGGGAGATGACATCATCTTCCAGTACTTTGAATTACTGAGAACTGCACGGGAGCTCCAGCTCTATAGAGGTCTGTGCCAAAGGAGGCACAGACCTCTCATGCCACACTGCTAGACTACCAGGAAGGTAGAAGATGGACACGGTGGGGATCAGTAGGGGCAAAGTGGAGATTTGGTGGCAATGTGGAGATTGGGGGGCAATGTGGGATTGGGAGCAATGTAGAGATGGAGGGCAATGTGGAGATTGGGGGGCAGTGGGGGAAATGTGGAGACTGGGGGCAATGTGGTCAGCTGGGTGGCATGGCAGTTTCTGTTACCTGTTATACAAGAACTACAGTTACCATTGTTCACCCAGGCGGCACCGGGCATTCCATTCTTCTCAAATGCATATTCCAGTGCTTACTATAAGAAGGTGCACCAGGGAGGTAATTCTGTGGGTTGTTACAACCAACAATACTGATTATAGTGAAGTCCAACAGTTTGGTGCACATGATTTTGTTTTTTGTTCACTTGATTTAAATCAGGCTTTTAACCCTTGATTGCTAGATAAGTCTCTAACCCACTGCAAAGTAATGAACTGGAAACTACTCTAGCATTCAAAGGGTTAAAAGAGGAAGTTAAACCAATGGGGGGGGGACTGCAGAAACTTTTAAATCTTCCTTGTGGTGCAAGTGGTTTGCCCCAGAATTTCACGCCTTCAGCACCTGAAAACGGCCTGTGGTCATAAAATACAAAAATAGTCCTTGTGATTGTACATCATTCTCAGTTAGTTAACCCTTTAGGTGACAGAGTGTTAATACCTGCCTGACACTCAAACAATTCAAAGGGAAATGATGATTGTTGTTTTTTCCTTTACATATTAGAAATCACAGAAGAATATAACAAATGTATAGACAGACTGGGGTGACAAATCCTTGATCCATTTTCTATTGTAATGTAGGTTAACTGTCATGTACCTCGAGAAGAAAATGCAGGCTTTGTTTTAGTATGCACTGCTATCATAGGAGGGACTGTGTAAGCAGTGCATCCTTGGGTGTTACCAGTAACAGACTGGATTACTCATCTAAACATATATATAGGTGCTTATGCAACAAAACTAGAGAAGAGCTTTTCTGGAGCAAACCAAGTACACCAAGGTGGGGAGATAACAATTCCCTTTGATTTAAATAACATTTTTAACTTGTTGAATGCTGGTGAATGCTACATACATTTTTATTTGTCCTCTATGGTTTAGTTGGTTTGCCCCAGAATTACTCCAGTTCATCTTTGCTTACAAGCCTTACTGATTTACATTATGACTAAGGGACTCAGTCCAAATAAACGTATTACTATCCCAAAGGCAGTAGTCTTGTGAGGCTAGTGAGAGAGGAGTATACATCATGTCTCTTTATTGTATGATTCCTCATTAAAAGTAAAGGGAGCAGCTTATTTAAAAGTGTACTTTAATAAAGGGTTAGTAATGTCTAAAATAAAGTAGATCTCTGAGTCTTCACTATGATAAGCATCACAATTTGTGCTATGTTTAATTTCTTACTTTGCTATATTTAAAGTAAAGTAAAACTATCACCATCCCACCCCTTCTGGCCACATCATGCTCATCTAAGCATAGTCCGGATGGAGAGTGGCAAGGGACAAACTTCAGTAAGAAAAATCATGCCCTTCTTCGATTTTCCTTATACTTACTGACTTAAAGGGATAGTAATACTTCGTTTTAACTTTATTTTATTTTGTAGGCATTAAAAAAACATGAAGAATGATATTAGTCTTATCTCTCAAACCTTTATGGTTTAAGAGATATTCACAAACAAAGTATCCCATCCCCCCGTTCAACCAGATCAGAAGGGAGGTGCCCAGGTAGACTGCAGAGAGGGACAATCTTCAATTAAGAAAAGGGAAAAAGCTGAAAACTTGTCAAGGGGGGAAGGGTTTTCATTGTTTTCATACAAAGAAAATTGTCCCCTTCTGTTTTCTGTCTGGTCATACAACCACATTCACATCAGAGAAGAGATGGCTTACACTAGGTAAAAGGGGCGGGGAGGGGAACTTTGCTTGTGAATATCGCTTAAACCATAAAGGTTTGAGAGATAAGACTTATATCGTTCTTCATGTTTTTTTAATGCCTACAAAATAAAATAAAGTTAAAACAAAGTATTACTATCCCTTTAAGTTTGTCCCTCGCTGCTTCCATCCAGTCAGTGGCGTCTCCAGCATTCATATTTAGGGGGGGCACATGGGGGGCCAGGGACAAAAGTAGGGGGGCAATTATAAAACATTATTTATATATATATATATATATATATATATATATATATATAGGGCTTATAAGTTTAAGTCCTTTGCTACTAGCCAGACCTGAAAAGTTACTCGCCACTGCAAGCCATAACGTACCCACCAGGACTGAATTTCTACTCGCCAGGGCTAAATTTTCACTCACCATTGGCTAGTGGAGAGTGGAAATTTTGAGCCCTGTATATATATATATATATATATATATATATATATATATATATATATATATATATATATATATATATATATATATATATATATACACACACACACACACTCACACACACTTGGAAAACATAAATTTACAGAATTCAGATTTCTCTATTTCCAGCAACTTCTGTGAAATATGCAACCAAGTCTATCCCAGCTGCTAAAGTGGTATCTTATGTTTTTTAACCCTCTAAAAAAGAAACACACCAGCTGGAAAATAATATTGAGTAGCTCTGCATAGAATGCTTTGTGTTATGTGAATAAAGCAAAGCAACATCCTGCTTCTGGTCTATAATGCGCAGTGATCTGACTGCAGCATGACAATCTGCCCACAGGAACATTTACAGGGTAGAGAGTACTGTATAATCTACCTGCAGTTGAGGTGAGTGGAATACAGGTAGATTATACAGTACTCTGTAAATGTTCCTGTGGGCAGATTGTCATGCTGCAGTCAGATCACTGCGCATTATAGACCAGAAGCAGAATGTTGCTTTGCTTTATTCACATCACACAAAGCATTCTATGCAGAGCTACTCAATATTATTTTCCAGCTGGTGTGTTTCTTTTTTAGAGGGTTAAAAAAACATAAGATACCACTTTAGCAGTTTGCTAAAGGATCTCCTGCACACATCAGCACAAATTCACACAGCTGTGCCAATACTGCTAGTGTAAAAATAAAAGGTTTGATGAAATTCTTAATACTCATGTCCTCAGTGTTTAAAAGTGATTTGAACCATGTCATATTGCAACACAAAGTAACTTTTTTAATAGACAACTGAGATATCGGATTGTGGTGGTCTCACCCATCACCGTGACTGCTCACTGCTTGCTTGCTTGCTCATGCTGGGGCCCACTGCAGACTCTGAGAGGGCCCCATGCTGCTGGAACATAAAGGGCCCACTAGTAGTTACAGTACTGCACACACAGTCTGCCACTCCAGCCTTGCTCTACTGGTAGACACAAAACCACACATACACAATCTGCCACTCCATCCTTGTTCCACTGGTAGTCACAGACCTACACATAAACTGTCTGACACCCCAGACTTGTTCCACTGGTAGTCACAGACCCACACATACACTGTCTGACACCCCAGCCTTATTCGACTTGTAGTCACAGACTCACACATACACTGTCTGACACCCCAGCCTTGTTCCACTGGTAGTCACAAAACCACACATACACAATCTGCCACTCCATCCTTGTTCTACTGGTAGTCACAGTACTGCACACACACAGACTGCCACTCCATCCTTGTTCTACTGGTAGTCACAAAACCACACATACACTGTCTGACATCCCAGCCTTGTTCTACTGGTAGTCACAAAACCACACACACACAATCTGCCACTCCAGTTTTGTTCTACTGGTAGTCACAAAACCACACATACACTGTCTGACATCCCAGCCTTGTTCTACTGGTAGTCACAAAACCACACACACACAATCTGCCACTCCAGTTTTGTTCTACTGGTAGTCACAAAACCACAAATACACTGTCTGACACCCCAGCCTTTTTCTACTGGTATTCACAAAACCACACATACGCTGTCTGCCACCCCATCCTTGTTGGCCTATCTACTGGTATTTATAGAACTATACATACACTGTCTGACACCCCAGTCTTGTTCCCCATCCACTGGTAGGTACATAAGTACACATACTCTATCTGACACCTCAGCCTTGTTCACTGTTTCCTGGTAGTTACAGAACCACACATACATGGTCTGGCACCCCAGCCTTTTCCACTGTTCACTGGCAGTTACAGAAGTACACCCAGTCTTATTCCACTTTTAGTCAGAAGCATAGGGGCCCTAGATAATTCTGGTGTTTATTGAATTTTTAAAGAGTTTTGTGTTATACAGCAGTCAGGTATATCAATGTAATTACTGAGTTTAACAGGAGGACTTATCTAGGTAGGAGTACATCATACATCAGTCATCTGTAGCTATATAATTACTGTGTGTAACAGAAGCACTTACCTAGGTAGGAGTCCATCACACAGCAGTCAGGTGTATCTATATAATTACTGTGTGTAACAGAAGTACTTACCTAGGTAGGAGTCCATCACACAGCAGTCAGGTGTATCTATATAATTACTGTGTGTAACAGAAGCACTTACCTAGGTAGGAGTCCATCACACAGCAGTCAGGTGTATCTATATAATTACTGTGTGTAACAGAAGCACTTACCTAGGTAGGGGTCCATCACACAGCAGTCAGGTGTATCTATATAATTAATGTGTGTAACAGAAGCACTTACCTATGGAAGGAGGGAGGAATGAAGAAGATGGTGAGGGGAGGATAAAGAGTTGTTATGGAATATGTTGGTTTATTATAAATAATTTATAATAACAATAATGGAGGGGTGGAAGAAGCTGGAGATGGTGGGTAGAAAAAGCTGAAGGGAGGGAAGGAAGAAGATGTAGAGATGATAAAAGGGAGACATGGCAATGAATTGATGAGTGAGGTATAGAGGAAACAGCAGAACAATATGTTGGAACAGTAAGTTGTGAAGGGAGGGATGTGGGAAAAGGTGATCTGGACTGCAGCAGTAGGGCATGCTGTTAGTGAATACGCAGAACAGAAAAAAAGGGCTGTGTGGCACAACGTATCACACTGTACTAGGGCCACATGGGTGAGGAAGGTAGGAAAGGAGGGCACAAATTATGATTCCTACTGCACTCTGTACTTAAAGGGATAGTAATACTTGTATTAAACTTGAGGTCTGAGTCTTCTTTATGTTTTTTTGTAACACACAGCGCTATATTTGAATACTTACAGTTTTGTAGTTCAAGCGCTATTCAATCAGAAAGGATCCTCCTCCAGCCCCTTCTGGCCGCCTCCCATCAGATGTTTAATCCGGTCGTGGGATCGGGCGGATGCAGTGAGAGACAATCTTCACTCAGTAAGTACAAGGAAAACCCTGTCCCCTTGACAAAGGAAAGCATGATTTTCCTTTTGCTTACTGAAGATTGTCCCTCACCACCCTCCATCCAGACCAGACTGAGAGACAATGTGATGCAGAGAAAGGGGCGGGAGGGGGATCCTTTTGGATTGAATAGCTCTTGAACTACAAAACTGTAAGAATTCTAATATAGTGCTATATGTGTTAAAAAAACATAAAGATGACTTGGACCTCAAGTTTAATACAAGTAGTACTATCCCTTTAAATGTGCATGTATTTCTGTGCACTTGTGGGTTTATATCTACATTCCCAGGGCACCAAATGTAGAACTGTTTTATGTCATACACTCATAATACACTTTTATATACACAAGACTAACACATCCACTCATACTCCCTCTTACACAAATGAACTTATACTCTAACACACACACTGACCCTCTCTCTCTCTACTCTGGCACGCAAAGGGTGCAGATAAGCTTATCAAGATTTCCAGATACTGAGCAATTCACTGACAGCAGCACAATATTTATTAGATTTGCTTTCTGACTGAAATGGTTTAATGGTTAAGCATTTATTGTACCAAAGCCACAGTAAGTTAGTCTGAGTGCCACAGTGGTGTGCAAGGCATTGTAGACCAATTCCTTACACTCTTCTCTGAGCACTCAAACCTGCAGCTTATGCCAGTTATACTTATGCCACTACCCCTGCCACTGCCCTCCTGTCTCCTTACCTTTTTATTCAGCATTTCAGACTGTAGCTAGTGGTGACGTCTGTGCTCTAAGCTGTCCCCTGCTTAGTAACACAGCATGGAGGTGACTCACCGGCACCACACTGCCCCCAGTGGTAGTTCCAGGTTGCATTGACTGACTTAGTGCAACCCGGAAGTATAGGGGGTCACAGCCCTTGGAGTCATAAACGGGCAGAATCAGCAGTTTCGGGGCTGCCTGCAGAAACACTCGAGGCTTCAGCCTCCCCTCTAGTGATGCCCCTGGAGTAGTGTGAACACTAAGGCTCTCTCTTCTCCTGCAGCAGGGCACATTGAATGCAGATTTAATTCAGGAGCCACTGCTAGGTGAATAAAATTGGGGGGGGGGCACATGGGGGGGCACAGTAGAATGTAGGGGGGGCCATGGCCCCCTCTGGCCCCCCCCTGGTGACGCCACTGCATCCAGTCCCACAAACAGATTGCAGCTCCAAGGGGAGGCAACCAAAAGGGGTGGGATGAGGATCCTTTTATATTGAATATCTTTAAAACTACAGCAAAGTAAGTAATTAAATCAGCCATGCCTGCTGGAAAGCCATAAGTGGCAATATGGGTGTCGGGCTGATGGACACAGACTCTTATGCTCTGTGTCTTCTCTGTATTTACTTTTCACATATGTCTCCCTTTCCTACCCACCAGCCACGCTCCCAAACACCACCTAAAACAAAAGTGTCCCTCTTTGGCAATTTGAAATGTTGGGAGGTATGCTTAAGAGATTTTGAAAGAGCTTTCAAAATCACCTATGTTTATATTAGCATTTTTTTTTGGTTTTTGTTTTTTTATTTTGAAAACTAATCTTTCAGTAATTTAGATGTCTACCTTATGCTAATTAAGACATTCTGTGCTGGTATGTCTTAACCCTACATTACCTCCACCATTCACTGATACTGCTCAGCAAAGCATTGCCCACCTCCCATAGGATACCTCTCTGGTACTCAAAGGGTTAAGTGTCAGTGCGTGGAGGAGGTAAAGTAGGACTGACAGAATGTGCCTGTACATTATGCCTTAATTAGTATCATTTAAACGTCTTAACTCAAAAACGTGTTTTCTAAATTAAAAATGGCTTATACAACATAAAGGTGATTTTGACAGCTCTTTCAATATAACTAGCTGTTTTATGTAATAGTATCCCTTTATGTAATGATACACTGCTTCATGATGGATCCATAAAATAAGGAATATATTAGCATTCTGAATATGATCTGAAACAATCTTATAGCATAGTTCTAAAAGGGATGGCTGGGATGGTATATTCATTCTGATTGGATGCTGAGTCCAGAGCAGAGCTAGCCAATCCTAATAATTACAGATCATGCATCCTCTGGATGAGGGGCAGCAGCCAACCCTGGTCCTTAAGAGCTACCAATAGCTCATGTTTTAGGAAAATCCCTAAATGAGCATAGGTGGACTAATTAATTAGTCCATTTGTGCTCTTTCTGGGATATCCTAAAAAGACATACACTGTTTGTAGCTCCTAAAGACCAGGGTTGGCTGCTACCAGAGCCATGATCAGCAATTACTAGATACAGTAGGAAGAGGTAAGCATCAGAGCATGAGATGTAGAAAAATCTCTAAATGCCGAAATGGCTGAATTTTAACTTGCTCCACTATCCATAAAACTTGGTTTCAAAGCTAGAAAACTTTAATTTGATAAATATATATTATGCTTTGTGTCATGGACTTGCTCAGTTTTTGTATTTATGTATTTGCCATACCAAATGTTATATTTTTCCACTTATCAAAGGGTAAATAAAATGATCACTCACATTTTTTAATATGCTTTGAAAAAAAATGTATGAAATAAAAAATGCAACCCATATACACACCAAAACATCCACTGAAAATTTTGGAAAACATGCTTAGTGACTCTTGAAAAGTTTTTTATATACCACAACATGCAAAACCATTAATAAAAGGAAACATTTTCAAAATGTCTTAAAGGAGCAGTAAACTTTTTTTATGAAAACACATATTTTATAGAGCATTTACTGCTGAATAAAACAAGGTCACTCCTACTGCTGTCAGATGTTTTATTAAAAATTTATATCAGTTCAAATAATCAGAAAGTGAATTTACTGTGTTTACTTCCTGATGGTTCTAACTGACAGGAAGTGACAGGCAGTTTTTATCACATTCTATGGAGAACTGTATGTCTCTGACTTTCCTGACTTTCCTACCATTAGAATGTAACAGAAAAACTAATTAGAATTTGACCACTAGAGGGCACTGCTAATGTAAAAAAACATGAGTTTAAACTGTAATAACTCTGGAAATATAAATCTCTCGGCAGTGGGAGTATCCTTATCTTACTCAACAGGAAAATCCCTAAAATATATATTTTTTCATAAAAAAAAGTTTACTGCTCCTTTAAAGTAATCTATAAAATGTTATACTTGTATATGATAATGCACTGGATATCTCTATGGCACGCAATCAATTGATAATCTGGGAATGTTTATTTATCAGTTGGTTTGCCAAGAATTAACCCTCTTTGTCTTTGTACATACAGTCCTTACTAGTATAGTATTATGAACTGCAAAAGTTGCAATGTTTGCGCAACCCCTTGGCCATTAAAGGGTTTAAAGCAGGACTCAATATCCATGTTGTTTTCTTTCCATCTGGAAGTTTGACGTGCATTAATCCATTACCGAGACTTACTTTACTAATGACTTTACAGCATTTACTGTTTTGTGAAGTATCTAAAGTGTTATTACTGACAAAAGACAGGTCCATTTCAGCTGTAGGGTTGTGTAGGCCTTATTTGCCAAGCTACTTTAAAACATTATTTTATTTATGATGAGAGCTCTCTATATGCTGTTTATAGAAATGCAGACACTAGAAGAAAATTCCAAGCATGCATGGACTTTTGTAACTATTTGGATGCTAAAGAAGTCTTCACTATACTAAGAAGCATAGGAGAAAAGTAACATTTGTGTTTGTAAAAATAATCTTTGATTCAACTGTGTCTGTGAAGGATCATACAATATTAGTTTATGAGTCTCGCACTCTATTCCGGGGTAATCAATCTTTGGACCTCTACATTATGGGACTACAACTCCCATCATCCTCAAATAGCTGTTCGCTAGTTAAAAGTTATAGTAATGTTTCATAATAAAAGCAGCTCTAATTAATCATCATAGTATTTGGACTTTGGAGAGTATTATTTCAGTTCTGTTAGAGTTATAGTTCATGAGTAATTCAATGACAAAGTATCCCCCTCCTGCCCCTTTTACTAATTTAACACTGATCAGCCAGAGCAGAAGGGAGGTGCCCAGGTAGACTGCGGAGAGGGACAATCTTCAATTAAGATAAGGGAAAAACCTGAAAAACTTGTCAAGGGGGGGCAGGGCTTTCATTGTTCTCATAGGAAGAAGATTGTCCCCTGATGTTATCTGTCTGGTCTATGGACTGGATTCCACACTTGAGAAGAGATGGCTTACATTAGGTAAAAGGGGTGGGGGGGGAAACTTTGCTTGTGAATATCTCTCAAACCATAAAGGTTTGAGAGATAAGACTTATATCATTCTTCATGTTTTTTTTATGCCTACAAAATAAAACAAATATAAAACAAAGTATTACTATCCCTTTAAAGAAGATGGGAGTTATAGTCTCCAACAACTAAAGCCCCAGAAGTTGACTACTCCTGCTCTAGTTACTCTGTGGGGGAGATGCATTAAGGGGTAAGAAGTGATAAACAGGTGATAAAGTGGAGATGACTTCTCCAGTGTTCAAAACTCTCCAGGTCCTATGTTTTTCTATGGATCCAATGCACTAAGATTTCTACAACTTTAGATATCTTAATGTATAGGCTCCATAGAATAACATAGTAACTTGGGAAGTGATATCACTGGAGAATTCATCTTTACTCTATCACCTCTTTATCACTTCTTATTTCAGCTTCCCCTATAACTGCTAAGAAGGACTGGATAAAGCAAACAGAAAGCAAGATGAACTGACAGAAATCTGTTATTTGCTTACTACCAGGTTCTAGTTGATATATTCTATAGTAGTTGCCTTCAAATTCTATGTTTCTATGTTTGCAGTTAAATGTGGTGTGAGTGTATGCATGTGGCACCGTGCATGACTAAAGCAGAATTTTTGGTGGATTTCTAAAATATTACCCTGGTGAAAATCAGGGTAATTTAAATCTCACTGTCTCCTAGGCAAGGCATCCTAGGCTTCCTTAGCCCCATAAATGTTCCATTCCTTACAGAACCCACAACCCCAGTCTCCTCAAATTGCTTAGAACATATAAGGACAAAATGGCCCTTATCCCTTTAGGTTCTAAAGAGGTCTCTGGTGACTTATTTGACAAAGGGATATGCAACTAGCTGATGAAACAACAGCTATAAACCAAAAGTAGATATCTGCTGCAGAGGCACTGGGATTGCTGTGGCCACACCAACAATTCAAGCTGTGAGCTTGGCCAAAACAGCTAAATCTCCCCTAACAATCTGAGACTCTATACAGCTGCCTGCTTTGCTTAATGGGAAATAATTCCCTGGTTAAAATATGCTAGCAAGAGAAATATGTTCAGCCATTCATAAATAGTCTGCACCCTCTTCTCTCATCCTATATAATAATTCGCTAAGATGTTTGTCAGAAGCCGTCATATGCAATAGAGACTGTCCGAACACACAGAATGCTGGGAGTTCTGTGCTGGGAGCATTCTGTGCTTTCGGGCAGTCTCTACAGTGCATGACTGCGTCGGTGGCAGTACACAGAGCAGGACCGGCCTCTTAACTCTTTGAGTGCCAGAGGGGTACGCAGTGTATTGCAAAGCAATGCCTTGCGTACCCCTCTGGCACTCAAAGGATTATCACCCGGACCTTGGCCCGTGTATACAGGCTTTTACAGTAGTTGATATATATTGTCCTAAGAGTGGTACAAAGTGAAGCACTAAAATAAACATTTCAAAATTTGATTTATTTTTATTTAGAAAATGTTTTACCAGGAAGAATACATTGAGATTTCTCTCATTTTCAAGTATATCCTTATTTAAGAAAATATAAAAAAAGAAAGCCGGCAGATTATTTTAGAAGAATATATGCATCTATTTAAATTGAAATAAAAAAAAATCTTCATTTAAGCATAAATCCATAATAATTTCCTTGGTGGACTGTCCCCATGGCAATAAGTCATCTATAATGAAAAGTCATCATTATAATAAAAAGAACAGATTTGCTGTGCATAGTCTATGCATTAGTTCAGATTAGCAACCAATCAGCCACTGAGGCTCTAGTCCATATTGCTACAAGCTCAATGTCTCTAACATAGTTTCATAAAGTCATTGAGGCCAATGTAAAAGGAATAAATTGAGCAACTCTGGTGCACACCAACTGTACCATGGGGGACAAAAAAAAATCTCAAAATCCCCATTAATTTAAATAAGACCTTTAACCCTTTGAATTCTGGTGAGGCGTCAAATACATTGTGAAGCAATGTGATGGAGACTTCTCTTGCATTCAAATGTTAAAAAGCATCATTTAACTCAACTGGCATTTATATTTGTTCTGTATGGTACAGTTGGTGTGCAGAGTCACTCAGCTACTGCCAGAGCAAATAGGGTACTAGCCTGCATAAAAAGAGGTGTAGAAGCAAGGGATGCTAATATTATCCTACCACTGTATAAATCCTTGGTTAGGCCTCGTCTAGAATACGAAGTACAATTTTGGGCTCCTGTTCTTGAAAAAGACATTGTTGAACTAGAAAAGGTGCAGAGACATGCAACAAGACTGGTAAAGGGATTGAAGGAACTGAGTTATACAGAGAGACTAGCAAAAATGGGTTTGATTACATTAGAGAATAGACATCTAAGGGGTATTATGATTACCATTTACAAATACATTCAAGGTCAATACAAAGATCTATCCAATTAATTATTTACGCAACAAGCTGAGCTAAGAACAAGAGGTCCTCCATTAAGACTAGAGGAAAGGTGCTTTCGACTAAAACAAAGGCAGGGATTACTTACAGTAAGGGTGGTAAAGCTATGGAATTCTTTGCCTTGGCATGTTGTACTTGCAAATAATGCAACTGCTTTCAAAAAAGCAATGGATGCCTATTTAGCACAGAACAATACTGAAAATTATGACAAATGGCTTCAAAGCGGATAGGATGTTGATCCAGCGAAAATATTTGTCTGCCATTTGGAGTCAGGAGGGAGTTTTTTGTCCACTTGGGGCTAAACACGAAATTGCTCCATATGGTTTTGTTTTGCCTCCCTCTGGATCAACAGGGGTGTTTTTGGCATTGGCTGGACTTGATGGACACATGTCTTTTTTCAGCCTCATCAACTATGTTACTATGGTTTGGCCCTGAATGACTCCAGGTGGGGGAGATTCATTAAGCAGTGATAAAGAGGAAGTTCCCATGTTATTCTGTGGAGCCTTTGCACTAAGATTTCTCCAACTTTGGAGCTCTCAGCGCATAGGCTCTATTGAATAACATAGGAACTGGAGAAGTGATATCACTGGAGAAGTTATCTACTCTTTATCATAGCTTTAACACAACTTAGTGAAGCCCCCCCAGCTGTCATTAGTATATCCCTCTCATGAAGTAACTACCCATTTAACCATTTGAGGACCAGAGCATACCTATCAAGCGTTTCTGTTTAGGAGGGACTGTACCTCTTTTAAACCCAAATCCTGCTGTCCCTCTTTCCCACCCTGATGTCCCTCTTTTTATGAGATCAGATTGTGTGGTGTGTATACATCAGTGTATCACATTGCTCTAGACAATAAAACTCACATTAATGTTTGTTTAAACATCAGTATATCTGTTCATAAATTAGTCTGTATAAATAAAATACTTTGTTCTGTTATAAGTCATTTATTAGGTTACACAAGGAGGTGTCAGTAGGTCATGAAATAGCCTAAAAATTATCGGTAATGCCCCGCCCACCAGCCAGGCCCCTAGCAATACCCCCTAAAACACAAGTGTCCTCCTTTGGTGATTTGAAATGTTGGTAGGTATGCCAGAGGGGTGTGCTATGCATTGCAAAGCAATGCGTTGCACACCCCTCTGATTCTCAAGGGGTTAATTGCTATTGTCAGATTGAATAGGATGTAATTGGTGATGAGCAAACTGATTAGGTAGGTTTGGTATTCATCCAAATATTGTTGTATTATAAGTCCCAAAACATGTTGCTTTGACAACAGAGCATATTTTAAGATTCAGTTGCAACTCCTCACTCTTCCCAAACCAGCCTGTTTAATACCTGTCTTAAAACATACTGTACTTTCCCCTTCTAAAATGGTTTACTGAAACCTCCAAATCTGTCTGACAGATTAACTTTTGAACTAAACTCTGTCAGTCTCTTACTCTCTATCTAGGTAGAGTGTGAAAATCATATTCTTTAATTGATGTACATTAATGATAATAAATTATAGTTTCTCTGTGTCTAGCTGGCACTACTTCTTGAAGAATTAAGATTAATTTAGTTTGTATAACATCCATTAAACTACCATTAACCCCAAAGGGCAGCTGTTTCTGCAAACAGGCACAGTTACTGATTCAACACATTAAATTACTGAACAATTCTATGCATTGAATGGTGTTTGTGTGTGCATTTGAGATACATATATTAAAGTGGAGCTCTCACTTGAATTTAACCCTTTGAATGCCAGAAAGGTATCCAATGCATTATGTTGCAATGTATTAGATACCTCTCTGACACTCAAAGGGTTAAATTGGCATATCTGAAAACTTAATTCAGAGCTGTCCTGTGTTTTATTAACCAAAAGTCCTGTAAATATTTATACTTTTATTTCTGAAAAAGTGAAAGTCTCTCAGTGCAACACATGGTCTAATTAGCATATGAAACTGCACCGGAAGGATGAATTTGCATACATTAACATTTGACACAACTCTCACCCTACAGAAACAAATGAATCAGTATCTTGTAAATTGCACATATATGTCAGTGTTTTGGATAACATGATGAGTAGACAGTTTTTAACCCCTTAATGACCGTTGACAGTCCTGGCCACTCTGCCATCCCAGAATCCACTGAGAGAAAAAAAAGAGCTCTGTGGTCCTTAATGGCCACCCACAAGTTGGATTGGATGGTCATGAACACTTAAGGACGTACATGTACATCATGGGTAGAACATACCTAAAGGATCCATGATGTACATGTACGTCCTGGAATTTAGGGATCCCCACATGGCTGCACTCTACTCGTGGATCCTCAAATTGGTTGCAAAAAAAAAAAAAGTCTGTGGACCTTAAGCGCCTACCGTGCTGCCACAAGGTCGATCCTTAAGTGGTTAATGAAGTTTTCGAAGTTGCCTGCTTGAATTCAAGGTATCATGTGCACTTTAACCCTATGAGTGCTACAGAAGTGTCCAATGAATTGTGTCCAGAGGTTAACAAAACACTGCAATGGATGCTATTCTAAGCCCATGAATGCTGGAGATGTCTGAAGTGCCTTGCTTTTCAGTGTGCTGGGATTGTCACTAGCCTACAAGTATTTCAAGTCAAACATTGTTATTTGTTTATAACTTGTTACTATTTATCTAATGGCCCTCATGTACCAAAGAAAAGTGCAGCGATTCTGGAGGAAACCAACTTCACCGTTTGGGAAGAATAATTCCCCAAATTTCCATTAATACTTAACTCCATAAATGCTAGACAGGTCTCCAGTACTTTGCAAAGCGATTGCACTGTAGAACTCTCTAACATTAACCCTTGGAGTGCCCCTTTGGTGTACCCCTCTGGCACCCCAAGGGTTAAAGGGGTTTACAGCTCTATTTAAATTAAAGTGAATTTTAATGTATACCCTATGGTTAACCTTTTGAGTGCCAGAGGGTGTATCTGATTCATTGCTTTGCAATGCGTTGGATACCTCTCTGGCACACAAAGGCTTAATTTTGTTTGCCCCAAAATTGTGTCCTCTCTTTTTGTTTATGCATAGGATCCTAAGGGTTGTACCCACAAAAGCAAAGAGGAGCAATTCTGCAGCAAATCATTTGCACCCTAATGGTTAAATATAAGTTCCCATAATTCCTATTAATTTAAATGAGACTTTTAAATCCTTGAAAGCAACATAGGGCTCCAGTGCATTCCAAACAGTCAATGGGTTAGAATCCCTGTATAAATGAATGAGAATCTATATTTCTATTCTACAGTTCATTTGATTTGCCATAGAATTGTTCCTCTTTTATTTTGTGTATAAAATACTAAGTACAATGTGTTCTGTGCAAATATTTTTACTCTGAGCATTCTTAATAGTATAAGAATGAGTCATGATGATCCGCATGATGCCAGAGACAGAGCATGGGAGTGAGTCAGGCAATGTACTATCTATCTGGGCTAGTTCTCATTTCTAATATATCCATTATAAATGCAACCAACCAGAACAACATGACAAACCGACACAAGGAAATCTAAACGTGTGTTATGCCTCCGCATTAATCTTCATTTTATCACCTGCACCACATAACTTAATAAAATATATAAAGAAAAAAAGAAGAGGCTTTTAGACAGATTATTGTTGTACACCATCTTGACATATTTGGCACACAGATGTTCAGCATATAGTTTAGAGAAATATCATCATCTTTCCAGTGTATATAATAGGTGTGTGTATAAATATATTCCATAAATAAATAAATATATATTTTTATTCCCCCTTGGAGAAAATGTTGGGTTGTCATTTTTTGGATCGCAAGCTGTGGGGGGGGTTTCACCTCCCATCTATTTTGGAATTTTTAGTCCCCAGCTGCTTGTGGTTCAATAAATGACAACTCATACTGTAATTTGTATACAAACGTGGGAAAACAAATGCTCAGACTTACTTTAGTCCTTTACTATTGGAGATTTTTTCCCACAAATATGTTTATATGCAATAGCAAAAAAAAAAATAGCCTAAAACAAAAAAGCTTTGTGTTTCCTATATGTAAAGCAAACTTTTTGACAATACATGGGTTTGTTTTTTATCTTCAAGTGTAGCAAATGTCTATTATAAAACAAATTGATTATTTGGCACATTGACTCTTTCTTTAAAATTGACCTGTCACTCTAAGACAAGTTAACTTTTTTGTAGAGAATTAAACCTGCTTTTCCAGTTTTTTAAATAATATTGTTTTTGACAAATGTGTAATGTTTAATTCCTGGTGGCACAGGGTGACATTTTATGCTAATTCCTTGCACAGTATGTTAATTTGTTATGTTCAAGGTCAAATTAACACCACTGCATACTCCAACCTGGAGACCTGGGTAGACATGCATTAAGGGGAGATGCTATGGTGATGTGTATCTGGGGATGTGTGGCGAGCACTTGTCCATGGCATTGGAGACAAATTGCCATATGCACTAAGAATTATGTATGTAAGGAGAGGGGAAGAATCTCCTCATTAGCATACAGAGTTATCCAGTGGGGGAACAGCGGGGATCCATTCTGACTTCTGCACCAAAAATAGCATTGCTCCCTTAACACTTTCAGTGTCATAAGATTGTGGATTGCACACCTTTGTGTCAGTATGGTAAAAGGGTTCGAAACCAGAGCGTGGCAGAGACACTAGATATCACAGCTTCTCTACCCTTCTATCTGCCTACTGCTACCTCTGGCATAGAAAGGGTTGGACTTCTCTAATGTTGTCTCACACCCACGCACCTCATTGTACAGGCCATACTTTAACTGCTAGTCAAACAATACAATTCTTTAGAGGTTTAGAGAGAAGTAGAACCACTAGAAAATACATGGAAAGCCGTTCTCACCATTCGATGTTCTTCGCTATGACTTCCCACACACTGGGTCATAATATCTGTAGCTCCTCACTTTCCTTTCTCTGAGAAAGGCTATGTCTCTGACATGTGCAGAAATGAGCTACAGACACTCACTCAGTGACCCTGTGTGTGAGAATTTGAAGAGAAGAGCACCAAATGTGAGAATGAGTTTCCAAATATTCAATGATTTTCTGGTGGTGCTATTTGTCGTCGATCCCCTTTACCCCTTGAGGACCTATGACATACATATACATCACGGGAAACTTATGTTAAGGACCCATGAGTTCAGGGGTTACCTCGTGGCTGCATGTGATACTGTTTATGCAAAAAAAAAAAAAAAAAAAAAAAAGCCCAATGGTATTTCGGCTGGTCCTCAAGGGGTTAAGAATGTTATTGTTTGACTAGAAATAAAAGTACGACATTGCCCAAACAGTGATGGGGGCAGGTGCAAGGCAATGTTAGAGAAATGGACTTATATGGTAAGGCAACCCTTTCAGTGCCACAGGTGTCAGTAGGCATTGCAGAGAAATGTGCTGTTGATTCATGTGGCACTGAAAGGCATATGAGTTATGTTACAAATGGGTTTGGAGATGGGAGAAAGTGGTTGTAAGGGCACATACCATGAGTGCCTTGTGACTCCTGTTTACTTGAATCAGCTGATCGACAGATAGCAGGATCAGCTGTTTCAGGCAGTAAAGAAATACAGAGAAGCTGTGATATCTGGCTTTGCTGCCATTGTCTCATTTTGCAACCATTTATGTGCCACAAGGGTGTTCAATCCACATCCTTATGCCGCTGAAAGGGCATCTGCTGCTTCTGCTCTTTAGCACAGAGAGCCAGCTGTCCTCTGGCTCCATTGTGAACCATAGGAAGATCCCAACATCACCAACCTCAGTTTGGCTATGTGAACTCTGATTACAAAGGCTGATAACAGAGTTTATTGCATGTGATGAACAGCCACATCAACATATCAACACACTCACATGAATATGACAATGTCTCATTAAACTGGATTTCCATATGCAAATGAGACATTTGCATATGGAAGGCATGTTGGATTCATGGTGATGTTGGAGGATTGTGAGGGATTGGTGGCAGATTCACAGGGATATGATAGAGAAGACATCTCAGTGTATTCTGTTTATATGCCATTGACATGAATTTGCCACAAAATGACTTTCCTGATCCTTATTACTCTTTAATGCATCTCACCTGGGGAATTTAGAATGAGGCCTTCAGTTTTAATCATGTCAGTGCCAGGGAGGAAACCAATGCATTGCATTGCAATGCACTGGACACCTCTGGCACTCAAAGGGTTAACCTCCTTACTAGGGTGACCACATGTTCTAAACTATGAAGAACTGCCCATTTCCTACTGTGACAGGAAGTGATGCCTCTGCTGGGCTACAAAAAAGGCCTCCAGACAGAGTTCTAAACACTAGAAGAACAGCCCATTTCCTATTGTGACAGGAAGTGATGCCTCTGCTGGGCTACAAAAAGGGCATCCAGACAGAGCTCTAAACACTAGAGACAGACCTGAGCCTTGATCCTGACATCAAATAGGAGCTGTTGGGCAATGTTGTTACCCACCACAGGCATCACTTTCTGTAACAGCAATGTTTAGAACCCTGTGAGTTGCCAGACAAAGAGCAGTTTGCACCCTGATGTCCAGTGATAAATAATGATTCTTCCTGTATAACTGCCCTAGTGGTGTGGACATGTATTCTGCGGCTCTCATCTTCACAGTGTCCCTGAATAGCAGAATGGAAATGTAGTCACTATACGCCTTACTCAATACCTCAAAATGTCTCTAATTAAATGTAATATTAATTACTAAGCTTTTTATGCCATTTCAATTATGAAAGAGTTATAAAAATCAGGTCAAGGGATTTAGTGAATTCATTGTGGTGTACCATTTTCCAGTTGCATTACATTATGTTAGCAGTTAGCTGTTATACATTACTTATCATTTACAAACACAGCCACACTGCATTGCTCTCATTTGAGTTCCTGTATATATGTTTTATTTTCTAGCTGAGGGCAATTTGTAGCTTTCTACTTGCTTTTGCATTATAATCATACCAGTTTATGGCTAGCTTAAATTGGAGAAAGTTGTAGTCCAGGAAATAGCTGTAAAGCCTTGTTTAACCCACCGCTGCACTCATAGTAGCCAAAGCATTCTATGCCCTTGATTATGAAGCATTTGCATAGACCATTTCTATACAAAGAAAAGGAAGGATTTTAGCCCAAGACATTTTTGCTATATCATTGTTTGACTGTTAAGGAACTTGACTGCACAGGAAAACCAAAGCAAAAATGTTTCCTGTCTCACTCATTACACATAGCTTGAAATGATTATTTCACTGTTAAGGAAGAAAAGAGAGTTTTCTAAGAACCATAACCTTTACATTCTAAAGTCTCCAGGGTCCAAAATTGGATAACAGCTATTGAGAAGGGAGGAAATCCCATTTAATTATGTTCTGTGTGGTCTAAATAACAAAAGGTACCCAATAAGACACTAGAGGGGTTATGCACTATGGTGTGATAAAGAGGAGGTAACTTCTCCATTGTGATAAACTCTCCAATTCCTATTGAGCAAATGCACTAACATCTCACTAGCTTAAAGGGATAGTAATGTTTCATAATAAAAGCAGCTCTAATTAATCTTCATAGTATTTGGGCCATGGAGAGTGTTATTTCAATAATGTCAGAGTTGTATTTCAAGAGTAATTGAATGATAAAGTATCCCACTCCTGCCCCTTTTACTGATGTAACACTGTTCAGCCAGATCAGAAAGGAGGTGCCCAGGTAGACTGCAGAGAGGGACGATCTTCAATTAAGATAAAGGAAAAACCTGAAAAACTTGTCAAGGGGGGCAGGGCCTTCATTGGTCTCATAGGAAGAAGATTGTCCCCTGCTGTTATCTGTCTGGTCTTATAACCAGATTCCACATCTGAGGGGAGGTGGCTTACACTAGGTAAAAGGGGCGGGAGGGGGATACTTTATCATTCAATTACTCTTGTACTATAACTCTGACAGTAACGATATAACACTCTCCATGGCCCAAATACTATGAAGATTAATTGAAGCTGCTGTTTTTGTGAAATATTACTATCCCTTTAAGACATCTTAATTCAAGGGTAACCAACAGGTAGAATGCTGGTCTAACAGTAGTTCTCTAAATGGTTACTGGGAGACTGAGAACATTCACTCTGAGCAGTGTTTACCAAATCCTTCCAACATTGAACAAGTTAATATGGTCACAGTCTTGTCATTTAAAAGTTTCGCCATACGGTACAACTAAAAATTCCCACTTGACTTAAAAGGATCTCTTGTCTTGAATGTTAGAGAGATCTGCAACACATAGCTTCTCACTGCGTTAGATACCTGTTGAAAGTTTTATAGCACAGTTGGTGTGCCGGAATCACTTCGTTCAACGGATATTTTACAAAGGGTGATAAATACATATAATGACCTCCCAGGGGAAGCTGCAGGTGTTAACCCTTTCAGTGTGAGAGGGTTACCAATGCATTGCTTCGCAATGCCTTGAGTACCCCTCTGGCACATAAAGGGTTAAAACAGTAAATTCTCTGGATAAGCTTTTTAATACGTAGTGAATGGGTCAATTGTATTGGTCAATTTGTTCTTTTCTACCATCAAATTCTATGCATCTATTTTAATGTATTTATATCTGTGTGTGTGTGTGTGTGTGGGGGGGGGTCAGTTAGTTTCCTACCCATATGTTTTTACTCAAGTGTGTGTTGGCCCTTACAAGTTGTAATATATTTGTGAAATATATATGTGTGTAAAGGTTTCTTATCTTGATCATTTCCTTTGCACACTTCCTGCTGTGTCTTAGACTGTAAGACTGTAGAGCAGTAGTTCCCAACCGTTTCCTTGGGGTCCCCTAAAAGGCCATGTCTTTAGTATTCCCTTGCTTGTGTACAGGTCTGTTGATCAGAGGCTCATTCATTTTAATGGGAAATCCTAAAGGCACAGCCTGTTAGTCCCCGAGCGTGGGGTTGGGAACCACTGCTATAGACAACAGATGCCGGAAAAATATGTGCATGTGCAATTCCATCAATATATGTAAATTAGATTATATTCATATAATTTTGAATGTTACAACATGCTCTTTGATAGCTAGCAAGTAGTATTTTAGTTTTATGTTACTTTAAACCCAATATGACAAGAAGGACAGCACTATCATGCATATTCTGTTTATGTGACACGTACATCCTCATTTTATCTTCTAGGCAGACACATTTTCATGTTATCAAATGGGGGAAGTTGATTGGATGTTTTTAGTGTCTGATAATGTAGCAGACTTAGGTTCTGGTTAAGCAAAAAATCCTATGAGAAAATCCTTATCTTGCAACCAACCAATTCCATTGTTATAAACTGGTGCTGATGATCAATCCATTATTTTGTGGCAAATCCAATTCCATCGGTATAAACTGGCGGTGGTGTCATTGGTATTTTGCCAATAAATTCCAATAAGCCAGCAGCACAGAGGCTATATATGTGGTTTATCCCATTGAGTGCCAGTTGCATGCATTCATCTCTGACTCTCAAAGTGTTAAACCAGGGGTGGGCAAACTAAGTACTGCTAACTGCTGAGTACTACAGCTCCAATCATCCCCAGTCAGTAGCTGCTTGGCCATGGATATAGACATACCTGGGAACATGTGCTTCTTGAGCCCTCAGAGTGCACATGTGGCGCGTTTGGGGGAATAAATGAAGCAATTCTCATCACAAAAGGGGTGGGGCTTTATTGCCGGTTTGGGTGGGGCTTAATGACTTGTATCTTGTGTCCTGAAGTGGGAGGAATGGGGTGGGAATAAGGATAAGTGGGTTGTAAGTGGGACGAGTAGGGTGGGAAGGAGGAGAGGTGGTGGGATGGGAAATGGGAGGAGCAGGGTGGGAAGGAAGAGAAGTGGTGGGAAGTGGAAGGAGAAGGGTGGGAAGGAGGAGAAGTTGTGGGAAGTGGAAGGAGCAGGGTGGGAAGGAGGAGAAGTTGTGGGAAGTGGAAGGAGCAGGGTGGGATGGAGGAGAGGTGGTAGGAAGGAGGAGAAGTGGTGGGAAGTAGGAGGAACAAGGTGGGAAGGAGGAGAAGTGGGGGGCAAGTAGGAGAAATAGGGTGGGAAGAAGCAGAAGTGGGTGGTAAGTAGGAGGAACAGGGCTGGAAGAAGCAAAAGAGCAGAAGTGGGCAGAGTTTCATAAGAAAATTAACATTAGTGGAGAATCATCTTCTGTCTATGGAGGCCCAGAAATTAGCCTCAAAAACTGGGCAGATCCAGAATGTTCCCTGGTATGGCTATAGGGGACTGTAGTCTTCAGCATTTGAAGGCCCCCAGTTGATCTACACCAGTGGCTATGTTACTCCCTATGGTGCATTTCATCTGATCCAGAATAGTCCTCTTTTGTGCATAAGGCCACAATTCACAAACAATACAATATATTCCTTTTTTTATAATTAGATCATTTAACCTTTTAAAATGTCAGAGAGGTAGCCAACACATTGCTTTGGCACTCAAATGGTTAAACTCTTAAATGTTAGGCCTCAAGATGCATTGGACAGCATTTGTCAGTCCCAGGGACTGACAGCACAGGCGCACGGACGTCACTATGACAAGATGTCTGTGCTTCCTGCTACTGTCAGCCCCCAAAAAACTCGAAAATCTTTTAAACCAGGTAATATTTCTGGCGGCTAGCTCTACTAAGCAGCTAGTCGCCAGATGAAGACTTAATTAATGTAAAGTTTTTGCGGGGTGGTAGTTCCCCTTTAAAAGCCTTCACATTACAACACAAAACAGGACAGCTAAATATCTATTTATTTGTATAGTACTGTAAATGTACACACTGCTTTATAAAAGTAAGACATATATATGTAGGAGAATGTTTCACTATGCATAAGTAAAACAGAAAGGGGATTTGATGCAATTTCGAACTTTCATTCACATGTAATCATTTTTCCACAAATCTGTGGTATTCCACAACAAGGAAGCCCATTAGCTATGAAACAACTTGAGTTGAAGGTGTAATTTTACCATGCTGTGGTGATCAATGGAGGAAGTGCATGACTAGCTACGTCTACTAAGGCCTATTTGATTGGACTGTGGTTAGTAAGTCCTGCAACTGGCTGGATGAAGTGAGAAAGTGAGACAGGGAAAGGTGGAAATAGAGAGAGAGTGGGATAGTGATATTGATAGATGGATGGGGAAAAAGAAGTGAAGAGAAACAAAGTGAAGTTAGGTGACATTTTGCATAGCACCTTATGTTTTTGTGACCATTTGCTATATGGGAACTTGAGTTCTGACTTAATTACTGAATTGAGGGTTGTATTGACATATATTAGACATCATGAAGGCTTCCCTGATTGGAAAATGGGCTACTAATTCCCTTTCCTCCGCCACACACAAACACACACACACACAGATCACACAAACACAGATCACACACACACACACAGCTCACACAAACACAAACACACACACACACACAGATCACACAAACACAGATCACACACACACACACACAGCTCATACAGATCATAAAAACACAGATCACACACACACACAGCTCACACAAACACACACACACAGATCACACAAACACAGATCACACACACACAGCTCACACAAACACACACACACACACACACACACACACACAGATCATAAAAACACAGATCACACACACACACAGCTCACACAAACACACACACACAGATCACACAAACACACACAAACACACAGATCACACAAACACACACACACACACAGATCACACAAACACACACACAGATCACACAGATCACATACACACACACACGGCTCTCCCTAATTAAGCACAGGTAGTGCAATCCAAATGATTGAGTCGCTGACTACCCACCTGTGAAAATGTAGAGATATATTAGAAATGAGACCTGTTGGTGTGTACCAAGGATTAACACTGGGACTCAGTCACCGATCTAACTGAATGATCGTCTGATCAACTCCCCAGCTCTATGGTCTGAGGAAATAAATGTTATTTTATAGAAGAATAGGCAATTCTTTCGCACAAGTAACAGAAAAGCATTAATGGCGATCAGAACTTTAACCCTATGAGTGCCAGAGGGGTACGCAAAGCATTGCTTTGCAATGCGGTACTCACCCCTCTGATAATCAAAGGGCTAAAATAATGTTGATATACTGATTTTTTCAACCCACACTTTCTGAAATCAGACAACAACCCAACTGAGTGGCATATGAAGAGGAGGGATAGCTGTATAAAGGCCAGACTGGCATATGTCCAACTGTCACCACTCACCAACGCTTCCTCAAAGCCTTAGGCCTTCTTTATATGGCATCCATTTGTGGGATTAAAAATGAACCATATCAAGGCATTTTAAACACTTGAGGACCAGAGGGGTGTGCAGTACATATAGAAACAATGTGTTGCTCACCTCTGCTCCTCAAGGGTTAAATTTCAGAGTGCAGCTCTTGTTTTTCTGTTTAGCTGTATAACGCAGGAGGTAAAGGGAACCCTTCACACTTTCTTACAGACCTTAACACCCATGTTACTCTAGAGTCAAGCACTCAGATTTAAAGGGATAGTAATGCAAAATATATACAAAAATATATGTTCCAGAGTTTATTCTGCTGACTGAAACACGCATATTCCGTTTGCTGAGAGGTGTTCAATTCAAATGTCATTGTAGATCAGACTTACATTTCTTTGGTGAAGAAGCCCTATGGGTTGAAATTTTGTAATGGTGTTGTTATACGAACAACCTATGATGGGTTATTGTTTCTGAAAATAACTATTCATAAACTGGTGTAACAAAATGCAAAAATGTTGAAAGTCCTTATGTGGAAGACTATGTTGGATTCATTTTCGTGTTTGCAAATTTGACAGCGAGTAAGCAAGAGAGTATGGTTTTGTCTCATTGAATGTATATCAGTGTCACTGGGGAGTTTCCTGCTTATTCATTTCTGTCTGAGGTCTCTAGGTTGGCAGAAAGTGAGGATTGGGGGTTTGGAGAAGATTTCTTTTAGTGTAGCATCATCGGTCATAATGGGTTGTAAATCGATGACAATATTCTGCATGCCTTCTAATACCGAATTATTACTGATCCCTATATTAAAGACATATTAAAAATAAATATATTGTCCCCAGTGTCATCTCTCAAACCTTTATGGTTTGGGAGATAATCGCTCCTAAAGTTGCCCTCTCTCTCCCCTTTCCCCGTAGTCAGCATTCTAGCTGACTGCAGGGAAGCCTGTCGTACGACTGTCAAGCGGATCTGCAGCAGAGCCAAGATCTCGTTAATAAAACATAAATCTTTCACTGAAATGGTCTTCTACGTGTGCTTGGTTTGCAAGCACACTTAGAAGACCGTTTTAGTGAAAGATTTTTTTTATTAACGTGATCACGGCTCTGCTGCAGAGCCGCCCGATGATCATAAGACCGGATTTCCCTTCAGTCAGCTACAACGCTGACTTTGGGGAAGGGGGAGGGAGAGGGCAATTTTAGGAGCTATTATCTCTCAAAGCATAAAGGTTTGAGAGAAGACACTGGGGGCAATATATTTATTTTTAATATGTCTTTAATATAGGGATTAGTAATAATTAAGTATTACTATCCCTTTAAGGTTCTTTTTCTAGTTCTCGTTGTCAGAACAATTTTGGTGGTACCTGGTTGCCTGGATGTATATGATGGCCTTTTTGGTATGTGGTGGGCAAAATACCCAAGTAGTAATATCTTTTTTACTTAAGCGTATACCACTGCAATATATATTTTTCATATTAAGTAACATTTTCACCTTTTAACACTGTGGATGTTGCAGCTGTCAAGTGTGAGAGAACCTCAGAATGGTAACTGCTTGAACTGTCCATTTGATTAAATTTGTTTGTAGCCAGAACATTAATATTTAAGTTACAGATGTGTATGACTTCATTCCTTCCTCTGCCTTTTGTAGAATTCTGAATGTGTACATTGTTTTAATTAGCTGATACTCCTATTCAAATCAATGTAAATATGTATCCTACTCTTATGCAGTATTCAAGAGCCCCTAATCTATAACAATAACATTTCCAATGTAAGACCTCTCTGGTGCCTAAGAAGTTTAATATTGTGACCAATGGAATTATTCTGTTTCTGTTTAGTCTTTACATGTACCATATACACTGTAATAATATTTATACCATGTGAACATTGTGATGTACTAATATTTAAAATAAATTATAAACACACCTTTAACATTAACACGGTGGATGTGTGCATCACATATAAATGATAACACACACATATCTCCCAAGTGTCCCTCTTTAGGAGGGACAGTCCCTCCTTTTTACCCATATCCCTCTGTTCCTCTTTTCCACAGCAATAAAACTCACATTAAACTTCACTATATGTGTTTATAAATTAGTCTGTGTAAATAAAATGCTTTGGTCTGGATCTAAATAATTTAATCAGTTACACAAAGAGGCGTTATGAAATAACCTACAAATTCTCGGCAATGCCCTGCCACCAACCATACCCACAGAAACACCCCCTAAAAGACAAGTGTCCCTCTTTGGCCATCTGAAATGTTGGGAGGTATACACACATGCTATCCAAAAGAAGCTTTACTCTTCTTAGTTTGCAGAATATCTTTGTAGATGGGAAGCAAAAAGAGAAAAAATATATCATAATACTTTATTGGACTTTTAACTGGTTCATAAAGCAAATGCACTGAAAAATTTGAGAGTGTTGAACCTCTTTATGAGATATCCAGTACAACTGACTTTCCTATATGCAAACAGACAAAAGGACGATCTGGAGAATGTACAAGTACATGAAAAAACTAAGTTCTAGAATTGACTTACTGACCCTATTCCTGCCTATAACCAATTTGCTAAACTGTTTACTGTGAAAATTCACTTCCTAATGCCACTTGTTCCAATGCAAGGTCAATGGGGAAATCTATGGCCATTCAGGGTTCTCAATACTTCTGCACATTGTTTAATGCCATATATATTAAACAACAATCAGAGGAAGTGGTGTAATATTACTCCATTTTCCTGTGTACACTGTGGGACAGGCGTAAGGGGCTTGTTGGTATTAAAGTATAATGACGGCAGAGTCTACCAGCTGCTATGCATCACACTGGCCAGAGCAGGGTGATATTAAATGTAGTCTAAAAGATGGACAGCTGCATATTGGGGGTAATGTGCATACATGGAAACTTTCATTTGTGGAGTCCCCTCTAATGTCGCTGGGGATTATAATTGCTGCAAATCTCATCATAAGGGGGTGGGACTTTCCCATGAGTTGGGACAGGGCTTTCTGGGGCATCACACAAGTGGGAGGGATGTGGGAGGAACTGGGTTGGGGAGGAGGAAAAGTGGGAGGAACTGGATGGGAAGAGTATTAAAGAAATCTCCCCACATTCGGACAATTAGCCTCTGCTCCGAAGACCCAGTAATGCGCTCTCAAATCTCTGGGGCAAATCCGGAGAGTTCCCAGGTATATTAATATGATTCTATGTTAAAATAAGAGCAGGGACCAGGTTTCTGTGCTGCTTATTTACTAAGCTCTCAGTTGTATCGGGAGGACAGTGGGTAGTGGGTAGGTAGTGGGTATGTATTGCTGTTTCGCCGTGCTTCTCACCAGCTACTAATGAACCATGCACCAAGGCACTAGAGTCAAAGGAGTGCAGTTATCTGCTCATGCATTATGGGATGTATCCAGGGCTTGCTCGCATTAACCCTTTGAGTGCCAGAGGGGTCATGAACGCATTCCACCGCAATGCGATCACGGCCCCTCTGGCACTCAAAGGGTTAAAGTCTTAACAATGGCAGTTAGTGCACATCAGCATGAACCAAAGTGATAATAAGGGCACATGCATACCATATAGAAATGGACAATGCTTAAGCACAGAGAACTAGTTGTCTTGGTGTTTTCATCCTTTCCCCCACTGCCTATCCTCGCTGTAAGGTACAACTCTAATGCAATTCCAAAGAAAGAGACAGGTCAACAAGGAACAAATTTGATATCCAGTAAAGTTCAACTTCATTTACAATGTTAGACAAGCTGTCTTTTGCCAGAAAAACAGAGAAAAACAAGAGAGAGTCTGTGTCAGCCAGCTACAGGCTTTCCACAAAGGCGAGAAAATGCTACTTGGAAGGAGGCCATCTCAACAAGGCAATAATAGACTACACAAGGGTGGATAGATGTGAAATGTATTTGGCACCAATTTGATCTACCATAGGCCGGAGGAAAATTCAGACAGATCACCCAATAAAAAAATGATTCAGTGCATTGCAAGTACAGTAAAAAGCAGCAGTGGCGGAATGAGATAAGAGACACTATCTGTCAGATGTCTTGACTATCACTTGGGACCGATACCTATCAGAAATGGTTTACAAATCACTCCTGTCCTCCGGTGCAGTAAAACAAATATAAATTATGCTTCTCCTTTCAATGGGATTTCAAAGATCATATGATTAAAATAATCAGCATAGGGAGAAAAAACAAATTACAGAATCTTGGGAACCTCAAGCATTCGATATCACATTACCTTTGGGATACATAGATGACAAAAGTGTGAAAAATGACATTCAGAAACAGATTGTGTTAAGTTGGAATAAAAATAACATACAGACTAACCTATCATAAGCGCTCATTCCTGCATTATTAGATTGTCCTTGTGGCATTTTCTTTCCATATTTCTTTATTTTATAGGTGCAACTTTACTTGGGGAATGGCCAAAAATATTAACCTCTCTAGTATCCAAGGGGTTTAAAGACAGTAAATCATGCAGCCCTGAACTGGTTAATATATTAAAGAATATGAGAAAGACATAATGATGTGGAAATCATATTCTGGTGATATTTAGAATCCACAGATTAAAGATGTATTGCACTCATATAGTTACACTAGGGAAAACTAAATTCAAACAGTCAGAAATAAGGGCAGTATAAATTCTTAAAACTTTTCCCAGAATCCCCTGAGGACCAAAGAATCACTGTGACTCTACATAACAACACAGAATAATAGCTTAGACTTAAAGCAGAAAAAGATCGGCATTATTGAAGCTAAACTTTACTTAATAATTCAGGATTACAGTAGAATTTTCCAGCATAACTATGTGACCCTTTGAGTGCCAGAGGGGTATGCAATGCATTGCCAAGCAAAGAGTTACATACCCCTCTGACACTCAAAGGGTTAACACTGAATCTTCAGCTTGCAGTCCTTTTCCCCAATCCTGATTTCTATACACAATGTTTTTAGTTTGAACATTGTATGACCGTTTTTTTTCTTCTTCGAAACGGCAAAAAAGAAAGGTGTGACAAATTGGTAGTCTATCTTTCATGCACCAGTTGTGGCAATAAGATTGTAGCTTTGTCTTATGAGTTAAGGATATAATAATAACAATGCTAATAATTATATCAGTAATACAATTTTTTGTATATAATCCTACCATTTTGTACACAGCAAAGTACACAGAAATTTTAAGTACAGGAAGTTTCTGCCCTATAGAGCGGACAGTCTAATTTGGATCCCTGAGATACAAGCAGATAAACTCACAAGGATCTGACATGGGCTTTCCAACCAAGCTTGCCTATTTCAGAAAGTGGCTCAGATTCAAATTCATTCTGTTAAGCACATGAACCATTCTAATGATGTTTCTTCATACACAAGTATAAATTAACCTCTACCAATTCGTTATTACTGCTCAGATAACTACAAGTCTATACATATCAGCACAAGCTTTGAAATATACATGATTCACATTATGAGGAAGATGCATTAATTAAGAGGAAGGTAAGAGAAGCCATCTTCCAATTCCTATAATATAAACCTAAATATTTAAAATGGCCCAAAATGGAGACTATTGTTTTGTGGTGTTGCTGGAGGTGTGGTTGATGGGCAGGTATTACTGAGAATATTTACTGACACCTCTTTGTGTAACTGAACAAATTATTTAGAGCAAGATCAAAGTATTTTAGTTATACAGACTAATTTATAAACATATACTTAAGTTAAAGTGGACCTTTCACCTTAATTCAAGTTTGTATATTAATAATAATATCAAATTATATTACCAAGAAGGATACATTGAGATTGTCTCTCGTTTTTTGAGTATGTTCTGGGTTATAGATAGTATTACCTAATGTAATGGTGTACTCATTTTATCGACCTCTGAAGGATGAGTTGACCATGCTGGGACTAGAACCTGCAACCTTGAGGTTTTAACAGATTCTACAACTAGGGCATTAACCAACTGAGCCATCTTTCCAGAAAATGTAATTAAAAACTATCTATGTGTCAAAAAACAGCAAATTTATAGATAAGTAGATTTTCCTACTTGTTACCATATGCTGATGTATGATAATTTTTGTACCGTTGTGGTTTCATCCGCAAATTAAGCTTTTATATAATGATTCATATGCTAATTAATATTTTTAGTGAAATGTCATATGCTAATATAGGTTTTCAGTGATATTTCATATGCTAATGAAGCACTTTGTTGCACCAGGAGAGTTATTTCTGTGAAAAGTGAAAGTGTGAATATTTCCTAAATTATACAACTACTGGGTTAACTTTTGGTTAACATGATACATAGTTTTGAAAAATTCAAAGTGACAGGTTAAACAAACATTAATGTGCATTATATTGCTGTGGAACACACCACACCATCTGATCTCCTAAAAAGACAAACACCAGGGTGGGAAAGAGGGACAGAGGGATTTGGTCTCAAAGTGGGACTGTCCCACCTAAAGAAGGAGACTTGGGAGGTAGGATTATTCTAAGGGGAATGTAGCAAGATCTAACTGACATTAAAAGAAGTCTTCACATATTGCGTCTTTCAATGGAGTGAATTCACTAGCTTTATTGTATTACTCTCCATGAATGATTCACTTTTAAATATGTCTTCATCAACAGCACATAACATGATTGTGGCTATAGCCATTTATCACAGTTTATAAAATGCTGAAGTCTAAAGACATGTTGAGTGTTGAATGAATATTTGAAAGTGTATCTTTTATTGTGTGATCCTTGATTTCTTTAAAACATATTTAAGTTTTATTTGACGTATAAGGACAAAATAGAGATGGGCAGTGGAGGCACACAAAACATTCCGTGTAGCAAATGAGCCAATAGAATTAGAGAGGAATTTCTTGTTTTGACGTCTGTTTCTTGCCAGAGTTCGTTTCTCTAACAAATCCTAGCCATTCAGGAAATTAGATACAGATAAATGGAAGCGGATTTCATTTCTTGACAATATGGTCCTCTACAAAACAAACTGAAACCAATGTACTAAGAATGACTGGAGTAATTCTGCGACTAACCTCTTGCTGGAGAGGTCGCCAATGCATTGCAGAGTATTGGTTTGTAGACTTATGCATTTGTTTTACAAATGCAAAATTTAACTCTTTGAGTGCCAGAGGGGTACGCAACGCATTGCCTTGCAATGCATTGTGTACCCCTCTGGCACTGAAAGAGTTAAAGAAAATTGCATGTTTCATGACATGCCGATTAAAAGGATAAATAGATATTATGGAATGCACAATTCCAGAAACATGAACAACACATTCAATATTTTTGTACAGATACATTTGTTTTATTCGTTCATTCATTTGTTTATTCATTCATTCACATGCATACACACATTCACTGCAAGTATAACAGTTAGCTTCATGTCAGGGATCCGGTGGTGTCCTTGACTCCCTAGTCCTCCAGCATCTTGTCTGAAAAAGCGTAATAAAAAAAAAAAACGTAATACCACTTCCATCGTCTCCTCCATAACATTTACAAAAGATTAAAAAACAAACAAACAGAAAAAACCCTTAATCCTGCTCGGGCCATTGGCAGAGCCAGAATGAGGGTAAAAATAAACAGGGTCTTACTATTATATGGACACCCCTGTTCAAACTAGTTCCCATGCTCCCATTGACTGGGATTGTGGGGTTCTGCAGTAATCACACCTCCCAGGTAATCAGCTGGAGGGGTCACAGACGAGTTGGAGGGGTGACTATATGCATACTCAAGTCTCTTCCATCTAGGTGCTGATTGGCTGGGAGGTGAGGTTATTGTAGGGCATGTTCTGTGCCCTGTTTAACCCCATAATACCAGCAAATGGGAGTGTGAGAACTTATGTGAACAGAGATGGCCATATAAAAGCTGATCCCTATTCATTTTTCCCTTATTCTGGTTTGAGCAATGGCCTAAGCAGGATTAAGCTGTTTTCTTTTTTTTTTAGACGCAGCTGAGATGATGCTGGTGGCAGGACCTCCAACATCAAGGTAAGTTTTATGAGTGGAGGAAACTTAGAATTTCAGTGAATTAACTTTGTTTATTACTGAAAATCTTTACAGAAAATCTAACTAACCAAACTGTGGGGTCAGCAAAATGTATTTCATCCAAATGGGGAAAAAAAAGAAAAAAATAATGAATCACTCCCAAAAAACATTTTTTTTTTTACTGTGCAGAAGTTTAATGGTTTGATTAGCAGTCAAGTTAAAAGAACCATTTGAATCCATGAGAATCTTGGAATTTTTTTGTCAATAAATAGTGCAAAATATTATAGAACTGTAGATTGAGGTTCAAGCAGCCCTACAGTGTGCCACCCTGTATGGACAATTCCTAACAAAAATGGAGGAAACACACCTTAACCAGGGCTCAAATTTCCACTCGCCACTAGCCAATGGCGAGTGAAAATTTAGCCCTGGCGAGTAGAAATTCAGCCCTGGTGGGTATGTTTTGGCTTGCAGTGGCGAGTAACTTTTCAGGTCTGGCTAGCAGGAAAGGACTTAAAATTATAAGCCCTGCCTTAACCTTTTCAGTGCCAAAGAGGTATCCAACACATTGAATTGCAATGCACTGGATACATATCTGGCACTCAAAGGGTTTTAAAGAAGTTTGTCTCTAAATAAGTGTATGCAAAGGCAATATACTTGTGTTTCAGAAGTTACTTTATTGGTGAGTATGCCACATAACAATGTTTGGGGCCACAGTGTGTAGTCATATTACCAGTGGGAGCCTCGCTATTCATTTGCAGCTATGATATACGAGGATTTGTGTCCCTTTCTTAAAACACAATCAGAAGACAATGAATAAATTGGAGATCACAGTTTCAGGTCATCTGTTCAATTAAGTACCCCTCCCTTCGCACACAGAAATCAGTCGTCAGCAATGACAATTGCCAGAGTTACAGAGCATAGGATTGCAATTTAGTGGCTCGAGTTTATAATGTATAGATAGTACACCTACATAGCCTGCAGAATAATGGATGACATAAGGAAAGATTTTACTTAATTGGTGATGACATGGATGAAACAAAATAAACTGATGTTGCAAAATGGGATTAGCTATATGTGGAAAAAATGAAAACCTAGGCCAGCCTTAAACATCTGTGTCAAATATGATATAACAAGCAATGCTTTGGATACGCCTCTGGTGCACAGAGGGTTAATATTGATCAACAGTAGCATGATTCTGTATTAGACTACATCAGCACAAACTTAAAAAGCAAAGAGTGCTTCTCCCCATCTGCAATTTCTATCTATTTTGATTCCCATAATGTTTATATTTGTGATGAGAAGAAAATTGATCTTCATTATGTTGTTGCTTGCACAGTATAACCAAATAATATTGCCTGCAGCAGGTACACATTTATATAGGGCCTTATGCAGGAAATAAAAGATAAGCTATTCTGGAGAAAACCAACTGCACCCTGGGATTGGGGGGGATACAATTAGATACAAAGTGGCATTGATTTAATGGGGATTTTAACACCTTGATTGCTAAGGAGGTCTTGAGCACTTTGCATTACAATACACTGGAGACCTTTGTAGGACTCCAAAGGGATTGCACCAAGGAATCACCTGTATATCATGCCTATGTTATGCTATGGAGCCTATTCACTAAGATCTCCAAAGTTGGAGAAATCTTAGTGAATAGGCCCCATAGAATAACATGGGAACTGGAGAAGTGATATCACTGGAGAAGTAATTTCTGATTTATCAACTTTTTATCACACCTTAGTGCATCCATCCCAGGTGTTAAAATATCCAAATGATAAACTGACAATCATTATGAATCATTCATTGTAGGCAGCACTTAAAGCAATAGCCTTTCATACCATATCTAGATGGACACAAGGGGGTAGATGCACTAAGGTGTAATAACGTGGTGATAACATGCAGATAACTTCTCAGTTATATCACTTCTCCACTTCTCGCTTCTGCACTAAGATCTCTTAGACTTTAGGGATCTTAGTGCATAGTCTCTATAGAATAACAGGACTTGGAAAAGTGATATCATTAGAAAAGTTATCTCCACATTATCATCTCATTATCACACCAAAGTGGGTGTCATACATGTAAGAGATGTACACTGGTATACTGCAGGTCTGAGACAGTGATTGCTAATGATACACAGCAGAAACGCATGATAAATCAACAGCAACATGAAGACATCTAGTTTGCCGACAGGGCTAACCAATCTGTCCCTAGAGTCCTAGTTCAAAAAGCATCTTTCCAGCAGAAACCCAATTATATGAGTAGGATTATTACCCTTACAGAACATTGAGATCATCAACAGGCATACAACTACAGAAACAATCTGGTGTTCCCAGAGCAAAACAGACAAAATTAGTGTGCTGTTCCGGTGGCTACACTTCCACTTTATAGGCCCATCTTTGATGCTGACAATAGCAAATGTTTAGGATTTTCTCTTTTTACTGATCAATCAGGCTCAAAGTACGCTCTGCACATGCTCAGGATTTATGAGCTTCTGTTTAAAAACTGTGCAACATTTGTAACTTTAAATCTAAATAGCTTGGAAACATGGAATATTTTTTTTACCACTACTGTAAACACAAGTGTAGAGTACTATATAATATCTATTCATGTGTGAAATTGGTTATATATCTATTCACCAGAATCCTTTGAACATTGAAAGACAGCTGAGGGGTGAGAAAACATATCCCTAGTTACTTTAAGGATCTGTAAGTAGGTGTATGTAGCAGAAATGGGTGGTGTTCAGTCAGATAATAGCAGGAGAGGTGGACATACTTCCTCATCAGTAGGATGGTACACATGTCTTAAGCATGGGGCAGTGGCTTAAGTAAAGACACAGACACAAAATTTTGGTTTAAACCAGGCCACAGCTTTATTGACTTAAAATAACACCAATTAAATCACTTTTACTTTTTAAGCCCTTGCCAATTCCTACCCTGGTAGACATCAACTTGCCTACCCCTTTTTCCAGAGCCTTTGGCTCCACCCATTTATTACATCACTTTACCGCGCCCCATTAGCTGGCCCGTAGCTCAATGGGGCCGGTGATTAAACCCGCGACCCCAGTCCGGGTGTCCTTGTCACCAGGCCACTGGCCTCCTTATCCCCCAATTACTGACCATTCTACCCTTGGCAAGGGCCCAAAGCGCCAAAAGCTGTGACAAAGAACAAAAAACCACCCCCATAACACCCATAACCCACACAGGGAGGGAGGGAGGGAGGGACGATTCTTTTACTTCCTTCAAAGAGGAAGTACCCACAATCCCTAGCCCTATATAAATACTTCTGGGCCCCCCTCTTCATTTCCTGCCTACCCCCCCCTACACCTTTACTTACCTACCCCCGCTTAGACATGCCTCCCCTTCTAAATTGCGGGGAGGTCTTGTCTTAAGCATGGGGCAGTGGCTTAAGTAAAGACACAGACACAAAATTTTGGTTTAAACCAGGCCACAGCTTTATTGACTTAAAATTAAATCACTTTTACTTTTTAAGCCCTTGCCAATTCCTACCCTGGTAGACATCAACTTGCCTACCCCTTTTTCCAGAGCCTTTGGCTCCACCCATTTATTACATCACCTTACCGCGCCCCATTAGCTGGCCCGTAGCTCAATGGGGCCGGTGATTAAACCCGCGACCCCAGTCCGGGTGTCCTTGTCACCAGGCCGCTGGCCTCCTTATCCCCCAATTACTGACCATTCTACCCTTGGCAAGGGCCCAAAGCGCCACAAGGGCCTGATGTGTCCCTACTCATCCAGGCCCTTCCCCCCACTAAAGCTGTGGCCTGTTCCAACGCCCCAGACAGTTCCAGATTAAAAAAGTCCAACCCTAACTCATTAGGGTGAACCCCATCATCCCGGAACAAAGCCAACTCCCTGTCTTCAAACACCCGGTGACGAACTGCCACGCCCCCACTAGCGACAACGAACCGAGAGACCCTCCTATTTAAGCGAATCCTGCTCCTATCTAACGCCAAAGGATCCCGAGCCCTCGCCCAGAACCGACGAGGAATGATCTCAGACCATACCACCCGCAAGCCCGGAAACCCGAGAATCAGAGACTCCAAATCCCCCTTTATGTCTTCCCCCAACTGCCAAACAGGAACCGAACCCAAATCATTGCCCCCCAGGTGGATCGCCAAAACATGAGGAGCCGAACCTTCCACGGACACCAGCCTAGATATTAAAGGCCGGAATTGAGACCAAGTCAGTCCCCGATAGCCAAACCAAGATACCCGTGCCAACGATCCATCCAAGGACATCTGCAAGCCTCACTCCCGGACAGCAGCTCTCCTCCTTGCCCAGAACACGAAGGAGTGGCCCACGATCCACACCCGCAGAACCACAGCACCTGAAAAAGAAACAAAGGAAACGTAACCCCAAGCACAGAAAAACCCTAATCCCCCAACACCCGACCCGGACGAACGTAAGACCGAAAAGCGAGACGAGTCCCAACGACCGATCCGTTTGATAGTGGAATCCGGTAAACCCAACCTGGCGGCCTCAGTCGCCGCACCGATACGAAAAGAGTGACCCCCAAATTCTCCTGCCGGAACACCCAAAAACTCCAAACCCATTCGAAAAACTCTAATAAACTGGAAGCGCGTAAGCACCGACCCATCACGGTGAACCAACATGGGACCCGACACCGGAGGGCGCAACGCCAAGTAACTCCGAACCGCCAGAACCGGACACACCGAACCGAGCCCAACCCATACAGCGTGACCCAACGGCCCCTACCAAGCATATCAGTCTTAGACCGCCGAAGCCGGAACTCCAAAGAGTCGGACGCCAGACGAACATCCTCCACCAACACCCCACCCGGCCGAAACTTGCTACCACTAATCAACTCACCAAGTCGGAGAGCACCAAAGAACGCCAGGCAATAGGCCGCACTAAACAGACACCGTTCAAAATCATCCCGACACACCGACGGAAGAACGTCCACCAGACGACGCAGCAAGGAAAAAGACACCGGCCGACGAGAATCCCGAGATGCCGTACCCCAACGCAAACCCCGCAGCGCCATACGCACCGAAAATGCCTTTGTAAAATCTTTCAACCCCCTCAACTTAAAGCCAAATGCCAGGCCCGACACCTTAGCGGACAAAGCCGAAGCAGACAAACCCTTAACGTGCCAATCCCACACCAACCAAAGGACCCCATCAACACACTCAGCCTCAGATCCCAAAGAGCCCGCCAGCCGCTCCAAAGAAATCCAGTCGTCCCAAGCAGCAGCATACTGCGCCCAGGTGGCCGGTGACACCGAATTCTTTATCCAGAAGCCAACGGCACTCCGCCAAGGTCCCAAAGACCCACGGGGCAAGGCGTCCCAACAGCCTTCTCCCCCGGGCACGCCCTCCGGAAGTCCGCCACCTGGAATCGAGATAAAGCGTCAGCAGCTACGTTCAAAACCCCAGGCACATGACGCGCCCGGAAAGACAGATTCAGACGCAAACAGCACAACACCAAGCGCCACAGCAATGCCAAGACAGGAAGAGAAGACGCTGAAAGATTATTGACAGACTGAACCACCCCCATATTGTCGGAATTGAAAACAATGCGGCAGTCCCGCATACGGTCACCCCACAACGAAACCGCCACCACTATCGGGAAGAGTTCAAGGAACAATATATTCCGGGTCAACCCCGCTGCGACCCAAGCCGCGGGCCAAAGCTCCGCACACCAGTCCGATCCGAAGATTGCCCCAAAACCAACTGACCCAGCAGCATCAGTATAAAGGTCTAAATCCCCGTTAGTTTGCACCGGCGACTGCCAATAGGAGCGCCCGTTAAAATCAACTAGGAACTGTTCCCAAATCTTGAGATCTTCCCGTAACGGCAACGTCATCCGAATGTGATGGTGCGGGCGCAAAGCCCCACCCGTAGCCTGTGCCAACCGCCGGCTAAACACCCTACCCATGGGGATAATCCGACTGGCAAAATTAAGTTTACCCAACAAAGACTGTAAGGCCCGAAGGGGAACCTTCCGAGCCTTCCTGCAAACCAACACCTCCCCCAATAAAGCGGCCAATTTGTCTGACGGCAACCTACATTCCATGGAAACCGAGTCCAACTCGATGCCCAAGAAACACAGGCACGTCGTGGGCCCTTCCGTCTTCTCCCGGGCCAACGGAACCCCAAAGTCACCGCAAACACGTTCCAGCGTGTCGAGCAGGCGCCTACACACATCCAGACCCCCGGGCCCAACACACAAGAAATCATCTAAGTAGTGCAAAATGGATGAGAAACCGGCCTCCTTCCGCACCACCCACTCGATGAACGTACTAAAACGCTCAAACAGAGCGCATGACAACGAACACCCCATGGGCAGGCACAAGTCCACGAAATATTCACCATCCACTTTGCACCCGAACAGATGATGGCAGTTCGGGTGGACCGGAAGAAGACGGAACGCCGACTCAATGTCGGCCTTAGCAAACCACGCCCCCCTCCCCGCCTTAATGGCCAAGGCTATCGCTTGATCAAAAGAAGCATACGAAACGCTACAAAGAGCAGGGTCAATCGCATCATTGACCGAACACCCCAACGGAAAGGACAGATGATGGATGAGGCGGAACTTTCCCGGATCCCTCTTCGGGACAACCCCCAATGGAGAAACCGGGAAATCAGGAAGAGGCGGCCGAGAAAACGGACCCGCCATCCTACCCAACCGAACCTCCTTCATCACCTTATCCCGCAACACATCAGGGCGTTGGATCGCCGAACGCAAATTCCCTGCATCCGCCACCCCAAACCCCTCCCTACAAGGAATCCTGAAACCCACCGTGAACCCCTCCTCCAGAATCCGAGCCACCTCTTTATCCTTGTAGACCCTTAGCCAGGGTGCCATCTTTTTTGCGGACACCGGCGTCTTCCCCTTTACTGCCCATTGCACCTCCCTTGTCCCCTCCCCGCGGCTTCCGGAAACACTTGGCAAAGGGGTGTGCGCCCGAACAGCCGGAGCATTCGTGCTTAAATTTACAGGAAGCGCCCCACTTGCAATGCCCGTCGTTAAATTGCCAGAAGAATCCGGCCTTCTTGGAAGACGTGGAAGGCGAGGCGGGGAGCCCCAACCCCCCGGCGCCGGCCTGAAAGGACTGCAGTCCCAAGGGAGAACCAGCCGGGCGGGTCATGATAGATAACCACAACCCAATGTCCAACTGATCCCATGAGACTGCTGGCCGCACCGCCATACGCTGAAGAAACTGCTCGTCATACGTCCACCACGCCAAGCCCCCATAAATCCTACAGGCACTCCATATCATGTCCTGATAGCAAAATAACGACGAGCACTTAGCGGGAAAACGCTCACCAATAACACTTGCAAGGATGGAGAAGGCGCGAACCCAATTCCCAAACACCTTCGGAATCTTACGATACCTGCGGCGTTCCTTTTCTTCCCGTTTTTCCGCATCCTTCTCTTCCTTGTCGGGAGGGGCCTCATCAAGCGGAAGGAGAGAATAAATCTCGACAAATTCGTTCCGCCAGATCTTTTCCTTAACCTCCAACTTCAAATGAATGCCCAACGGCCCAGCCCTGCACATGTAGGCAGCCCCAAAGGCCGCCGTGGGAACCCCCCCGAGCGGAGCAGGCCCAACCCCACAACCCCCAACTCCACCCTGAACTGGCAGCTGGGAACCCCAGGGAACCAACCCAGCCAGCCCCCCCGGACCCGGTACACCACCGCCCGACATTGGCACCGAACTCGCAGAGGCACCACTAACCCCCCCCACAGACCCCTACAAGCCCAAACCCCCAGGCAAGAGCAAATCCGAAGTGCCCTGAAGGAAGGGCCCAGGAGCCCCAACCCCTACCTGGACCGTCCCAGACCCCACAGACCCAAACCCCGCCCCGGACAATCCACCAGCAGCAGGGACAATCCCACCAGCGCCCAGCCCTTGAACCCCGGACCAGGGACCACCCGCCGGAAGAGCAACAGGAGCCCCCACCCCAAGACCAGTACCCGCACCGGTCTGGCCGGCCCCCCACACACTAGCAGCAGACGGGACACCCGCCCGCCCCCCAAGGACACTATCCTGCCAAGCACCCAACACATGCTGAACAGACAGACCACCAACCACCCCACCCCCTGCCCCCACAGAGGAGGAGACCCCCAGCAGACCTGTACCTGCCCCCGACAGAGGATCAGCCGGCACAGACTGCGTCCCGTCCAGTTCAGCCGCGGCAACCTGACTTCCGGACCGTAAAGAGCCATCCTCTCCATGCGAAGACACAGCCTCCTGCGAGAAAGAAACACCAAGGACCCCCCATCAGGACCAATGAACCCAGTCCTACCCCCAGCCAGCAAGAGGAGAGAAAGAGAAAAAAAAAAAAAAAAAGGAAACAAGAAACCAGCACCAGAAGGGAAGGAGAGAAAACAAGGAGGACAGAAACAGAGTAAAGGGAAACCCAGAAGCAGTCTGAAACAGGACAGGGGCAACAAAGGAAGGAAGACAGGAACAGGCAAAGGACAGCAAGAAGGAAGACAATAACCCACCCCACGGACACCAACAGACCCCGCCGCCCCCCCCCCCGCAGCACCCCCACCAGGATGAAATGCTCCAGTACCTGAGCTGCAGTCTCATGAGGAGTGTGAGACCCACACCTGCTGCGAACGGCAGCCTCCTCCTCACGCCGCCTGGAGTTCCGTCCGCCAGCCCGCCTGTCTGCATCCAGTGGAGGTCTCCGGTCACGGGAGGATCTATGGGGGGACTCCCCAGTGCTCCGTCCAGCAGAGGCAGCATCCCCAGCACGCCGACCGCGCGCCCGCCGAACAGGGCTCCGATCCCGCCTTCTCTCCCGCCCACTGGCAGGGCTCAGTCTGACAGGCGGCCGCGCGCGAGTGCTCCGCACCGGCCGCCCCACCGCAGCAGAGGAATCTCCAGCAGCCCGACGGGCCAGTTGCTCCCGCAGCCACTCAGCACCCCCTGAGGCCAACAGGCACCGCACGTCCTCCAGCAGACCCTCAGACATGGTGAGACGATTCTTTTACTTCCTTCAAAGAGGAAGTACCCACAATCCCTAGCCCTATATAAATACTTCTGGGCCCCCCTCTTCATTTCCTGCCTACCCCCCCCCTACACCTTTACTTACCTACCCCCGCTTAGACATGCCTCCCCTTCTAAATTGCGGGGAGGTCTGAACAGAAGCATCCATTCCTCCCTCTTCCCTTTATTTTACAGGTAGTTCTAAATATGCCTGAAGAAGAGACTTAAAGTGTCTTAAAAGCTTGCATCCTTTGCTACTCAGTTAGCCAAAAAGGTATCACTTTTATGCTACCACTCTCCTGTCCATTCTTTTACGGCTGAATGGCTGATTTTACTTGTTGTAGATCCAAAAACATACTGATAGGTGAATTTAGATTGTGAGCCCCAATGGGGACAGGAACCAATATGAGTGTAAAGCGCTGCGGAATCTGTGTGCGCTATATAAATAAAGGATTATTATTATTATTATTATTAGAAAGTTGTTCTTTCCAAAACAGGAACATGAGAACTAAAGTTCACAGGTTCTAACAAAAAGGGTTCTGGGATTTCAGGCCAGAAGCTTGTGGTGCAAATTGCTCACAGGTGTAACCAGCCCACATAAGCTCCTAAGAAAGTTCACCAATGATAGGAATAAAAATGATTTAATATACAAAAAAATATAGCATGCATAAAAGAGGTATATTTATTTAACCCAAAAAAAGTTTTCTAATGCCACTTGTCCTAAAGAAAATACATTTAGTGGGGTATATACAGTATATTGATTTTTTTTTATTAAATGATTCTTATGCCCATCATCAGTAGATTGTCTTTGTAGTTTATGTGGATGTGCTGGTTATCTCTGTGAGTGATTTGCTGATTAGTGCAGGGAGTGCTATACTGACCAGCTAGAAGCATGAGTACTAACTATCATACCCTGACTGAGTAAAGTGTACTGTTATATGATGTGTGCTCCTTTACAGTTTGCTAATCTGCATGTTTTAGAATATTTAATACATCTATTCTGGAGGGAAGCAGCCATGGGCATCTACATGGATATTGCTTTAATATCCTCCAATTGTATTTCTAGCTATTGATTCCATTCACAGCCAAATAGTTTTGTGAATATAACCTACAGTTGCCAGATCACCTCTTTAAAAGGCCTACACTGTGACCATTTCAGTCCAGTAGTAATCACTGAGCCCTGCAGCATGCCTTTTTCTTATCTGGGGAATTTTTAGTTATTCCCTATGTAAAGCTTCACGTTAGGAGCCAGACCAAAAATATAGGAGCCAGACTCTGCATCATAGAAAAGAACTTTGTGGCTTGACAAGAATACAGTGTGTGTATGTGACCCTGTGGCTACCAGTGGAACAAGGCTAGTTGTAAAAACATTCATGCATGTAGTTCTGTGGCTACAAGAGGGACAAAGTCGAGGAAGCATACAGTGCATGTATTCTATGGCTATCAAAGAACAGTGCAGCAAGGATGGGGTGTCAAACAGTGTTTGGGAATATGTGACTACCAAGGGGTAGTGGTACCAGGCTTATTGGGTGCATACAGTGTTTACATTGGAACCAGGCTGTGCGTGTGAGTATCTCTGATTACCAGGGTAGCGAAACCGGTTTTGGGGTAAGCCAGTGTATGTGGGGATTTGTCTATCAGTGTGCAGAGAACAAGGCTGGGGGATTACAAGTATGTGTGGGCAATATGTGGCTACCAGCGGGCAGGGTTACTAGGTTAGTGGGTTAGACAGACTATCTGTGGCTACCAGTCGGTAGCGGGACACAGCTGGGGGTTATTCGTTTATTTTTTTATTTTATGTATGTTTATGTTATTTATTTATTCAGACCTCATGATGGGGTGCATTAGGATCTAGGGGCAACGTGAAAAAAACTGGAGGAAAAAACAAAAAAGAAAAGAAAATCCATCACACAGTGTAAACGACCAAAACTAACAAAAAATATACACAGTGTTACAAAAAATAAAACATAAAATATAAACAAATTAAAAAAAGGAAAGAAAAAATAAATGTTCTAAAAATAATATTCTGCGAGATCTAAGGAGGCTAACATGAACACCAGGATTAACCCCCCAGATGCCAAATCGGCACATCGTGCACTGTATAACAGTGTGCTGCGTGTCACACTGGCACCCACAGGGTCAATGTATAAAATACATCACATATATGAGCACACTAGATACAGCTGCCGGAACATCAAACAGGGATGTCAAATCTCGCCGCTCCTCATAGACACAAATACTTGCCACAGTGTAGCACAGTGAGATCACTGAGCACCACAAGCTGGCATAAGAAAGTATACCAATTCAAGCCTGCATTGCGTTGTAATAAAACCCCTCAAGGCAAGACTATAACATTATCAGAGAGACAAAGTCGAGTATCTTTAATGACGGGACTCTCAGCTCACATCACACCATACTCTGCAATGTGAAGGAGACCCGTTAAGATTATAATAATCTCATTGCTCAAGTTCCAATTACATGAATAATTCAAATATGAACCATTATGTACGTGGCTGCCGGCTGAAGGTGGCCACTCACATCACTGGACACAGTATTGCAGACTCATATTGCTAATTCTGTGGGCCCAAGTGTAAATAAATACTCGCCACTTAACAAAAAAATTGTGAGCTTTTATTTAAATTAATATCCAGATAATAACCAGCAGTCCTGGTCCTCCAAATGTTTTAATCAGGTATGTAGCCCAAATTGTATGTCTCCTTAATGAACATCCTTAATGGAAAAGGTAATCGCTATGATGTCACTTCAATCAGGGACTGCCCCATAAATACAACCATCCAACCACTGTGGGATAAACGCAAACAATAAGATAAATCATATCCTTACTGTAGATGCTTTTGGTTTTGGGGTAAGCCAGTGTATGTGGGGATTTGTCTATCAGTGTGCAGAGAACAAGGCTGGGGGATTAGACAGTATGTGTGGGGAATATCATCTTGAGGCTTTATGTACTAAGACACTGGAGTAATTCGCAAGCAAGCTGGTTTCACCATAGTGAAAAAAATAAAATGTTGCTTTAACATTCGAATGCTATTGAGACATCAATGAGAATTGTTTTTCTCCTCTAAGATACAAATGATTTGCTTTTAAAAAAATAATATATATATATATATATATATATATATATATATATATATATATGAAACACAAGTTCTTAATATATCAGCATTCTTTTCTTTTGTACATAAGGTCCTTTGAATAAAATTCCTCCCTATAAATGAGTTTTACCCAGAAGCAACTCTTCTTTGCATTACAGAAGTATTTGACATAAACCACTTGGTGTGTCGCCCAAGAGCTTTCTGCCAGCGACACACTGTATTCTAGCATTTGTATATCAAACAGATTTAATATGCACACTCTCCCACCATTAATGATAAGCAAAGTCTGCAGGGGGTGTAAGAACCATGCATTCAGCTTAGTCGCTTGCATATATGTGAAATCTCCCTTCCTGGGCAGATGGGGAAGAAACACTATCAGCTGACAACAGGTTTGGATTAAAAATGAATAAGTAGAATTTGTGTGCAGTAAATAAAATAGAATTACATGGGAACCAACTGAGGCTGATGTACTTAGGAAGGGCGCTGTAATTGTTGTGCAAACTGAATGTGCTATAGGTATTAAGTAATAATTGCAAAAATCTTTATTGATTTAAATGAGGCTCATTCCCTTAACCCCTTAAGGACCATGACATGCTAGGAAAGTCACGGCGGTTCTGCACCTATGGACCAGTGACGGTCCTGGCACGTCATGGAATTCAGGGGTCTACACGCAGCTGCACGCCACTCGAGGACCCCTGAATTCAATGAGCAAAAAAAAAAAACAGAAGTGCTTTGTGGTCACCTGGCCAGTCCATAAGGGGTTAAATATTAGAGAAGTCTCCAGTTCATTTCTTTGCAGTGCATTATAGACTGCTGTAGCATTCAAAGGGTTAAAAAATCAATTTAAATTAGTGACAATTTATATTTTGTCCCTATGGTGCAGTTGATTTGAACCTTTGTCCTAGTGTGACCCAGACAATGAGAATGACTGAAGAAGGGTAGGACAAGACAGTGCACAGGCAACGATCCAAGTGTACTGTTTTATTGTAATCATAAAATTGTATACATAATAATAAATGGACAGAATCATATCCTATATAATAATTTGTTTTGATGTTTGTCAGAAGCCATCATGCGCAGTAGAGATTGCTTGAACGCTCATGGAATGCATTGGATACCACCTTAGCATCCAATAGGTTAAAAGTCTCATTTAAATGAATGTGAGTTTGGGGGATTTTGATCTGTCCCTATGCTATGAGTGAATCTAGACAAACACAAGGGTTATGAGGGATCCGGACCGGAGGCACTCGGGGGAGGGTCCTTGACGGGGCCCAGGAAGGGAGTGGAAAGTGATGATTGCGGGGGATTGTGGGTTCCCCCGCAGTCATTTTAGAAAGTTTAACAGGGAAGGAGCTTGAGCTTAGTTGCGCTCCTTGGGCTGTTTGTTTTTATTTTGTCCCCTGTTTTATTATGGCCAGTGAGGATGCGGATCTGGAGCAGTTTCTCTCCTCCGTCCGTGAGGAGGCTCAGCAGCGGGGCACGGGTTGGCTCCACTGCAAATTAAATGTCACCATGCCCAAGACCTGTTCGGCTAGGACATCACTGCCCCCACACTGGCTTAGCCCGGAGGCGGGTCCTATTAAGTCCAGGCGGCGGTGTGAATCTAGACAAACACAAGGGCTATGTTTGATAACACAGATAACAATAAGCATACCTTGGAATGTCATTGTCTTGAGCCGCTGGAGAGGGCTCATGTGCTGCAACCAGGGGTTTGGAAATGAAGCAATTACAGTAATTAATGGGTGTGGCTTAATCAAGTAAGTGGGGTTTGTCATCATTTTGCCATAAAGTGGGCAGGAAGTAGACAGAACAAAGTGGGAAGGAGGAGGAGTTCCGGGAAGTGGGAGGAACAGGGTGGGAAGGAGGAGAAATAGGCAGGATGTGGGAGGGAAACAGTAAGAAGGTGGATAAATGGGCAGAGTTTCACAGGAAACTGACCACCACTGGAGAATCAGCCTCTGTCTTGGGAAACCCGGTAGAACTGGAGAGTTCCCAGGTATGACGATACATTGGGACTAAAATAGAACTAGTTAGTATACTCTGCAGGGAATTAACATGAAGTGCTACACTGTGCCACCAAATTATAAAGAGTAAATTCACAAAAACTACTATTACATAAATGGCTAGTATAACATTTAGGCAGGTTTTAATTTTGAATGAAACTAACCAAACTTTTCTTAACCCTTTGAGTGCCAGAATAGTATCCAGCTCATTGCAGAAAAATAACTTGTATATCCTTCTGGCACTCAGAAGGTTAAAGATCACAGGTCCATGTTAACATTTTAGTGCCAATGTAGTTTCTGTACAATCATGTTGCTTATTCTGGCCTACTGATTACATTAACCAACCAACAAATATGTAGTCCATCCACAGCTAGAGGGGCACAAATTACCCACCATTATGTGATCACACTGATCTGTAAACCCCTAAGGATCCCAATACAATTTATGGAATACAGAAAGAGAGAAAAAGAACAGAGGCATCTCCTTGTGTAGTATTTAGTATACACAGTCTTCCCCCATAAGTCACCCAGCAGGTGTATACTCACAAAATGTGAATCTACGTATATGTAATACACAGCGATAGAGCTTGATGGGAAATATGATTGTCCCAAGCACAGTCACTTATAAACACTCCGAAAAGGCTGCTCTTGGAAGAATTCACAATGCAGAAATATAAAAATAAAAAACACACGGGGTGCCCAATGCATACCTCCCAAGTGTCCCTTTTTAGGAGGGACAGCCCCTCTTTTTGACCCAAATCCCTCTGTCCCTCTTTCCCACCCTGATGTCCCTCTTTTTAGGAAACCAGATTATGTGGTGTGTATATAAGAGTATCACATTGCTCCACAGCAATAAAACTCACATTATTGTTTGTTTAAACATCAGTATATGAGATTATAAATTAGTCTGTGTAAATAAAGTACTTTGGTCTTGTTATGTCATTTATTATGTTACACAAGGAGGTGTCAATAGGTCATGAATTAGCCTAAAAACTCTTGGTAATGCCCCACCCACCAGCCACATCTGCAACCACACCCCCTAAAACCCAAATGTCCCTCTTTCGCAATTTGAAATGTTGGGAGGTATGCCAATGTGTTTTTATTTTTATGTTTCTCCAGTACAATTTATCAGTGAGCAACACAATCCAGACTAATGTGTTCCATATCCTTCTAGTAACCAAATTGTAAAGGCAGAGAAAAATGTGTTGAATCAGTTCATAAATCACAGAGATACAAACTCTTTGGAATACACTTGAGAAAAACAACATTTTGTGTAGCCATTAAAGTCATTACATTTTGTGTAGTATGTGGGATCCTGGAAAAATGTTCAGGTATTGTGACAATGGTGGGATGTCTTTGCTTTGTTTAATATATCTAGTATAATTACATTGGACTGGATTCAGATGCAGGTGATAAATTTACCACTGATTCTATCTTCAAATATCCCCATAGGCTATAATAGACAGTTCTGAGATAAAATACAGGAATACATTTATCACCTTCAACTCAATCTAACCCAGCATTAACCCCTCGAGGAACAGGCACTGAAAGAGTTAAAGGGATGCTACAAAATTAGTTTTGGAGTTATTTAGATTGAAAGGTTATGCTAATGTAATCTATAAATGTAAATAACTCAGAAATGACTTTTCTAAAAAAAAACAAAATGGCTAGTGCAACATATAGGTGATTTTAAAATAAATGAAAAGCCACTTATTCTTTGGATATCATTCCCCTTTAAGAGTACAGTACTTGTGCTGTAAATGTGTCTGCACACACAGGTAGAGGTTAGAATGCCATTCATAGCTATGAGTTAGATTCCATTCCCAGTGGAAAAAAAAACTACGGTTGGATTTTAGCTCAAACATTTCTGTTCTACAGTAAGTCTGAATTCCATTGAAGTTGTCAACTGTCTCAGCATGGGAGGATTAGTCCTTGCCTAACGGGTTTGTTGCATGCTTAAAGCACTTAATTTACAAGAGTTATATGTTGATTCCTGGGGTAAAAGCATTATGGATGTATCTCCCAGATTATGTTACAGTTTCTAATGTTTCCTATAGAGGCCAATGCTAATGTCCAATAGGGTAATTCTAGGGTTGGTGTGTATAACACAAGTCAGAATTGAGCAACGTACGAGTGTGAGCCCTACACATTTGACCATTCTCAGGAGTACAGATGTCTTAGTGCAAGGCATAAGGCAGTGGTTCTCAATCTTCTTCCATTCAAAGCACTCCTTACATTCACTCTAGAGTTTTCAGGGCACCCCTCACATTTTATAGGTAACTAGTGAATGCTGCACGGCATTGCCCTTGCGATTGGGTATCATATACATCAGACTCAGTGGAGCACTGCGGGGTGAGTCTCGCTGCAGACATTTTCACAGGAGTGGGCAGGGGGCACCCCTGATTCGCTGGTATTCATGAAGGGAACAGTACATAAATGTATAGTTATTCTTAGGTCTTATAGTCAGAATGACAGCACAGAGCATATTGCGTATAATAATTTCCATAAATACATATACATATTTTTACAATTTTTGTCAAAAACGTCATCTAAAAAGTGGGGCACCTCAAGCTGTTGCCCAGCATGGCACCCTGGTTGAGAAGCAATGGACTAAAGGGACATATATAGTTGTATTTTATAAACAGTTTATTAAGCAAGTTATTCAAGTTTTAAACTAATAAACCTGTGGCCTATTCTCCCTAAATGTATGTGTTGGATGTTTTATTATACACTGTACCTACTACATGAATGCCTGAGACACGGCCGGATTTAAATCCCAGGCAAGGCACTCTAGGTGACCTTAGCCCCACCCATGACAACACTCTCATTCCTCACATCGCCCTGTCCCCGGGGTCATCCTCTATTTCCTTGCACAGAAAATGCCCTTGGACTATAACAAGCAAGGATAACAAGAAAGCTTTATCCCCATGGTTGCTATAAGTATCTCCAAGAGTTGGAGATCTGTCTAGGATTCAAGGGGTTAAGTAATATCCTATAAATGGGTATAAAACTTGTTCAGGGACATTGAGATTGTTATGGCCACACCCACAATTCAGAATGTGGGTGTGGCCAGCCCAGCCTATTATGCTTTTTTTGGGAAATCCAGCCCTGGCTAGAGTGGTTTCCAAAACAATGTCAATGTAGCACAATGGGGGCCAACAATTTCCTATCTCTTCTCTAGTCTGATGCATGTGTATGAATATATATATTCTCTCTGTTTGTGTAGATTTGTTATTCTTTACAGTGGAAGCTCTCCAGGACATACTTGAAAACGAGAACAATCTCATTGCATTCTTCCTTGTAAAACATTCTCTAAATAAATAAATACATGTATCAAAAGAATTTAGCCTTTTTAAGTTTTGCTTTTCCCAAATTACTCCTTCCAAGTAGAAATGGGATGATGTATAATAAATCAGGGATTGTGGTATGAACACTTTTCTGTGCTAATCCAGGTGCTAGAATTGATTCTCTAGACCAATGCCTGGTTAGGGGGCTGTGAACTGTAGAGCTATGAATACTACCAGAAAGACTTTCATAGTTACAGAAGAAAGATTATCCAGGCCTCTGGGCACTGTGGACAGCCAGCCGTGTCCTATTAACAGATCACAATCATGGGCAGTGTTGTTATATAATAGGGGATGAAATGAAACAAATGTATTATGTCAGGTTTGCAAAATAGAACATGGGATGCTGCATCCATATTCCCTTGAGCGCCAGAGGGATATCCAAAGATTTGCAACACAATGCATTGGCTGCCTCTCCAGCACTCCAGGGGGGAGATGCACTAAGAAGGTGAAGCTGAGATGACTTCTCCAGTGATATCACTTCTCCAAGTCCTGTGTCATTCTATGGAGCCAATGCACTATGGTTTCTATAACTTTGGAGATCTTATTGCATAGACTCTATAGAATAACATAGGAACTGGAGAAGTGATATCACTGGAGAAGTCATCACCACGTTATCACCTCTTTATCACCTGTTAGTGCACCCCAAAAGTTAAGGACCAAAAAAATTGAAGCTGATGTACTAAGAACTGGGGTAAGTTATGCACTAAGGTGGGATATAAAGGAGATAATAACTTCACTGTGATAAATCTCCAATTCCTATATTCTTTTGTGGAGCCTTTTCACTAACATCGTTCCATCTTAAGAGCTGTTAGTACATAGGCTCATAGAATAATATATGAATTGGAGAGTATACCACACTGGAGAGGTCATTTCCACCATATCACGCTATCATTATCACACCTTACCCGCTAGTGTAATTCTGGGGCAAAAATTCCCGAATACACATTGATTTAGCTCCTTCAAAACCAGAGGGTGAGCAGTACATTGGGGAGAACTGTGTAGCACTTCCCACTTGTCTTCAAAAGGTCAAATGGAGACTGTAACCCTTTGAAAACTAAAGTGGTATAAAAACACATTGAAGTGGTATGAGCCCCATTTAAATCAAGGACACTTTGTGCATTCTGTATTTAATCCTTTGCGTGTCAGAGGGTGTATGCAAGACATTTCTCTGCAATACGTTGTGTGCCCCTCTGGCATTCCAGTGGTTAACACAGAAACGAGACATTGCAATACATATGATTTATACTGCAGGCTCTTTGGCATGATACTGGACTGCTATGCTAATGTATAAGTGCTTAGTGATTTCAGGCCTAATGTCTCACAATATGATATTGCATTGCTGGAAATCTAGTTCTACATTCTTTTGATAACAAATTTTCTTTAATGTGGTAAAATCCCCACTTAACCCTTTATTAACCAGAAGGGTGAGCAATGCGTTGTGCAGCCCTCTGGTCCTTAAAGGGTTACATCAATTGGAATTATTACCTGTCCAATGTGATTCATTTATTTTGCCCCAGAATTACTGCAGTCCTTCTTTGTACATCCATCTCTTTTCAGTGTGGTTTTTAACCCTTTCAATGCTAGAGGAGTATGCAACACATCGCTCTGCATTAAGTTATGTACCCCTTTGGCACTCAAAGGGTTTAGCAAGTGACATTTAAATGAACCTTTCTTGTGTATGAAAAACACTCAAGACATCTGCACCAAGGAAATAACATGTCCATAAAAGGGTTCATTGGACTGTAACACACAAAATGTTTACTCAGGGACATAAGCAATAAGGGGGGGGGGGCAAAGGAAGTGGGGCTGAGTTGAGAGAATTAACCCTTTGCATGTTAGAGACACCTCCAACATGTTATCTTGCAATCCCTTAGAGCAGGGTAATCCAAGTTTTTTTTACAATCATGGGTCACATGATAAGAAAGCCATGAGTGTGAGGGCCTCATTGGTTTTTTTTTTTCAATTGATAATACAATGCTGACTGTACAGCGTGTCAGCTATTCAAAAATATGGATTTATTTATTGATCAAGTTAACTGACAATACTAATATATAACAGACATCACTCACTAGATCTGGCAAGCAGAGAACTAGGGCTTACTGGTCTTCTAGCTCATGTGTGAAAGTTAAAGTAGACCTATCAGTCTGAATTTTCTTTACATATTTGAAAACTTCATTCAGATGTACTTATATGTCAAGTTACCCAAAAGTCCATCAGATATCTAGTTTGGGAAATATTCCACTTTTATTTTTCAGAAAGTGAAAGTGAAAATTTCCTGGTACAGCACAGAGTTTCATTGTAATATGAAATCCTTAGTTAGGATAGGACACATCACTGAAATACTTCATTAGCATATGACACGTCACAGAAAAGCTTAATTAGAATATGAAACGTCACTGGTATTGCAAGGGTACCACAATTAGCATACATTAACATATGATAACAAGTGTGATTATTTCCATAACTGTACATTTGTTGCTCTTTTGGCTAAAATGATACATAGACAATTTTTAATACAGTTTTCAAATATGAAAATTTGAATTAAGGTGAATGTTCCACTTTAATTAGTCATAACAAGTTTTTGTTTGTTTGTTTGTTTGTTTGTTTGTTTTTTTAATTTCACGCAGGCCACACTGTGATCAAGTGGGCTGAATTTGGCTCATGGCCACATGTTGGACTCCCCTGTCTTATAAACATTGCTAGCATCCCAATAAAAGGATATGTAAACAGACAAATAGACCAGCAACCATAAACAGGCTGTAAGCCTGTTGTGCAGCTACACTGATGCTCCATTGGCCACACCCACAATGCAGAATGTAGGTGTGGCTAGCACAGTTGTAGCACCAATAAAACATTCCTACTCTGCCTAATGGGAAATGCAGCCCTAGTAACTACTGTGTAGTTACAAAGCGTACGTGGAGGGGAAGCACATCATAGGGAGGGTTGAGCCAAAACTGGATGTGTGTGTTAAGGGTGGGGTAAAGGTGGAGGGGTTATAAGGGGTTAGGCAAGAAGTGGAGTGCCATACAGGGAAGAGAAAGACAAAGAGAAGCATCCCTTCCTGTTTGTTTATTTTTTGATGCTTTTTTTTTTGTAGCAACGAGGTGGGTAGTCCTTGTCTGTTTTTCAGAGATTGATAAATTATATGGTAAAGTTATGTGAATGTATCCTCTGGCTGAAGCCCTGTGGGAGTTTGGCACCTGACTTAGGTTGTGGATGGTGATGTTATACATGGAAGTTAAGGACAGCGGGAGTCTGCGCCAGATTTAGGAGGTAATGTTACCCATTGAAGCTAAGGTGAATAGCCAATGGGGTAATTTTTGTAAAGTCAGCTGTAATTGCTGAAAGATGTTGGAACTATAGCATGAGCCCGGGCAATTTTGCCATGCTTGGTTCAAGAATTTGGTTTGGCATGAACTGTCAGTTAATGATTACTTAAGGTTTATGGAAAAATAATAGGAATATCAAATTAATAAGGTAGATTTAAAAAAAGGAGAGGAATGTTATCCCCAGGATTGGTGTCTGTGTTTATGTGGGGCCTCATAGCCACTCCTTAAGACAAGTCATCTCCACTTTATCACCTCTTTATCTGTATTACACTGTAGCATAAACTAGCAGCTGTATAGGAAAATACAGTTATTCTTCTCCAATCAATGACTATTCTAGCAAAAAACAAAATAAAAAACAGCCCTTCAGTGGAAACTAAAGAGTGACATAAAAGTATGTAAATCAAGGTTAGGCAGGCTAATGGACTAATGAAATCCTGCAGCTGGATGGTCAGTCACCCTAAAACCTTGATGATTTATGGTAGGATATAAACAGATGGAGAGTGTTAAATTTCACGTTTATAGTTTGTAACATCGCCTGTCCAAAAATAGCCTGGGAAGTAATCAGTCCAACAAGAAATCCTTACAATGAATGCATCATTTATACTGTAGAGACTAAGGAAAAAGCTCTAACCTCCATTTCAATGAAATAATTGCATCCACCCAATGAACATAATGAATTTTGCATGTTAAGAAATCCGTTTTCATACATATCAAATAAAAGATATACATGGATTTTTAGATAAAATTCAGTACAGTGTTTTACCCCTTTAAGGACCAAAGCATTGCTCACCCAAAAATGCAACTAAATGACTGTCTGAATACCAGCCAAATGTCAAGTTAACTTTATGGCCACTAGAGGGCACTGTAAAAAAAAAAAACTGTTTAACCAGTAATAACTCTGGAAAGACATTTCTCAACAGTGGGAGTACTCTTAATTTACACAGCATTAAAAGCTCTGCAATACGTTTTCATAAAAATATTTACTGCGTCTTTAAAGGGTTAAAGGGAAAGTAAAAAGGTTGCATTAATATTACCCCCATGGATATCAGCAACATTTCCAATGTCTCTTGCTTTCAAAGAATTATCAATTCCATAACTCCCAAGTGTCCCTCTTTGAGACCAGAATGCCTCGATGCATCTTTACCACCCTGGTGACCCTCTTTTTAGAAGATCAGACTGTGTGGTGTGTGTGTATCACATTGTTCCACAGCAATAAAACTCACATTAATGTTTACTAATGGTCCCAGGACCATCACAACTTGTGGTCCGTTAAAGACAGGTGATGGTCATAACAGGGAACTCAACGGATTTGCCCCGGAGACTCCATTTTTCACAGTGAATTACCGGGTCTCCGGGTAAAGAGGCTGATTATCCAGTGGTGGGGAGTTTCTTCTGAAACTCTGCCCACTCCTGTTCCTTCCCAGTCTGTTCCTCCCACTTCTCCTCCTTCCCCACACTGTTCTGTCCACATCCAACTCACCTCCCACCCAATTTATTAGTCAGCCCGCAGTCTGAGATTAAACCCCTCCCCTTTGTGACACAAATTGCATCATTTATATCCTTCCACCTGTACCGCATGAGTCCCCTCCGGGGACATTAGAAGAAAAAGTTAACAGATGTGGTGATGGTCCTGGCACGTCATGAGTTTTTTGTTCAAACCGCACCTGATGGCATGTCTTGAAAAAAATGAGCAGTCAGTTTCAGCCTCTCTCTTGGCTAAATGTACCGTCTCTCCAAATAAAATGGCCCTGGCCCTCTAGGGGTTTTTCTATGCCTGGTCCTTAAGGGGTTAAACATCAGTATATGTGTTTAGAAATTAGTTTATGTAAATAAAATACTTTACTCTAAATAAAGTATTCAGTTACACAAAGAGATGTCAATGGGTCATGAAATAAAACACATTTCTAGTAATGTTCAACTTACAAGCAACGCCCCAGCAACACCCTCTAAAACAAAAGTGTCCCTATTCGGCCATTTGAAAGGTAGGGAGGCAAGTAATTCCTTCTCCACCAAACAGATCAGTGGAGTCTGGCAGAGATGGAGCCAAAAGCTATCTTTTAGTACTTGGGACTAGGGGATCTACATGAAATGTAGGCACAAAATGCATTGCATGCTCTTCTGTTCCTCAAGGGGTTAAAGGGATAGTAATACTTAATAAAAATTACTAACTTGCATCTTGTAGCCAGTAAAAAACAGAGTTATATGAGCCCAGCGGCATTTCTCAAACCTTTATGGTTTGAGAGAGATCCTCTTTCAAAGTTCCCTCTTCCCTAACATCAGCGTTCTAGCTGACAGCAGGGGAATCCGGTCCCGGGACCGGCGGAGGTTCTTCAGCAGAGCTGAGATCACGTTCTGGAAGAAGAAATCCTTCACTGAATTCGGCTCTGCTGAACAGCCTCTGCTCTCTCAGGGACCGCTGACGTCAGGGGAAAAGGCAAAAAGCAAAACTTTGAAAGCGGATATCTCTCAAACCATAAAGGTTTGAGAGATGCCGCTGGGCTCATTTAACTCAGTTTTTTACTGGCTACAAGATGCAGGATAGTAATTTTAAAGTATTACTATCCCTTTAAAGGGTAAATAAAAAAAAATAATAATAAAATCGTATTAAAGCTCAACATTTGCATAATGATCCTTATTACTCTAAACCCTTTCAACCTTCAGTGTACATGACCACTCCCAGCTTCATGCCTTAACAACTTTAATTTAAAAAAAAAAAAAAAAAAAAAGGCTCATTTCTATTGGCTGTGCAGAGGGGTGAATTTCTACAAAGACTTTTAACAGGTCATCTCAGTCTGTTATGAACAGTCCTGCTGGCGATATGTAATTGTATTTTTCTCTGCTAGAGGCATCTAATGCTAGATAAAAAACAAACAAACACATAACCGGTAAACAACCTGTCTGAATATCACCACTGAGCCTGTGCAGGTGGGTGCAACTCAAATAGTTAAAGTGGAACTTTCTCCTTAATTCAAGTTTGCAAACTTGAAAACTGCATTAAAAACTGCCTATATGTCATGTTAACCCAAAGTCCAGCAGATGTGCAGTTTAGGAGATAGTCACACTTTTATTTCTGGGGAAAGTGAAAGTAAACACGTCCTGGTACTGCACAGAGCTGCTTTATCAGATAAATAGTCACTGAAACCTTCATTAGCATGTGACACATCACTAAAAGGTTCAATTAGCATATGAAACATCATTGATTAGGTTAATTAGCATATGAAAACAGCGTTGATGTTGCACAATACCATTATTAGCATACATTAGCATATGGAAGAACTGTGAATATCTCCTGAAATGTACACTTGCTGGCCCTTTGGTTAACATGACACATAGGCAATTTTTAATGTAGTTTTCAAATACGCACACTTGAATTAAGGTGATAGTTCCACTTTAAACTCAGTTGTGCTTTTATAAACATACTAGGTGAAGAGCCCGTTATACGGGCCACTGTGCCACTGCCAGCCAGTCGTTGGGCAGTCATGCGCAGTAGAGACTGCCCGCACCGTGGCTGATACAGTGCCAGCCGGTTGCGGGGCAATCATGCACAGTAGAGAGTGCCTGCATCGAGGCTGATACAGAGCTGAGCGCACATGACTACAGCACGCACAGCAGTCTCTACTGCGCATGACTGCGTCGTTACACACCTTTTAGCAAATTATTATATAGGATTTTAGAAATTTAGAATAAAATTAAACAGGGGCACACTTCCCACCCCCTCTTCTGACACCCCCCATCCCTCACTACCCCTCTTCCTCTATTTGGACAGAACCAGAAATTCCTCCAGGTCTCCTGAATTGATCTGCAAAATGAGTTGCAGATGTTTCTATCAGTCTTAGTTTACTCCTTGAGTGCCAGAGGGGTACGCAACGTATTGCAGAGCAATGCGTTGTTTACCTCTCTGGCACTCAAAGGGTTAAAACATCAAATTAAATAAATGGACCTTCATACATCATCCATGATGCAGTTGGTCTGAACCAGTTATTATTACTACATCAGCATCTACCTATTACTATTCCAATGCCTTTGAAAAATAAGTGGTGTATAATACAAAATGGTTGGAAGTCCCAAAGCAGGTTTTTGAAATGACAGGCTTTTTAGCATGATTGTATCTAGAGAGTAAAAGCATCTGTAATGTCACATTTCTTCTAAAAGTTTCTGTAAAAAGTTACTCAAGTAACCACTTTCAGGTCTTCCTTTTTGAGCCCTCCGTGTGACCCTTAATGACAAACATGATGGCATTAGTCCTAATGCACCACTTTGACTGCACTTTTTGGAATGCAGGGATGGAAGTGACATATTGTGTAATAAAAATAGCAAAACCGATGTCAAGGTGAACAGTTTAATGGATGAAAAACTGAAAGAAAAGGTTTCATGTTTCGAGAAGTTCATGAAAAACAATGACAAAGTACAGATTGTGTACAATGTTTCAATTAAAGGGGTAGTAACACTTAAAATTAAAAAAAACATGTAGAGTTTATCCCCCTGTGTAAAACAAGGATACTCCCACTGCTGAAAGGTGTTTTATCCAAAAGTTATTGCAGCTTAAACTTGAATTTATTAGATGCAGTATCACAATGGCCTGAAATTGTGCTGTGGCACTGTTGCTACACTTATGGAAGTTTATGATCAACTGGGTTAAGCACCAGAGGAGTGGGAAACCCATTGATTTGTAAGGAGTTGCACACCCCTCTTGTTCTAAAAGGGTGATGTAGGACCATGCATTTTACTTGCTGAAAAAAAATCTATTGCAATGTGTTGGAGACTTCTCTAACATTCAAGGAATTTGGAATCTTCATATGTTCCCTATGATTCGCTCCAGAATTTCACCTTTTCGGCTTGTTGAATAAGGCTATAAATCACTTATTATACAACACATTAGTTATTGTTTGCTAGATAACACAGGGTACACAAATGTGTCCTTTCTAGTGACCTCTATAAGAAAATAACACAGTGTATACATGTTGTCAATATGCTGGAGCCATCTTATCATCAAAGCAACTTAGGCTTGTATTCCTAAAAAGTAAGGGTTTGGTAGACTGGAGGAAAACCTCCTCCATGGATTTTGAGTTTTTAATGATCTGGGCTACTTGAACATGAAAAAGACTAATGACCTGAGCCTCTTGGACTACCTTCCAGTTCTCTGAAGACTATGTCTGCTGCAAAAGCCGACTACTTAATACGAACAAGAGCAAAGGAACAAAAGTCTGCAATGTTCTGTCAGAGCAGGACAATAAAGACAAACATGGCTATATTCAAAAGTGCATTGTGTGTGACCACTTTGCTTCTGTGTTTCACCTGAGATTTTGTCACTAGGTGAGGCAAGGAGGATGATTGTCCCACATCGACATGAGCCTTGTGTGTTTGGCAGATGACCACCTAGGTCAGTTAGTGATTGGAGATTGCAATGTGCTTTGAAACCTCCAATGCAGCTTATGTGTAGGATCTATAAGGTGGTTTATAGGCTGATATATAAATCTTTACTGCTGAAACTTCCCTGTATTCTGTTCTGAATGCAGGGAAGCTACAGCATGCTACAACAGGCTGTGTTCACATGATGCATTAGTCTCCCAAATACACAGCCTATTAGGGCTCAGTTTTTTAACACATCTGCACTGATGTAGTCAATGTGAACAAACTTATAAAAGATAAAATAGGAAAGCAGTAAAAAAAAAAAAAGAAAAAGAAAAAAAAAAGTACAATTTTGTGTCAGATTCATAAAGGCATCATCATTTCTGATGAGAGCCTATTAATACCTCCTATAGATTATTTCTTCTAGCACTACACCTATAGTAAAAAAGTTTTTTTGTTGCACGGAGACTGACCTAGGTAGAGGTCTATCATACAGCAGTCAGTTATATGGTAGCTATTTATATATTAATTTACATTGTATCAACAGTTGCTTGCATTTGTGGAACTTGAGAGGAATTATAAATCTTCTAAGGCTATGATCTCACTGGTGACTTGCAGGGGAGGGCTGGCCTGGGGGGCAAGGGGGCAATTGCCCCCTGGGTCGGTCATATGTCTGGGATAATGGGCCATTGCTGCTCCTGCTTGCTGCTATAAATGGAGCTCCACTAGTGATACCACAATTGCAACTGAAATTGAGCTACACAAATTATACCACAGAGCTGCAATCCAAATGGAGCTACATTATACCTATTTCCATTGTAAGCTCTTTGATACCATTAGTTAGCTGTAGATAGATTTTAAGCTCTGTAGCATCACTAGTGTAGCCCAATTTCAACTGTAAACCATGTGGTATCACTTGCCTTCACAATATTAATGCACATTTTAAAATTAACAAAACGGGTGGGCCTGGACAGTGGGATCACATGATAGTAGAAATGGGCCACTTAACTGTATTTGCCCCCTGGGCCACAAGTTGCCAGCCCTCCCCTGGTGACTTGGCTGTCTTCCATTATTGCTCATAACAAACCACCTTTGCCAGCTTACCTTCGATGTCTCACATCCTCCTTAGTGATTCTCTTGTATAGGGGTGTGTGGAGGAAGTCTGTCACAAGTCTGTCCATGTGATCATCTGACACATATTATTGTTCTATGCCCACTTGGGTCATTCAATCACTGGAGGATGTGAATGGCATCACATCTTCCAGAATTGTTTGTATGAATAATGTGTGCAGTGGCTCTTTGGCCAATGTGCAGAATAGCATACTGGAACCTGTATGTGCCCAAAGAATTTGGCAAGGCAGAAATTACCCATGTGAAAAACACCACTGGGGACAATATGTTCTATATGGGGGTGTTTAGAACAGCATGGCCTTTATGAGATGACTATGAGAAAAGCCTCCCCCATACAACTTTCAAACCCTAGACCAGAGGTAGTAAATTCTTACATGACCAGCTGATGGCCAGGGGTAGATTAAGGGTAGTAAATTCTTAGAACACCAGTGGATGGGAACTGGCTGGTTGGGGAAGACAGGAGTAGTAGTCCCCAACATCTGTAGGACTAGCATTTGATTACAGCTATATCTGACTACTGTATAAAGGACACCTACTTGTACAAGACTACTTAGACAAGATTTGATCCACATCAGTTCAAGCTGAAATACACAAGGCCATATGTATAGAATTACCCTTATCAAATATACAGTTAATGCACCATTGTTTTATTTCAGCGATTTATACATTCATATACATGACAGTAAAATATTGGTGCACATTTGGTCACTAGAGAAATACCCAATTCACCATATAATTCTCCAGCATCCTATGGGTTAAAATTCCCATTTAATTCAAAGGGAATTTAGATTTCTCTCTGTATGGTGTAGTAGGTTTGCCACAGAATTACTCCACTTTTTATGCAAATAACCCTATGACATTTTGTAGAAGCGATATGAGGTAAAGAAATTGGGAGCAACTGAAATCAGTCTAATTATAGTAATAGAACCCCCTCATTAGCACTTAGGGGGTTAAATATAGGGAGTTTAGAAGAATCTTAGGTTTCCTGTGATAATTACAGTCATTTTGAACCTTAACTGCCTGGAGAAATAAAGCTGATTCCGTTTTCTCCATGGATTCCTCCTGCTTTTATCCCATAGCTACACTTCTGTCAGACCCAAGTCCTTAGTGATTTTCCACCCCATGTCACGGCAGGTATTTCCATGGAAACAAAGAATGACAGTAGGCAGAAAACCACATGCCAATCCCACTCTGTCCCTTTCTAATCAGAATATATATTTATATACTTCTCTTGCTGAGGATAAAGTAATTTGCCTGGGTGACCACTTCAAAAAGTGATACAATAAATGTTCTACAATACCATAGCCTGGTAAAATGAAGGGCACTCAAAGTACTTGTTAAAGCAGCTAGAAGAATCATTTATTGAGGTGAATAAATTGACATTTTTTGTGGGCTTTTGTAAACAATGTATATATATATATATATATATATATATATATATATATATATATATATTGCATACACATTTTATTTCACTGCTTTGGGCCTCAAACAGGCTCCAGCTGTGACACACAATGAAAAGTTGATCTGCCATGTTCTCTTAATTAACACCTAAGAATAATCCTGAGATATATACACTTAAATACCACGTAGTCCATAAAATCAGTTGTGAAAATTAGCTATTTGTTTTCTGAAGACTAAAATCTAATCTTTCATGTGTTCTATGTGGGCTGATGTCTCTGCTTTTTCTAGGGCTCCCATTACCATGGCTATCTGAATAGGATGTCTAAGGGCTGTATGTTCAAAGGGATAACGACAAAAAATTTTCATATGAAAGACAAAAATAAGTAATTGAATGCATGAACAACACATTTTCTATAGAGTATACGACAAAACCCTAGTAATGTCCGTTGTATACGACACAACTCCAGAATTGATGGGCAAAGGGGCGTGGCTAGGGCGTGGCTAAACTATTCTCCAGTGTCGTATAGAGGAAAAGAAAATTTGTCGTAACTAACGACAAAAAATGTCTTTCAAAAGACAAAATTTGTACGTTAAGAAAAAAAGTGGAGGGAATGTGTTCTGAATGTAAGAATTTTTGTCTTTAGTTAAGACATTTTTGTTGTTAAGACATTTTTAAAGACATTTTTTTTAAGACATTTTTTAAGACATTTTTGTCTTTCGTTAAGACATTTTTTTGTCGTTCCATACAACAATTTCAGTCAGAACAAACAACATATTTCCAATCACAGCCGACACTCTCTGAAAATATTAATGATCCCAACGACACTGTACTTTGAAAAGTCGTTACAAACGACAAAAGCAATTTCGCTACTTCTTTGAACATATGGACCTTAGAATAGTGTTCTATTGTCTGTAAATAGATGATATAATGTACCAGCCTTTGTGAATAGAACAGTAGATGCAAATCATATTGATTTAGGATAGTCTGCACATGCATTGAAGTGCAAGTTCAGTATTAGATTTTAGGGATCTTACATGAAATACCTATGTATTACAGGTGTTAGCTGGATGGACATGATATTTCAAATGATATAACCCCTATTCATTATTATGTGTTAGTGTTCTTTTAAATCAGTGATTGTCAGCTCCAGTTCTTGGGGCAAATCAACAAGTCAGGTCAGCTCAATCATAATGACTGAGCCATTGCTTACGTACCTGAGATCAAGCAGGGGTATCCTGAATAAACCTTTACTGACATTTTGGTTTCCCCTGAGGACTAATGTTGAGATATACTGGCTTAAAGCGGAACTACCACCTTTAAAAAACTTTAACTCCAATATCTCCCCATCTGGCTACTAACTGCTCAGTAGCGCTGGTCACCAGAATTATTACCTTGTTAAATAGAATTATCCATTCTTCCAGGGCTGACAGGCAGGACGGAGCGCAGATATCTTTCCATAGTGATGTCTGCGAGCCTGCGCTGTCAGTCCCAGCCGGCTTTAGGAGGCGTTGCTAGGAGCCGTTTGGCTCCAAAATGGACTGATAGCGCAGACGTACAGACGTCACTATGGAAAGATGTCTGCACTCCGTCCTGCCTGTCAGCCCTGAAAGAATGGAGAATTCTATTTAACAAGGTAATAATTCTGGCGACTAGCTCTACTAAGCAGCAAGTTGCCAGATGGGGAATTATTGGAGATGAAGTTTTTTAGCAGTGGTAGTTCCGCTTTAACCCTTCTGAATGCTGGAGGGGTATGCAACTCATTGCTTTGTAATGCGTTGCATACCCCTCTGGCACTCAAAGGGTTAAATAAAACAAGGCTTCAGTATAAAGTATCAGTTCATTTGTGTCTCTCTCTTTTGCGCTAACCCTGTCTTTTTATCTGTGTTTGTGTACATTTAACCTCTTTGTATGGTTTCTTTATTTTATTATATTCAATTAGTGTAAATGCCCATGTACATGGGCCAAGGTCCAGGAGATGTTAACCCTATGAGTGCCAGAGGGGTACGCAATGCATTGCAAATCAATGCATTGCGTACCCCTCTAGCACTCAAAGGGTTAAGAGGCCAGTCCTGCTCTGTGTCCTGCTGCCGCTGATGCAGTCATGCACAGTAGAGACTGCCCGAAAGCACAGAATGCTCCCAGCACAGAACTCCCAGCAATCTGTGCGTTCGGGCAGTCTCTACTGTTTATGACGGCTTCTGACAAACATCCTAGTGAATTATTATAAAGGATTATGCTGATGCAGATTGAAGACCGGAATGTGGTGCTGTATATACAGTGCACCGAGCTGGACTTTTGCAGTTTTCAGGAACCTATTATGTATAAGACACACACCAGGCTGATTATCCCTCAGATCATGTACAGTTACAATTATTATACTTTTCTCTAGCTAAGTGGGTGATGATGACACTTTCAGCTTTATTTTTTATTTTTCTCTTTATTTTGAATTATGAATTTTGGCCAAATTATCTCCTTTTCTGCTTTGCTCTTCTATACATAAACACACTTGTTTGTTAGATTGTACACTGTTTGAAGATACTTATATATCCTTCTTCGATCTCTATCATTTTGGTTACACCGGGTATTCATCACTGTATGAGTGGCTCCGCCCACTCTCCTGGTCAGCTTTCCATAAGGATAGCAATTTTGGCTCCAATTCAGTCACTTTTTGAGTACTTAGGGGACCATGAAAGACAATTATTTTGTTTTGAGGAAGGCCAGCTTAGCCTGGCCAAAACACTGATAATACATTTTTAATTCTGCACATTTTTTTTTTAACTCAACTGGGTGCCAGAGAGGTATGCAACACACTGCTTTGTAATACATTGCGTACCCCTCTGGCACACAAAGGTTTAAGTCCTATGAGGGCTTTTGTACTTCTAGCATCTATACATACACATGATAGCTAGTTAGACAGCTAGAGATATATAATCATATTAAGGTTATGACCAGCCTATAATGGGGTACCTTGGCATGCTGGCAAGTTTAGCATATTATGGCCATATTATGTGACTAAAACGTCATCTTTAATATAGTGGTGATGCCAAGTAAAAGGTTAGTGCTAATAAAATCTGGATGGGCATCAATATATTGTGTGTTTGCTTTTAGCTACTTTGGACAAAATTGGTTGCACTCTTTGAGAGTGCTTATCAAAACCTGGACTGGAATAATATATATATACATATATATATATATACACAAACGCACATATATCATGATAACTTATTTATTGGACTAGCATTCAGTTTTCAGGATGAGGTTTTAAGTGTAACAACTGGCCTTTATCGAGATGGACAAGGGGGCCTTGTGGAGGTGGACAATGGGGGCAATGTGGACGGGGCTAACGTGGAGGTGGACAATGGGACATACAATGTGTAGGTGGACAACAGGGCATTGTGGTGGTGGTCAATGTATAAGTGACATTTCTGGGGTGGAGCTGAATGGTGGGGTCAGGGGGCCGCATGGCCATTTTCACACTAGGGCCAGGTAGTTTCTAGTTATGCCTCTGATTCCATTCCATCTAGTCTGCCCATTTTTTCTAATCTTAGAACTTCAAACATTATTCGTCATTGGTCTTGTCCTATTTTATAGTCCAGCCAATGAACACTCTCCTGGGGGTCAACAGATGAAAGTTCCCAGTTAGGGCAATGTGGCATGTTGTGCTAATTATTTTTTGTGTTAGCTCAATATTAACACGCAGTTAGGCTCATGTGTTAAGAACTGGATTGATTTGCTAGAAAACCAACTACACAACAGGGAACAAATACAAATTTCCAGTGAATTAACCCTTTGAGTGCCAGAGGGGTACGCAACGTATTGCAGAGCAATGCGTTGCGTACCCCTCTGGCACTCAAAGGGTTAACCCCTTGAATGCTAGAATTGTCTCCAATGCATTGCATAGCAATGCACTGCAGACTTTTCTAGTAATCAAAAGAGTTAAAGTCCCCGATTTCAATCAATGGAAATCCGCTCCTTATAATGCAATTGGATTGCTCCAAAATCGCTCCTTTCCTTAGTACACAAACCTCACAGTATACATAGGGCTAGTCAGCCAGATCTGCCTTTAGGGTTTATTACTGGGTCTCTAGGGACAGAGTCTGATTTGCCAGTATGACAAGTTTCCCAGATAACTCCGCCCACTTTCCCATCTGTTCCTGACAATTTTATACATTATTATTCAAATCAATCCATATGGACACTCCCATCCCCAGCCCATCTTCTTACTCCGGGGTTGTGGGTACAAGAAGGTTTCTAGGTATGTATATACAGATTTGAAGGCAAAATAAATGTTGTAATTTACTTATGTCAGAGGAGCTAGAAATAGCCTTTTTGTAGCAAATGATACAAATGTTTCTTTGTGTGCCATTTAAGTTGTGAGCTATCAGATAATATCCACATACTCTTACACATGTCGGCTTTGATCTCTGCAATTGAGTAAATAATGCAACTTTAATATATTACATTTAAGCACCTAATAGAGGCAGCAGATATATATTATACACTCTGCAACATGCTCACGTGCCTGTTATGTTCATGCAAAAATCGTGAGGTTGTCAGATCCTGAAGCAATCACACTTCTCTCACCAAGGAACATGAAAGATGTAAATTGTACCTTATTGTTGAAGCAAAAAACAATTTCACAGCGAAAACATGTTTTATATATATATATATATATATATATATATATATATATATATATTTTTTTTTTTTTTTTTTTTTTTTTTTTTAATTAATTAATTTTTTTTTTTTTAAAGATTTTTTTCTGTATTTTCATTCCCCTTTAAAGTGGACCTGTGAAACTAATACCTGTTTAGTTTGTTTTATAGATAATATGTTGTACTGGCCATTTTTTCTGTAAAATAAATCATTTTTGAGAAATGAACATTTGTATTTTGGTTGCACAGTTTGACAATTTATGCTAACTCCCTGAGCTGTATATTAATTGGTGCTGTCTGGGGTAAAACTTTCTGTGCTATTAGAAATGGTCACCATGTGTCGACACTGCCTAGATTTATTTTTACCACAGAGCCTGGTAATGTTGGCCCAGCACATAAACTAATTAGCATAAATTGCCACACTATGCCACCAACAAATGAAGATTGTTTAAAAAAAAAAAAACATTTATATTAGAAACATGTGGGTAGTACAACATATAACAACATATAGGCAATGTTTAATTATCTTGAACCCTAACACTCTAAAGGGAAAATGCTTAATAATGAAAAAAAAAAAATATATTATATATATACATATATATTATTTTTTCCTGCTGAGTAAAACAAGGAAACTCCCACTGCTGAGATATGTTTTACTCAAAATCCACTATAGGATTTCAGGTCATAGAAGAATTGCATCTATAAAATACAAGTTTGAACTGTAATAAAATTTCAATAACACACCTCTCAGCAGTGGAGGTACCATTGGTTTATGCAGCAAGATAAACCCTACAATATGTATGTTTTCAATTTTACATGTTACTATGCACATTAACATTCCTGGGAACTTTGTCTTCTGGAGTCCCCGTAGGGGACTCCAGTGGGGCTGCTGGGGGATATCAATGATGTGATCCGTGTCAAAAAGGGGTGAGGCTTACTCACGAGTGGGGTGGGATTTTGCAGATATGTCACAAAATTGGTCAGAAAGTGGGAGAAACTGGTTGATGAAAGAGGAGAAGAGGGTGGGAAATGGGAGGAACAGGGTGGGAAGGAGCAGAAGTAGGCGGAGTATCTTATGAATCTCCCTACCACAGAAGAATCAGTGTCTGTCCCTGGAGAGCTGTACAAATCAGAGTCTCTGAGTCAGATCCGGAGAGTTCCCAGGTACGTGCATTAATGTTACATTAAAAGGTGACCAAAGAAAAACAAACTGAGGTTGCACGGATTCCTCTGCTCTCCAGAAGAATGAAAATGTTAGAAGTTTCCCAGGATTAAAGCAATATGTGGTCAATTTAATGCCAGTGGCAGCACCTCAGCCAATGCACTATAATGTATGAGTGCTATGGTGTGTTCCAGAGAATAATCTCCACCATTGTTAGGACTTGCCAGTAAACTGTATACACCAGCCCCATAGCATGTGGAGGGAAATGGCGTACATCCACACCATTGCATCTATGTTGTGATTAGTGCATAAATATAACCAAGGATTAAATGAAGGGAACACCCTGAAACACAGACCGTCCCACTGTCCTCCCTTTGGCATAGGTGGCATTAACCCTTTGAGTGCCAGAGATACCCATCTGGCACTCATAGGATTAAGGGTAAGAATTGTAGCGTAAGTAGTAGCATACCTCCCAACATTTCAAATGGCAAAAGAGGGACACTTCTGTTTTAGGTGGCGTTTCTGGGGGCGTGGCATTTCCAAGAATTTTTAGGTTATTTCTTGACCCATCTGCACCTCTTTGTGTAACTGATAAATGATTTACAGTAAGACCAAAGTATTTTAATTACCCATATTAATGTATAAACACATATACTGACAATTAACAACACATTTATGTATGTTTTATTGTTGTGCAGCAACGTAATACACAACACTCATTCTGATGTCCTAAAAAGAGGGACAAAAGTGTAGAAAAGAGGGACAGAGGGATTTGGGTCTCAAAGAGGGGCTATCCCACCTAAAGAGGGACACTTGGGAGGTATGTAGTAGCAAACGGAGGTTACACAAATTGATTCCAACTCCTGATCTAGCCTGGAATCGTCATTCACTTCTATAAACAACAGCACTGCTCTCATTAGCAAGGCCTCAATGAACATCTTATTTATATATTCTTTATTTTTTCTTCTTTTCTCAACACCATAACAACTTTTCACCCTTGTAATGCCAGAGAGTTATGGAACGCATTGAGTAGCATTGCATTGCATGCCCCTCAGGCACTCAAAGGGTTTAGTGAAAAAAATAAAAATATCTACCCTGAGTGCCAATGGTTAATGTAACATATAGTAAAGTACTCGGGTTAAGTACACACAAACTGGGGCTGTACTAAACATACATTACACTATAGTTGTGCCTTAGTGGCAAGACAGGGCTCACTGCAGTTGCTGCTTTGCTGACGCATTTTAACGCTTTGAATTCCAGAGGAGTGTCCTGTGCTTTTCTTCATAAAACAGTCCTCTGACACTCAGAGGGTTAGTATGGTCACTGATAGAGGTATAAGAGACAGATTAACATGTCACAAGTAGGGTTACCACCCAGCCGGTATTTTACCGGCAGGCCGGTAAAAAATTGGCTTCTGTCCAATGTTAAGTCTATGGACGGAATGCCATGGCCGGTATTTTTTGGAAGAAAAGGTGGCAACCCTAGTCACAAGTTGCTGTTCTTTTTTAGAGAACAAAATAGTTAACCGTTTGAGTGCCAGATGGATCTCCAATGCATTGCAAAGCATTGCATTGGATACCCTTCTGGCCCTCAAAGGGTTAAAGAAGTAGTAAAAATGTATTAAAAAAATATGCCCAAACAGTTATTGTCCTGCATTCAGCACAGAATACGATCATGACAGCGTAACCCTTTGAGGGCCAGAGGGGTATGCTTTGTGTACCTCTCTGGCACTCAAAGGGTTAAACTGTTATACCTTTGGAAAAAAGCAACAGGAAAACCCCTGCCATATAGTGTGTGTATCTATATAACATTTACTTTTTTCATAATAAAACTTTACGAACCTTTTAAAAATGAAAACTGAGGCAAATAAATGAAATACATTTAAAACAAGGAAATGGTTCATCTTAATACTAATTTTCAATCAGATGGGGACATTGGTTCTCATAGCAGATTCTGTGGGACACCGAGTGTCTAAACAAGTTCAAGGGGTTCTGTAGAACAAATGTAAGTAAGGGTGGGCAGTGAAACAAAGCTGGAGAAAGGACTCCCTGAAGAACATAGCGGAGGAGGCATGAAAAAGGAGAGAGTTAGGAAGTTAGGTAGTGGGGTGGGATCTAATGAGCTAGGGGGAGGAAGGACAGGATGTAGGGTTATGTTGCAGGTGGTTATGTTACCCACTGGGCTGTCTCAGTCTGGCCCAGTAGGGGTAATTTTTTTAAATCCATTACAGGAATTATTGGGGATTGTATCAGTTTAATAGTATGAGCCTGGTTTGTTGTTTGGCCATGCTGGGTATATCCATAATATGGAAATGTGGTTTTATTCATCAAATTTGCTGAAAGTTGTGTGTATCGTGTATGTTTATTACATATTTAATAAAGTGATGGACTGTTTCTTGCCCAACACTGGTGTTTTGGTCTTTCTTATAACCTATGCATTGTGCATATGTGGTTTTGTGACTACCAGGAGGAGTTTGGAAGATGAATCCTGTGTTTAAGCAGGCAACATTAGTACAGGTCTGTATTCTACATGATGTCAACTGAGTATTGTTCACAGAAATGACTATAACATTGTCCAACCAGCTGCAGCTTTCTTCAGTTCAATATAGAATGTGAGGAAGTTGCAGCGGGGATGATCTTCATTTTTCATATTAAGTGTTTCTCTATATATCGGTCCATGGGCCACACATTTTCATGCTGCAGGCTGTTTGATTGACATGCATGCTCTAAGTTGAGTTACCCAGAGTTAAAGAGAACTGCTTATACAGTGTTGGACTGGAATAACAGATGAACCATGCAGCATACCTCCCAACATTTCAAATTGCCAAAGAGGGACACTTGTGTTTTAGGGGGGTGTTGCTGTGGGCGTGGCTGGTGTGCAGGGCATTACCGATAATTTTTAGGCTATTTCACAACCTATTGACACCTCCTTGTGTAACCTAATAAATGATTTATAAAAAGATCAAAGTGTTTTATTTACACAGACCAATTTATAAACACATATACTGACGTTTAAAGAAACATTAAAGTAAGTTTTATTGCTGCAGAGCAGTGTGATACACCTATATACACACACCACACAATCTGATCTCCTAAAAAGAGGGACATCAGGGTGGGAAAGAGGGACAGAGGGATTTGGGTCTAAAAGAGGGTCTGTCCCTCCTAAAGAGGGACACTTGGAAGGTATGCATGCAGCCTTGCCCTGTTTTAATTGCTCATTTAATTATTGCACTCCTGGATTGCTCATCTTATAGGCAACAGGGAATTGTCACTTGTGACACCATAGGGTTCCTTAACAGCAAATGCTTGAGAAAACATAATGACAAAAATATAAAAAGAAAATCAAAGTACAACCAAAACCACCAAAAAAGGTTTTTAGTCTATGTAGCTATTTCTGTTCCCAATAATAAGTAGAATCCTGCCTTCACCGTAAATAAAAGCTTTCTCCCCTCCTGTGTCTAAAACCTCAGTGTGAACATAGTGTGAGTAGACATCATGCTACTTGTGGCTGAGTACTAAAAATGCCTATTGAGGGGAAATATTGTTTTATTTTTATTTTTTTATTGGATTCAATTGTGTATGCAGTTCCTTAAATTTCGAATAGGCAAATAAAATCAAGCCAAATAATATCAGCATTTTGACTGAAACCAAAAATATGTGACCACACACACATTAAGCGTCTGAATCTTTTAAAGGAGAATTATGCCCTGGGAATATGCATTTTCATGTAACAGATAAACTTACGTAGGATGACATTATGGTATATGTATATATTTGTGTTATGTATCTGCAGTTTCCTGTATATAATCTCAGATATAAAAATCTGTCTTTAGTTCACATCAGAAATATTAGCAGTACTTGCCAACTGGACTAAAACCCCAGGTTTAACTCCTTAACATCCATGGTGCCTTAAGGGGCACTTTGAAGTTTCCGACGCGCTGGTACATGTGATCTGTGATGCGTACCGGCACTCAGCGCTGGGGAGTAAGAGAGACCACTCCAGTCTTGGAGCAGTCAATTGCACTCCCTGTTTTTACTTACAGCATTCCTGGAAGAGCACTGTAGGTAATATGTACATGACGTGCCAGGACCGTTACTGGACTAACGTGACAGTCCGGGCACGTCACTGGACGCCAAGGGGTTAAACACACTCTCTCTTAAATTGGGCCGCTTAAGTTCTGGGTGTTTTGGGATCCTGTCAACTCTCCCTCCCCCCTACACTCCACACCATTCTTCCACACAGCAAACAAAATATGGTGACCTGACCTCACCTTTAACCAGGGACACATATGAAAAATACATGCTGCAGGGCAGAGTTGATTTCAGTGCAGTCCTGAAATATGCCTATTTCCTTTGTGTCTCCAGTTAAAGGGGAGGTCTGGTCACCCTAAAACAAAATGATCCATTGCCCTAAATGGATTGTAAGGATCACTGAATCAGTTCACAGTATTTTACAACAGAGATCAAATGCAAAAAAGAAAAATAGAGAGAGCAGATATACCTAACTGCTATATGACTGAGACACAACTTGGTAAGTGTATTTGTAGAGCAAATTAAAGTGGATCTATCGCCTCTACAAAAGTTATGCTTATTATATAGAGAATATATACATAAGGGTGAAAACGTTATGTAATTTTTTTTTTTTTTTTTTTTTTAAAGCTATTTGTGTTAAAAAGATGGTTTATAGAGTGCCCTGCACCCTACTTCCTCATAAACGTCAGTTGCTGCAGATTGCCGCACTGCCCCTTCTCATTACCCAGCCTCCTCCGATGACGGTGGCTGCCTGTCTGTAAGCTGGAGTGATCTCTTTGGCTAGATATCAATCTCTGCCAATGAGATTGCTCCAACTTACAGACAGAAGCCTCCGTCATCAGAGGATGCTGGGTAGTGGGAATGGAGAAGGGGCAGTGCAGCAATGGAAGTTTATGAGAAAGTAGGGTGCAGGGCACTCTATAAACTATCGGTTTAACAAAAAGTGTTTTTTTTTTAAATCAATAACATTTTCGCCCTTATGTATATATCCTCCACATAATAAGCATAACTTTTGTAGAGGTGATAGACCCACTTTAAGACACAGTTAACCTTGGGTATACGTATACTTTAACAGGGAATTATACCTATACAAATATAGGACTCAGTTTGCTTAAATGTGTTGTTGGCTATAGCTGGATAATGACATGTCACAATGTGAAAATACTTAGTGTTCTGAAAAACCATAGGTAGACTTTTCTGTAGATGATTTTTCATTCAGACTTTTAAAGTCAACTGTAAATGATGAGCAAGTGTGATGTAAAGGCACACTAAAATGGAGCTTAGGAAATACAGGCAACTGCAAATACTATATACAAAGCTTTATATAAAATAATACACTCCCAAACACACACAGACACAAACTCATGACTGAATACTTTAATTAGTCTTTCTGCTAAGCTACTTAACCCCTTGAGGACCATACCTGTGGGTGGTGCACCTTTCTGGCCCTCATGTTGTTAAGATCCACTTAACCCCATAGGCACAATTCCCTTTAATAGGAAAACATTGTTATAAAAACATTTTGCATTGACTTTTAAAGCCTTGGCTGATAGAGATGTCGCCTATGTGTCGCTTCTCAATACACTAGAGATGTCTCTAGAATCCAAGGGGTTAAATTAAAAATCACTTTCCCCAGTCCTTCTAAGCTAACACAGTAGTCTGCTGATCTGAGACGTGATGGAACATTAGACCACATTAAAAACAAAGCTCTTACAAACACAATGCCAAGAGGCAAACTCACCAGGATTTATGTTGCAGGATGGATGTGCTTAGACTTTGTGATCCAACTAGAACCTGCTGTGTGTTCACAATACGTAAATATGTCTTATTACTGACAGAGGCCCACAGGGACACATTCTCCAAAGAGTTAATTTCTTTTGTACCCAACACAAAATTAAAAAGGCCCCAAGGAATACGCCACCAGATTGTCTGTGGCTTTCCTTCTCCCATCATACTAGTACAGGCTATTAAGTCTGCTGTGAATCTGTTCTCATGTTAAGATTAAGAGTATTGTTTTCTTATAGTAGTTAACCCTATAGTGGAAGCATGCAAGATATTGATATTCTACAACCTCTAATATGCTGTTGTGGATCTGATTATTATTTATTATGCAAACCAGTTCGCTTAAAATCCATTATAAAATAGTGAGAAGTTGGGTTAAAGTGACAGGTAACAGTTTTGACTTTACATATTCTACAAGTGCAAAAGTCACATTCATCTTCACCTATTTTTTTTTTTAAACTTTTTTCTACCTGACAGGCAGCTCACTGAATTTTAGTTTCCATGGAGCTTTCTGCAGGGACTATGAATTAAGGGCTAGAGATACAGTGTCGCACTGTACTAGCAGCAGAAAAGTCTGTCTTCAGTTAACTTCGTACCTGCAAGGATAAAATTCCTTCCAAAAGGTCAGAAAGGGACACTTTTTCTTTTTGGTGGTGTTCTGGGTTACATGACTGGTGGGCAGGGCATCACTGAGGATTTTTAGGTTACTTGATGTCTTACTGACATCTCATTTCATAGTTGAATAAAGGATTTACAGCGGATGTTCTCAACCACTGGCCTCAGGCCATGTTTTTAGGATTTTCCTGCTTCAGCAGAGGTGAGTTATAGAAAATGATCGAGTCTCTGCATAACTCATATATAGTCAGCAGGAGAATCCTAAAATCCTAGCCTGTTAGTGGAATGAGGGCACACGTTCAGAACCACTGATTTAGAATACAACCAAAGCTTTTTATGTACACTGACTAATTTATAAACACATATCATAAAGTTAGCAAACATTAATATGATGTATAGGTCCCTTTCACACACATGACATTGTCACAGAAACAAAAAATCATGAAATTGTGCATCAATATGTCCCGGCTTTTTTATAATTTCTATTTCTACAGAGAGAATGGAATGCCAAGGAAAACATTGCTGTAGCACTGAAAACACACCAACATTTTCAGTTGCTATAAAAAACGTTTCGCTACAAAAACGTATTGCTACAAAAAATGTTTTGCTACGTAAAAAAATCGGGCTACAAAGAAGTCATGTTATACAGTCTCCTAGGTGATGGGGCTAGTATACATACTGAACATTCTGAAGCCGGTGAGATAGCTCAGTGGTAAAGTCCATGACTATGGTGCCTCTTCAAGCCTCACGGTTGCAGGTTCAAATCCCAGCAGAGTCAAGTCAGCCCTTCATCCTTTCAAGGTCGATAAAATGAGTACCATTGATTGGGTAATAATAACACCTATTATTTCAGCTGCTGATTTGGTTAGTTCAGAGAGTGTGCACTGAAAGCACTTTGAGTCCCACTGAGAGAAAGGCGCTATATAAATACTAGTTATAATTATTATTATTCTCTAAAAGGAGAAACACTATGGTAGGAATGAGGGACATGTAAATTTGGGTCTCAGAGAGGGGTGGTCCCTCCTAAAGTGAGACAGTTGAGTGGGATGGGATAGTGCCCCAGCTGCTGACAGAAAGCTCTCTGGAAACAGAATTATAGCCAACTACCTCTCTGGGACAAAAAGTAATTATATATATATATATATATATATATATATATATATATATATATATATATATATATATATATACACAGAGAGAGAGAGAGATGAGAAAAAACAAACAAATGTTTAGTCAACTGGACTTTTACATTTACCATATTTGTTCAACTGTAAAGGAAATGGGAAGAAAATCCCATCCAGTGAGCCGTTCTGTAGATCTCTGTCTACCCTTAAAGGGATAGTAATACTTCGTTTTAACTTTATTTTATTTTGTAGGCATTAAAAAAACATGAAGAACGATATAAGTCTTATGTCTCAAACCTTTATGGTTTAAGAGATATTCACAAGCAAAGTTTCCCCTCCCCGCCCCTTTTTCCTAGTGTAAGCCATCTCTTCTCAGATGTGAATATGGTTGTAAGACCAGACAGATAACAGAAGGGGACAATTTTCTTTGTATGAAAACAATGAAAGACCTGCCCCCCTTGACAAGTTTTTCAGCTTTTTCCCTTATCTTAATTGAAGATTGTCCCTCTCTGCAGTCTACCTGGGCACCTTCCTTCTGATCTGGCTGTACAGGGGGGGGGATACTTTGCTTGTGAATATCTCTTAAACCATAAAGGTTTGGGAGATAAGACTTATATCATTCTTCATGTTTTTTTAATGCCTACAAAATAAAATAAAGATAAAATGAAGTATTACTATCCCTTTAAGCTTTAGTAATGGACCCGGCAATCTTCTTGGAACATGGTCCTCCTCCACTCTGACATTGCTTGACAGAGAAAAGTTCTTCTAGGATCTTTCTATAAATGTGCAGGCTACTTGTACATTTATAGATAAATCCTGGAAGGACCTTTTTACTATACACAACATCAGAGTGGAGGCAGGCAGCAAATTCAAACATGCCTCCCGCAGTACTGCTCCACAGGAATATTGCTGATTAGATGACTTCAGCTTACAGGGAGAGGAGCAAGATAATACTGTGGGAGGGAGGGGTGTTTTTAAAAAAACCCATATAAAGAGGTTGCCTAGTACTGATTTTTTTCACACTCAATAGTTGGAAACCTTTTTTTTGTGGGGGGGGTCACCCTATAAAAGGGAATACCATGTATGTGGACAAATAAAGTATGAACTTGCAGAATATGTAAAATCAAAATGGAGGCTGACTGCTACTTATAATAAGTAAAAAACAATTAATTATATATATATATATTATAGAAACAATTGGTTACATTGCCTTGTTAAATTTGTAATTGGCTCAAATGCCCCACAGCTGTTGGCCTGTTGAGGATGAATGTAGCTGTAGTTTACAACAGCCTGAGAGCTAAAGGTTGTCTGCACTGGTCCAAACATACCACACATTAGTGTATCTCCTCCCATATGTCCTGTAGACTGTAAGCTCTCATTAGCAATGCCCTCTGATCTTTTTCTTTTCTGTGTTCTGCCAGTGCTGTTTTACATCCTTGTATATTTATTCTTTATTGTACAGCACTATATTATAAGTTGGCACTTTATAAAATGATAATGATAATAATAGATTTACACTGCGAAGATTTCTATGGGACTTGCAGACCTAGCTGGTACTCTGACATTAATCAGTGTTCTAAAGCCAGAGATGATCTGGCCATTGATGAATCATGGAATGGCTAATGTGCATGGAAATCAGTGGATCTCTGTGCATTTAGCCATTTGCCTAGAGACAGATTTCCTGTTAGGTAAAGTAGGAACCTGCCTAGGGCTCCAAATGTTTGGGCATCTCAGTTGTGGCTAAGGAAATTACAATAAATTCCAATACAATACTGCTTTTTAGTGGTTTACATATGCTCTTAATTGGCCATAAATCAAACCCTTGGATGTTTGAGATTTCTCTAATACATTGATTTGCAATGCACTGAAGACCTCTCTAGCAGCCAATTGGCTAATACCTTTTTTGAGCTTGTATGTTATAGGATAAGGGTATTTTGTGTGTAGGGGATGGGCAGGGTTAAATGTACATCCAGCACATCACTTGCCACCTGATGACCCCACCCCCCAAGAACAACATTGTATGTTCCCTATTTATGTCACATTTCAAGAGGAATATTGGAGCTGATTTTGTTTCATAGGATGTTTTATACAGCTACTAGTGAATACTGTCCTGACTTGCACACCAGCAGCTGCGAACAGGTGTTTTCCCTGCCCTTTTCTTATAAAAGATGTATAATTACCCATCATTAGAATTACCGGACTGCATGTATCCACATGTAGCACATCCTGCATCAGTAATTATGGTCCCAGGGATTATCCTTTGTTTGTCCAAAGTAAAAAAAAGAAAAAGGATTTCATAAACAATGCAATTTCTCCCACTCAATCTTTTTAACGGTTAATAAAAAAAATAAAATTAGCGATAGAGTAACGGTCACATAAAGGGGATCATCAGTGTTAGAGAGCTCTTTAACACTTTGCTTCTCCCTCATGGAATACCTTTCTAGAATCCAAGGGATACAAGAATTGGCCTTGGAATCTTCAAACAAACTGCTAGATACTCCTTCTCATTAAGGCTAATGTACTAAGACCTGGCGCAATTCTGGGGCATAGAGAAATCACCAACGTTTTGCTTTGCAGTGTATTGGAGACCTCTCTAACATTCAACAGGTCAACATCACCAATTAAATCAATCATACTTTTATGAATTTGAACTTTTCTGATATTATTTTACCAGGAATGCAGTTGGTTCATCCCAAGAACTGCTCCAGATCTGATTAGTGCATCAGCGTCACCCATCCTCCTCTAAATATACCTAGAACTGCATGCTGTACCCTATGACAACTTGCTTTCTTTTATAATAACCTCATCAACATACAATACCAGGTTTGTGCTATTTTTTTGTACACGCTAGATCAGGGATGAACAATTATTATTGGCCTAGAACGACATCTGATTAATATTTTTGGAAGGCCATACTGGCACATCCACTGAGAAAAGCATAATGTATCATACTGGGAATGTATCATTTCAGTATATGGTGAAAGTTTCAGTTCTGGGTCACTCTTCACAGATTGAAACATTGTGACAGTGTTACAGATAGTGATACAATGTATCTCTCTTCAGAGAATGCCAGAGTTTCTATTACTCTGTCTAATGGTACTGTATGTGTACATCCAGGCAGACCTAAAGTCCAGGTAAAATTGTTCTGCAGGCTGTTTTGTTCCCTCTATACAAGATAATACATTCTTTAAGAGGAACTATATTTATAGAAATAAGTGGCTCTTATTGATCAATTACACAATATACCATCCTCATGTCAAAGACCATTCAGGAAACAAAGAGTTAATTTAAAATTGTGTCACACAACCTACTAAGGAACAGAGCTGACAACTTTGTGTATCTCTGTCAGTGTAAGATAAGTTTAGTTAATTTTAAAGGGATAGTAATACTTCGTTTTATTTTTATTTTATTTTGTAGGCATTAAAAAAAACATGAAGAACGATATGTCTTATCTCTCAAACATTTATGGTTTGAGAGATATTCACAAGCAAAGTTCCCCTCCTGCCACTTTTACCTAGTGTAAGCCATCTCTTCTCAGATGTGGAATCTAGTCCATAGACCAGACAGATAACAGAAGGGGACAATCTTCTTCCTATTAGAACAATGAAAACCCTGCCCCCTTGACAAGTTTTTCAGGTTTTTCCCTTATCTTAATTGAAGATTGTCCCTCTCTGCAGTCTATCTGGGCACCTCCCTTCTGCTCTGGCTGAGCAGTGTTACATCAGTAAAAGGGGTGGGAGGGGGATACTTTGTCATTGAATTATTCTTGAACCACAGCTCTGACAGAATTGAAATAACACTCTCCAAAGTCCAAATACTATGATGATTAATTGGAGCTGCTTTTATTATGAAACATTACTATCCCTTTAAGGAGTATTAAAATCTGCCTAGATGCTGTGCTAACCATTTGTTTACAGTATATATGTTTGTTGACGGCACAGTGTGGCACTTTATATTAATTAGCTTATGTGCTGGGCCACTATTACCACATACTTTGCTATGAATGAATCTAGGCAGGGCCCTTACACTGGGCCGTTTTTAATTGCAAGCAAGGCCTCAGACAGAGCTAATTAGCATTCCATGTAGAGAATTAACAGAAAGTGACAAACTGTGCCACCAAAATGTAAACGTTAATTTCTTAAAAACAGTTTTGAGAAAACTGACTCGTACATCATATAGAAGGCATTTAATTAAGAGTGTCTTAAATAGACGGGTCCACTTTAAGAGGAACTGGATCTATAGGAATAAGTGTCTGTTATTGAATAGTTACACTATATTCCATTATTTGGTCAAAGATCTTGTTGGAAGAAAAGACTGCATTAAAGACTACTTACCCTAACCTACTGAAAACACAACGGGCAATTACATTAATATTACATCTGATAAAGATGTGGAAACTTTTATGTAGATTGCACTGCACAGTAACCCTTTAAGGTAAAAGGAGTGAAAAACACATTATGAAGTCAGGCATTACCCACCTCTGGTCCTTAACCCTTTGAGTGCCAGGGGGTACGCAATGTGTTCCGCTCCCCTTTGGCACTTAAAGGGTTAAGAGATGTCCTTTAGCCATTTGAGTGCCATAGGAATCTCAAATGCATTGCTTTGAAATGCATTGGAGACCCGTTTGGTACTCAAAGGGTTTAAACACATTGTTTTTCAGCATTACAAGAAGTTAACATGCCCAAATTATACCAACTATGTGACCATCCCACTGGCCTTAGCCTTGTTAATTAGGCAGAAAGTGAACATAATTGTGCCATTTTGGCACAACTTTCTGGTGGAAAACCTGGAAATGCCACTATGTCTATTGTAGTCAGAACTGGATTTCTCAGAAGGCATAGTAGGCAACAGTCTATGGGACCTTATTATGCAGATGGAAACCTCTCTAGCTTTCAGTAGTATTTTATATTCCTCCCCTGTGGATCTGTTGACTTGCCTCAGACCCACCGCTTCTGTTTGTGTGCATATGGACCAGTAGATATCCTCAAAATACAATACTTTGTAAGCTGAGGAAATATCAGAGAAATAAGTCAGTGCTTCTCCTCCTGTGAAAAACGTACAGTCAGGGGTACATTTATTTATTTATATCAATCTCCTGAATGCCAGAGAGCTTTCCAACACATTGAAAGCAATATGTTGGAGACATCTCTGGCAATCAGAGGGTCAATATCAACTCCACCCCCCAAAAAAAGGGAAAAAAACATTGATACAGTGAACTCCATGTATATAATCAAAGTTGCTCAGTTCTAGGAAAACTGACATCTCCTATTGGCAGGTGCTAAATGTTAACACCGTTTTATCAAACATTTTCTTATTGAAAACTGGAGATAAAAGCAAAGATAAAATTAGCACCTGTAATAGAATCTAGCCCTTAGCGGGCTATAACTAGGGATTTGGTTCAATTTCTGAGTAGGGTAGGGTTGCCACCTGTCCAGTTTTGACCAGAACAGTCCACATTTGGGCACCCCAACTTGGTTTTGTCAACACTGTCAGGGTTTTAGAGGATCTGAAACCCAAATAGATGTAGTTTTAAGCCCTTGAGTTCCCATTGGTTAGAGCACACATCTGTAACCAGAGTCCTAATTCTAATTGGTGGGTCGTGCAGCTGCCTGGTGATTGATATGGGGCTTTAACCCTTTGAATGCTGGAGAAGTCCCTATTACATTACTTGCTTAAAACAGGCCTAAATTAAGCTTCCCATTGGAAAGAATGATAAAGTTACAAACTGGCCACCAAAAATGTGGCATATTGTGTTTACCACAAAGTATAATGCCTCTGTTCAGTTTTGGCAAGATTTAACAGACTGGGTGACAGGGAGGTATTCAGGATATTGCTTTGCAATGCATTGGATACCTCCCTAGCACTAAAAGTTTTAAAGGTGACAACCTTAGAGGAGGGGGTGCTATGTTTCTCCTTTAAATGGAGATTTCTACAAAACTTGCACTCATTGTAAAATCTTCTGCCACTGTGTTCCAGCTAAAGGCCTAACCACAGAAGGTGCAGCTGTACCAGGACCCAGCATCCAATGAGGCCAATAGGCTTTAGATATGCTTTTGTGACTATATATTTGTGATGGGGCCCCAAAAAATATTTCAGAAATTTTGATTAATTGCTCCCTGTTGTGCAATTGGTTTTCCCCCTGAACTACTCTGCTTTGCTTTTATACATTTAGCCCAATATTATGTGTACAGAAAGGAATTCTCATTCAACAGTTACTTTATATGTTTCACCCAGTTTATCTCTTTTCTTGCAAGTGATTGCAGAATGTGGCAGAATAGAAATGCCGAGAGCACTTTTACTTTACCAAGAATGATAAGTTCCTGAAAACCGACAACCTCTCTTACACTAAAAAAATCCTATTAACTGTAATGTCAATATATATTGACCGGGAATCCATTTGTGGTTGTAGCATTACATAAAACTTGACAGAAAATATTTTTTTTATTTATGAAATAGCTGCAGATGTATTGGGTTCTGGATGTGTAAACTGGAGAAGAAAAATATGGTCGTTCATGTTTTATATCTGCAATTCCATATAATAAAATATATTTAACACAGAGTTAACCTCCTGGGAGTCACCTTGGCCTGTGGATTTACTGCCAAGATGAGCAGAAGTCCTGCTATAGGATTTTCTAGTCATCTATATAGTCTATGGAATGTTAAGCATGCAGCTGGGGCTGGCCAGTGCCATTTTAGTGGAGGTCAGGTTTACGTTAGAATGGTTTCAGTGGAGCAGGGGAAGATTGGAGATTTCAATAGTCACTAGCTGTGCATTAAATGTTTAATGTGTATTGCAAGGAAACAGCACTTTGGGAAGGCCAGGAGGGTCAAGGGATCTTTGAATTCAGTATTCTGTTTTCTAACACTGCACTTTTACTGTGGCTATTGCACTAAGAGGAATTGGAGTAATTAAGGGGCAATCCAACTGCACCATAAGGGAGAAATAAAAATGTAAATGGGGATATAATATTTGAATGCTACAGAGATGTCTGGTGTATTGCAAGAACTGTGTTGGAGACCTCCAGCATTCAAGGAGATAACATTCCCATTCAGGTTAATGAAAGTTTAGGGAATTATTATTATCCCTTATGATGCAATTAGCTTGTCCAAGAATTACTTCTTGGGCAAGATGCTCTAAGAAGTGATAACACAGGTATACAGTCTCCAATGTGATAAACTCTCTGATTCTTATGCTATTCTATAGAGTTAATACATTAAGATGTCTCTAACTGGAGATATGTAAGCGCATTGTCTCCACATAATAACATAGGACATGGATCTCAGACTGTATTCCTAGGGAGATGAGACATTGCAGGGTTTTGGCATGTCCCTGCTTTTGCACAGTTCATTCAGTATCACTGAGCAAATGATTGACACCATTCTAAATCAGGGAGATTCATAAAACCTGCCACCTAAGAATGCAGTCTGAGACCACTGACTAAGGAACTTGCTCATCTTGACCCCACGGAGATGGCTCATGTACTGTCGACAAGAGGATGTCAGTGGTGTGGTTTGTGTCACAAGGGGGGTGGGGCTTAATCATATGGGCTGATTGATCATGTAGGAGTCATAAAGTGGGTATGAAGTGGGCAGAGCAGGGTGGGAAGGTTGAGAAATGGGTGGTAAGTGGGAAGAACAAGTTGGGAAGGACACAAAACTCTGCACCACAGGAGAATCAGTCTCTGTTCCTGCAGACCTGGTAATTCAGACTGAAAACAGGATTCTCCAGGGCAGATCTGGAGAGTTCTCAGGTATGGTCATCTAGGAATAGTCTGAGACCACTGACATAGGATCTGACATCTAAGAATGCAGTCTGAGATCACTGACATAGGACCTGCCATCTAAGAATGCAGTCTGGGCCAGCCATCTAGGACCATTGACACAGGACCTGCCAACTAGGAATAATTTGAGAAAACTGACATAGAGCCTGTCATACAAGAATTTATACTGAGACCACTGACATAGTGCCTGCTTTCTAGGAATGCAGCCTGAGACCAGTGACATAAGATCTGCCATCTGAGATTGCAGCCTGAGACCACTGATATAGGACCTACCATAATGGAATGCAGTCTAAGACTACTGACATAGGACTTGTAGAGGTTATCATGTTGCAGAGGTTATTTCCTCTTTCACCTCTTTGTTATATCTTAGATCATTGGATCTCAATGAGGCACTTTTGTGTGCCATGGACATCTACTTAGGGTACCCCATATGTTCTATAAAGCCTTTGAAAAAAATGCAAATGTTGAGTTTGAAAAGCATTTTAATGGAAAGTGATATGTAACATTTGTTTGTTACATTATTCTGATTGACAACTTTATTACCTTTTAATACACTGACATATTACATTTTAGGGATGCCCCGAAGATTCAAGATTTCATGTCTGGGGTCTCTCTCTCTCTCTCTCTCTCTCTCTCGCTTTGGGATAAGGGACTGGTGCATAGCAGGGATAAAGCTGTACAATGTACTTACTAACTGGAGGACTTGACATATGAGGAACGACTAAACAAACTTGGTTTATTTACTCTAGAGAAAAGACGACTAAGAGGAGACCTTATCACATTGTACAAGTATATGAGAGGTCAATACAAGGATCTCTGCGGTGAGCTATTTATTCCAAGGCCTGATCAGGTGACCAGGGGACACCCCTTGAGATTAGAGGAAAGGAGGTTTAAACTTCAGCAGAGGAAGGGTTTTTTTACGGTAAGGTCTGTCAAATTGTGGAATTCATTGCCCAGGGAGGTAGTTATGGCAGATACAATGGATACATTTAAGAGAAGATTAGATACATTTCTTTCAAAAGGGAACATACAGAGTTATACTGTTTATCAGTAGGCTGATCAGGAAGGTCTGATAAAGACTAATTTAATTGGTAGCAGGAAAGCTATAAAATTCTCAGTTACTGAGGTATGAGGCGAAGGTTGAACTTGATGGACTTGTGTCTTTTTTCAACCTAATTTACTATGTTACTATGTTACATGTATATACATTGAAGCAGATGTATTAAGAATAATTGGATCAACTCTAGGAAAAGTTGACTACACCACAGGGAAGAAATTTAAAGTCCAATTGATTTAAATGGTGCCTTTAACCAAATAAATGCTAGAGAGGTCTCCAGCATATTGCTATGCTTTGAATATGAGACATGCTCCTCTGTTCCTTAAAGAGTTAAGAGAGGGAGGTTGTAGTCCGCACTCTCTTACATTGATTTTCCAGCTCATGTCATATGTAGAGGCTCACGTACCCCCCTCTTCTTCACACACGCTCTTATCTTATACTATACTCCATCCCTACAAATCTTCAGGATATCATTTGGATACTCATGTCTGTTCATCAGTGGCAGTTGTAGCAGTTGCTCCCGCCTCCTCTCTTCCTTCTTTGCTTTCTTGTCTTGTGCATGTGAAACTGTGTTTATTGCCAAAGCTGACTCACATATTGTTGCCTCATATTTGGTGATATGTAATCCTTATCGCTGTTGCTATTTTATAGTATGTATGTTTTACTTTTATTCTTGCTTACACTTTGTATTATTTTTTTCATTCCTTTAATACACTTTTCAAAACTTAAAAGAAAAAAAAGAGATAGAAGTAGTATTCTTCAGAATGCTTTAAATTAAGATGACCAGACCTCGCCTTTAACTGGGGACATATGAAAAATGCATACTGCAGGGCTGCTTTGATTTCAGTGTAGTCCTGAAATACGCCTGTTTCCCATGTGTCCCTGGTTAAAGCGAATGTCTTGTCAGCTTACTTTAAATCTAAGTGCCAGGATGGGTGTGTGAGATTTATCCTCCCCCATTTAAGCACTGAGACACAAAAGGTTAACTCTTTAAGAACCAAAGGGGGTGTACAATGCATTGCTTTGAAATGTGTTGCGCACCCTCCTGTTCCTAAAAGGGTTAAAAGGAAGGGAGACAGCTCTAGCTACATTACATCATCTTGAGCATGCCATAATGGACTATTTCCCTAAGACAAACATCTGCATGCCATGGAGGTCAAAGTTGAAGGAGCCATGAATAGAAGTACAGGAAACACACAGAGCACACTGCCTCTAAGGACTTATATTCAAAGATACAGCGTTATTCTGGGCCAAAATGTAAAAACTGCCATTGATTTAAATTGGACTCTTTAAACCCATGGATTCTAAAGAGAATCCCAATGTAAGCAAAGCAATTTGTTAGATATCCATCTAGCATTCAAAAATGTAAAATCCACCTTTAAATCTGTTGACATTTGGAAAATTGGAATTTGTCCCTATGGTGCAGTTATGTTTCCCAGCAATGACTCCACTTTTCATTCGATCACAAGGCCATACGTGCACCAGTATAGTTATTCTTTATCTCTCTCCATGCTTCTGGTGTGCTGCTCACAGGAGCCGTGACAACTCCTCCCTCATGAATTCAGCACTTTATAATAAACACCAATGGCAAATACACATACCTGGGAACTCTCAGGGTTTGACCCTGAGACTCAGGGTTTTGAGTCAAAATCTCATGGTCTCATGGTGAAGGGCCAACCTATTAGGGTAAGAGAGTCCAGTGTCTCTTTCTATATGGTTTACATCAATTTATTGCTTATTTAATGTCCAAATTAGTGACTTTTCTACTGCTGGTCTTCTGAGTGTTTAAGAAGTTCATGCTAAAGGTTCATTGAGGACTGACTGAATCACCTCTGGGTTACAGCAACCATTAACACAGCACTTAGAATCTACTTTATTGGGAGCATTAAGGGTTAATATTTCAAAGATCTCAGGGTGGGCTGTGTGTTCCTAGTCAGTCACACCGAATTTTGGGGTATTTGAGCTAATTCTCTTTTGCTCTCTTTTTACACCCCAAATTCCCTGACACAGAGATAACAGCCAGTTCATGAAGGGACTTGGATTACAGCTGCCTGTGTCTAGTGTAACACAAAATGTTAGGGGTATTTGGGATAAACCTCCTTTTCTTGCTTCTCTCTCCCTCAGATTCCCCTAATACAAAGAACAGATTTCCTGCCTACAAGACGACCTAAACTAAGACCCAACTCCACTTAATTAGTTGAAAAATGTGCTTCTTTCTCTTCCTCTCACAAACAGAATGGCATGCTGTGGGAACCTGACACCCCTTTTATACTATGCCTATGGGATAAAAAGCCAAACTTGTCATGTAATGGGGAGAAAATCAGTCTTCCCATTGATTTCAGTGCACAAAAGGAAGCAGGACTAGTGAGGATAAGGAGGGACAGAGAAGAAATGGTTCTGAGTTAGGTAATGATTGCATGTAGTAAAGAAAGGCAGGCGTGGTAAAGGAACAATTGGAGGGTGAGCCTAGTTGGGTACATGCTGGAATGAAATGAGGATTATCAGGCTGGGCAGGATTAGGGCTGGGTAGTATTAGGAGCTGGTTCCAAGCCAGGACAGGTGAGTAATAGTGGGAGGCTGGATAACAGTGTTTGATGAGAGAGGCTGGGATGAGCAGACCAGAGCCCTGTTTCCACACCTTGTGTGATAATAAGCACCTTAATGCAGGACACTACATTACAGGGATGTTTAAATTCCCCTGCAGACCTAGCCAAACTTTTTCATTTTCATATTTCTACTTTAAAGGGGATGTACCATTTACTAATAATCAGCCCCCACTTACCTTACTATGGCCAGTAAATCCTAATGGCCTTTCTGAATTTTTTCATTGCACCTTCATTCATGAGGTAATATCTTCAATCAGTTCTGTGTATAATGCTCATTGAGTAGGGGACCACAGGACACAAACCTCACTCACTGCATATTGTAATATTAACCCTTTAAGGACCAGAGGGGTGTGCAGTGCATTGCTTCCCAATGAGTTGCAGACTTCTCTGGTCTTTAACCCTTTGAGTGCCAGTGAGGTATCCAATGCTTTGCAACATGATGTGTTGCATACCTCTCTGGCACTTAAAGGGTTAAGCAGACTCATAAACTCTGCTTCAGTTGAAAAAATTGCCAGCAACTGTCATGTCTGCCTCCATAAACAAGACATCCAGTACTGATTGCAGATGTAATCTTTTGAATGAAGGTGCAAGAAAAATATTGACAGAGGCCATTAGGATTTTTTTGGACAGAGTAAGGTAGTTGGGGTATTATTATGAGGTGGTGTTACTTCCCCTTTAATGCTTTGAGTGCCAGAGGGGTACACAATGCATTGCTTTGCAATGCGTTGCGTACCCCTCTGGCACTCAAAGGGTTAAAAGGGATGGTCTTAACACCGTAAATGTTTAAGGACCAGAGGAGTAAGAAACGCACTGCAGAACATTTAACTGCACACCCCGCTGGTCCTTAAACGGTTAACCCCTTAAGGACCGGCGGTCATGGGACATTTCCGTCCCATAATGACCGCATAGGGGCACTTGGACGCGCCGGTACATGTGACCTGTCACGTGTATCGGCGCGTCATTATGGGGCTTGAAAGAGATCGCTCCGATCTTGGAGTGGTCTATTTCAGGCCCTATTTTTACTTACAGCGCTCCCGGTAGAGCGCTGTAAGTAAAAAGTACGTGACGTACCATGACCGTCATCGGTCCTTGAGTAGTTCAAGGACCGTGACGGTCCTGGTACGTCAAGGTCCTTAAGGGGTTAAAGTAATACTACCAGCTTCTTATGATAAACTCAGAATCTAGACAGAAATTCCTAATGACCACTATGAATTAATTCTCTGTTGACTGTTTTGTCAAAATAAATATGTAATTAGTACTGGACATCCTAGTATGATATGATATCACATCATACCCTGTATTGTGTATTCAGCCTTCCTTCTTATTATGCCTGAAAAAGAGACCTAAATTGTCTTGAAAGCTTTCTTCCTAGAGCCACTCATTTAGCCAATAAAGGTATCATTTTTACTTTCCTAGTCTCCATATCCACAGAGACGGACATATTTGTTTATTGAAAACTCATCAAGCTGAAGGTTTCCTTCCTAAGAAGACAGGTAAGAAAAAGTTTGGGGTCTTAGAGTCCATCTACCATTGTGGACATGGTGAGCCCTTCCAGCAGTAGTGGGGTCTGAACTAATTTTAACCCTTCAGATTATAGACCTTCCCAACACAATGCATTAAAGGGCTCAGTGCGGGAGGAGAGCAAAGGCCCACACCAAATCAAATTCTTGGATGCTAAACAGATGCTAAGTGAATCATGAAACATATTTGAGATCTGAAAAATATGTCATAGATGGTCATATTCATCAGGTTTAAGTGATGCAATTCTGGGGCAAATCAGTTGCACAACAGGAGAAAAATTAAAGTTGCCCAAATTCCCATTGATTTCAATAGTTATTTTAACCCCTTGAATACTAGAGAGGTCTTCAATGCATCACACAGTTAAAAGGGATAGTAATAGTTTTTTTTAAATATGCCAATATTGTAGATATTAAAAAAAGAAATATAATAACGTACGTTCTGTCTCTCAAACCTTTATAGTTTGAGAGATCGACACATCTAAAGTTCTCCCACCCCTTTCATAGACATCAGTGCTCTATGGGACAGAAGCAGATCCTGGTCATCTGACTGGCCAGCAGCTCTTCAGCAGAGCTGAGATAGCGAGATCTACAAAGAAACACTTTACTGGAACGGTCTACAAAGTGTGCCTGCAAACCAGGCACACTTTGTAGACCATTCCAATTAAGTATTTCTTTTTATATATCGCTATCTCGGCTCTGCTGAAGAGCCTCCTGCGAGTCAATTGACCAGGATCTGCTTCTGTCCCAAAGAGCGCTGACATCTGTGAAAGGAGTGGGAGGGGGAACTGTAGATGCGTTGATCTCTCAACCTATAAAGGACTGATAGACAGAAGGTACGTTATTATATATTTTTTAATATCTACAATATTGGCATATGTTAAAAAAAACTATTACTATCCCTTTAAAATGTCAATTTATTTCAATTAGATTTTTCATTTGTCTCCTGTGGTGCAAGTGGATTGCCCCAGAATTGCACCACTTAACTTGATGAATATGGCCCAAAGTGCAATAAAATATAGTAAACAAAAACAGTTATTAGACTGTCCACACATGGGTGACATACACAGCAGCTCTCTTCCAAGAAGCCCATGTGATTGCTTCTGTTCCCTGCACGAAAGTCTGAAAGTGCCACTTTCCTACTATTATTCCTCCAATGTCTCTGTTGTGACTTGAAGTTTTGAAAATACTAAGGCAGAGAGAGAGCAAAGTATTCGGAGGATTACAATTCCCACTGATTTTATAAGGGTGGAAACCTAGGTACTTAGCATTTGGTTCAAACATTTTTTTCACATCCACTGACTTCAATGAGGTAAAAAAGTGAGGAACAAAATGAACATCTGGTGAATTTCTGCAGAAGGCAAACAAGCTGTTTTCCACCTTTTGTTTTTTCTGCAGACATTTTTGATCATCCCTAATTACTCACCTACTTCTGCATCTCCACCACTATCTTTTTGCTGGGGTGGGAGGGGCATGGCTGATGGCCAGCCCACAATGGAGTGGTTAACGGCTAATTCCCTCATTGATTGATCATTTATTGGATGTTGCAATGAACTTCAAAACTTCCAATATTGCTCATAGGAACAATCTGCGCTACAGCCCCATGGGCCTTTGTGCACAACAGGCATGATGAACCTTCTACAGGCTGCATTCACACAAGGGGGTAGTCATTAGGGGTGTGCAGAAGTATGCATTTCCTCCTTGCAGGAACTTCCACAGTAAATGAGCTATGGTTCTCCTTTCAGTGGAAATTCCCATGTGGAGGAAATGAAAGAAATATGTGCAGTGCCAGCAGCCAGAGACTGGTGTGAAACTTTTCACTCTCATGTTCCTATGCCACATTCTGATATTCTCATGCTGTATTCCCAATATTTCTGCACACATAACAGCACTCAAGCATGCATATGTCATCACACATAGAGGAAAGCATGTGCATACACACACACATTTCTTTCTGTTTGTGCTAACGGTTGGAGAAAAGTTCTGAACACCCCTAGAATTGGCCATATGTGCACCCTAAGTAGTGTGCAGCCTTTCCATGAGTGTAGCTGTACAATGTTTTCAAAATTACGCTGCTATGTTTCTATAATTTCTATAAACAAGCCCTTAGGTGTGTGATCATTTGTTTGCAGAGTTTAGTATGTGATCATTTGTTTACAGAGTTTACTACATTATAACAACCTGTTCATATGACTGAATGTTTACTTAGTATCAGAGCATCGCGTAACAAAGGCCTAGATTACACTGTAAGCATTATCATCTGGCTTTATCTATTAGATTCCAATTGAAACAGCTGGAGATAACACCCTTGATAAATGTATCGAATGAAGTGGAATCAGGGCCAAAATATGTATCAGTTTCTTTCTGGGTGTGTTATGGAGCCTAACCTTCTGTTTAACTAATTTAATGCACCAGCTCAATAGGTTGGTGGTGTTTCTAGCACCCAAGGGGGTTAATGAGCTAATAAATAAATAAATATTGATGTTAACCTTTCTAACATTCATACAAATCTTATGATTTTATTCAGGAAAGACAGACAATGGATGGACAAACCATCTACTCCATAGGGTACAAATAAAAATATTCCTGAAATGCTTCTTGATTGAAATAAAATACTAGAGGAGTGTGCAACACATTGTTTCAAGGCCTCTCTAGTTTTCCAGGGGTTCAAATAGCCATTTAAAGTCCCCATTGATGCTGTTGGTTTGCTCCAGAAATGCTTCTTTTCGTTTTTCAAATAAGCCACTTAATTAACCCTTTGCGTGCAATGTGTTGGATACCTCTTTGGTACTAAAAGGGTTAATGACTTGATTCACAATTTACTGTGTTAAAAAATGTCACTTTTTAAGGTGACCAAAACTAATTATTTAAAGGCACAATGTTCAATAGAAAATGTAGGTTTCCAGTAATGGCTCAGGAAACCATAAAAGCAAGCTTATAACTAATTGCATCCATAGATATTAACCCTTTGAGTGCCAGAGGGGTACGGAATGCTTTGCAATGGATACATATAAGACAAGCATGCATTCTTTCTCTGCCTTTCTGGTACAAGTGGGCACATTTAGACGCCAAGGCCTAGAATGCAAGTTCTATCACTGGTTTTATATAACAGAATATTAGTGGTCTATGGAGAAACTTCTAGACAAGATCTTTCATAAAATTATCAATTACAATGGAATCCAGGCCTATAAAGTAGTTAACTGGTGTATATCATGTAGATGGTAACATTGCACTGTCTAACCCTTTTACTTTTGCTAAAACCAAAGAGGCACAATTCATTGTGCCTCTTTGGTTTTACACTAAACTTTATTATGTGGTCAGCTTCTAACTTAATTCTTTCCAATGGGTAGCGTCATTTATGGCCTTCAGGCCTGTTTTACGCAAGTAATGCATTGGGACCTCTCTAACATTCAAGGAGCTGAACACCTATTGAAATCAGAAGGCAGCTGAATGATCAGCCAATTAGAATTAGCGCTTTGGTAATAGATGTGTTCTCTAACCAATGGGTGTACAATAGCTTGAAGCTATATCTGTTCTATTTTCAGAAACCCTGACAGTGTTAACAAATCTGGACGGGGAGCCCAAAACCAGGCTATCCTAGGCAAAACTGGATAGGCAGCAACCCTACCAGAAAACTTGATCTTTGACCTTGAGACATGGTTCAAACCTTGTGAGGCTGATGTACTAAACAAAGTGGGGCAATTCTGGTGCACACCAGCTGTACTATAGGGAACAAACAAAAATTCCCATTGATTTTATTTGCGTGTTTAACCCTAGAATGATAAAGAGGACTTCAGTGTATTACTTTGGAATAAACTGGAGACTTCTCTAATTCTTCTCTTAAAAATCCTATTTAAATAAATGTAAATTTAGAGAATGTATTATTATTTATTCCCTTATGGTACATTTGCTTTGAATCAGAATTGTTCCACTTCTTCCTAGTACATGAGCCTCACTGTCTAAGGGACAAATGTGCCAGTACAGCCACATGGTATTAGCCTCTAATGCCAACAGCTGCACATATGGGTATGGACTTCAGTGTATGGTTGCTGTAAGGCGTATTGCACACACACTCTGCAGCATTAGACTTTCATACCAGTAAGTTCCATACACCATAGCATGCTCAAGGCAAATGACAGAGACATAGACCAAGTTGTCTATGCCATGTTAATACATGGTGGAAATCTTGGCCACCTTTAAAGGAACACCCAAAATGCCCACTGACTGCCTCATTACACTTTTCTTGGTGCAAACACCATTAAGGGGAGGATTTTTGGTGAACAAAATTAAGTAAATTGGTATTAGATGATGGGCGCAGGGACTTAACAGCAATTCCAGTGGCTAATTGAGGACAGACCTGGCATTGTACATTTACCCCATGACAGTAACCAGGCATTATATGCATGGTCATATGTACAAATGTAGAACTGGAGCAAGTCCAGGGCAAACCAACTGCACCATAAGGGACAAATACAAATTCTCACAATTCCCTTTGATTTCAATGGGACTTTTGACTCCTTGAACACTAGAAAAGTCTTAACATTGCAAAGCAATGCACTGGAGACATCTTTATCATTTAGGGGTTAAAAGCCTAATTAAATCAGTGAGACTTTGTACTTGTTCCCTATGGCACAGTTAGTTTGCCCCAGATTTGTCTAGTTCTTACTTTGTGCATGTGGCTCACAACCTCTCTCTCTGGATGAACACCTTTCTGACACATGAGTGCAGGCAACAATGTTGCAGGTTTGAAATGTATATATCTAGAACACGTGGCTGTATGTACTTATTCACTGAAGTGTGACAGCCTTTATTACAACAGATACTACAAACTAGATGAATCAAAGGGGACATGGAACAGAAGTGCAGACAGTGAGGGAAGGGTCCCACCAGCCATGGTATAATTGTAGACTGGGGGAAAGAGAACAGGTCTTTATTTACATAACTTGTATAATCCATGGTGCACTTTATCATCTCACCTCCCAATACATTTCTAATGGTACAGAGGGACACTTGTTTTATGTGGTGTTGCTGTGGGTATTACTGGTGGGCAGGGCATCAGTAACATATTGTCAGTGCTTTACAATCAAAGTATATACTTAAGTATAAACAAACACTAATGTGAGTTGTATTGCTGTGGGACAAAGTGATACACATTTATACACACCACACATTGTGATCTTCTAATAAATGAGGGAAAACAAGATAGCACAGAGACGGAGAACTAGGTCTCAAAGAGGGACACTTGTTATTTATGGTATCCTACATCAGAATCCCATGTTAATTAGATCAATTCAGCATAATTCAACTTCTATTCCTTTAGTTCTGAATATAGTCTGACATATTTAAATTAAAGCACAAAAAGCATAGATATGGATAGGCAAAAAGGGATCATACCAGAATGTAACGTTTTGGATGCTAGAGGGGTCTATGATGTATACTTTATAGGGACCACTCGTATATCCAAAAGGTTATGATTGCATGCCTCCCAAGTGTCCCTCTTTGAGACCCAAATCCCTCTGTCCCTTTTTCCCACCCTGTTGTCCCTCTGTAAGGAGATCAGACTGTGTGGTGTGTATATAAGTGTATCATATTGCACTACAACAATAACACTCACATTAATGTTTGTTTAAACTTCAGTATATGTGTTTATACATTTGTCTGTGTGAATAAAATACATTTGTCTTGTTTTAAATCATTTATTGAGTTCCACAAAGAGGTGTCACTAGGTCATAAAGTAAGCTAAAAATTATGGGTAATGCCCGACCCACCTGCCACACCCCCAGTAACACCACCTCAAACAAAAGTGTCCCTCTTTGGCCATTTGAAATGTTGGGAGGTATGTGATTGCCAGCTCAGGTTTATGAGAACTGTGGTTATTAAAGGCCATATTCACAGAGATAAAGAGGTGCAATTCTAGAACAACACAACAGCATCATAAGGGGAAAAAGAACATTCCCATTCATTTAAATGTTTTTATCACCATGGATGCCAGAGAAGTCATGCATAGCATTGCAATGAGCTAGAGACATTTAAGAGATTCAACACTCCCTTTTAAATCAATGTGAATTATTAATTGTCCCTTATGGTATAGTTGGTTTGCTCCAGAACTGCACCTCTTTAGCCTCCTGAATGCAGTCCTATGGCCTGATGAAGTTCATGGATTGGCAACTGAAATGCAGATCATAATTGCAATCCTGTGAGTTCAGTATTCATATGACTATAGATGTGTGTACATCTTTCACTTAAACATGGATATGGGAATCTATCCATTAAAGGTCATATGATAATATCTATTTTTGTATTAAAGCTCAGCATGTTTCACAAAGCTTTAGGTAGGCAGTAAACAGCTGTGTGCTGGGTTGGCAGATGTGACAGGTAGACTAAGACAGGTGCCTTTGGCAGCTACATTCTACTATATGAACAGATCATGTGAAAAACAGCCTGTCTGACACATAGACCAATATACAGTGTTAATGTCATTCCCTCCCCTCTTGCAATATCTCCCCAAACACCCCCTCCTTCTCTATGGTTGGACAGGCATCTCCTCCCCTCTCCCAGCATCACCTAGGAAGACAAGGCAGAGGGGGAGAGAGAATAAACAGTCACACCATCCAGCGGGTAACACCATTCTGGCCTCCTCTCAAAGAAAGGGTGGCCAGTGGGCATGGAAACTGACCACCCTCCCCTCCCCTTCAGCTCACCCATTCACAGGACACACAGAAGGCGTGTTTGTGCAGGAATATGCATGCTTAAACTTACCAGCTTTGGCTTGTTTTTGCCCTCGTCAGGGTCATTGGCTTTTCTTTTCGAATTCTTGCCACTAGCCAGGTCAGGGTTCTTCCCTGGGGAGTCTTCTCCCCCCACCGCTGCTGCTTGCTGATTCTCCATTTTTTTAATTTTTAAATAAATCCACAAATGTCCACTTGTCAAATCCTTGTCACACAGTCACAGCACTCTGTTGTATCCCCCTGAAAGAGGGTTGTACCACCTATTGCCTCTTTATTATTAATAGCACTGTGGTTTGGATCCCTCCCTTATGTACACAGATCTAACGCGGGCTCCTTTAAAATCCCTGCATGTCACACAGTGTTAATGTTTAGCAAACCATGGCATGCAACAGTCTCTCTTCTTAAAAGCCAAGGGTAGACAGACTCGTTACTGGATTCCTCTGATACTTCTAGCCCCGGGTGGCTGTGTCCTTTTTTTCCTCTCTTTTTGCTAGTCTCCCTTTAAGGCAGGCTGAAAGGAGTTTTCTCTCTCTCATCTCTTGCTACACCCTCCCCAACCAGGAAATGAAGCTTTCTAGGCTGGAACAATCAAGGGCCTATCAAGCACACATGTCTACAGAGCTATAAACAAACATAATGCCCTCTTTGCACATCCTGCCTCATAGCTGGACTCTGCCTTGAACAAAAAAGGACTGAATTTATTTAACCCTTTGAAAACCAGAGCGGTAAGCATTGAACTGCATTTCAATGTGTTGCACATGCCCCTGGCATTCAAAGGGTTAAGCCGTTGACACTGCATGTGTAAAATCTTCTTAGTTTCCAGCCCCCTTCTCCAGTTTGGGGCTCTGCAATGTGTTTCTGAGTGCTCTGTCAATAATTAACTAATAATAGGATGCAGCTGTTTGCAGACATCCACAAGGAGACTATAGAGTATCTCTTTCACAGTAAGAGAAGTATTCAATAGTGAGGGTTGCTATGTGGTTAGCTGATCAATTTGTTAGATAATTGGAATATTCTGGTACTGTACAAATCGATTAGAATTAATCTATACAAACACAACAAATACGTAACACATATACATACAGACACAAGTACAAATCGATTCAGAATTAACCTACAAACATGCACACAAAAACACATACATAAAGACACATAACAAACATATACAAACACATACCTACACACATACAAGCACACACACATACATAAAGATACATAACAAACATATATAAACACACACCTACACACATACATGCACACACACACACACATACATAAAGACACATAACAAACATATATAAACACATACCTACACACATACACACACGCACACACACACACACATACATAAAGACACATAACTAACATATATATACACATATCTATACACACACACACACACACACACACACACACACAAAAACAAATACCAATGAAATTGGAAGACAAGGCAGGAGATATTAACCCATCAGTTGCTTGATATGTGTCTAATGTATTGAGAAGGACCATTATTAAACTAGTATTCATTTTGTTTATGTTAAATACGGCTGGTTTAACCATCTGACTTCAGTTGTGCTCGCTATATGCAGATTCCCATAGATAGCAATGGGACAATTTGATTCTCAGCAGTCTATGGGAGTAGTGCTACAACAAGATAAATCTGTTTTTCATTCTCAGACTTCACTTGTATAGCCCTGTCCCTTTCCAGTTACAGAGGTCCAGTCTTCTCAAGCACAGAACTGGGGTGGCTCTAGGTTTTTTGGGCCCAAAGCAAATAATTCATGAGGCCCCTTTTCACTCAAATCAGTATTTCTAATCAGATAATGCCATCTGATTTTGTTTGCATGCAGTGGCAGGTACTGGTTTTAGCCCTGCGGGGTCCTCTGACCAAGTGGGAGTTCTAAGCAGCTGCTTATTCTGCTTGTATTGTAGTGCCATCACTGCACAGAATGGTTGAAAGGAGCTCATTTGGGAAATGTGCAGTTTTGGATTAGTTGCAACATCTGTACTTATGAGAACAGTCTTAAATGAACAGTTAACATAGAACAGAAATATACAAAAGGACATAGTGACAGGAATTCACTACACTAATGTTACAGAATTAAATACTTACCCTGTCACTTAGCCCATCTCTCAGAGAATTCTGATAATGGTGACTCCTGTTTATGTTTGATCAACAGTTAATGAATAATGAATAAGGGGTCTGAGCAGGGACAAACTTCCTCACTGTTCAAAACATGTTACTTCTGGGAATGTGCACATGTGAACAGAGCATGTGCAGTAGCAGTAATACAACCACAGAGCAGGGAAGAACTTTATCTGTGTTCATATTTACTGGTTAAATTTCAAATGGAAACATAAGCCCCTAACAACTGACGCACTGCAAAAATAAAAAGATCACAAATATATTGGATGAGGGCAAGTACTTTAATTCTGTATCAGATTAGGGTTGGTATTTGGGGGGCAGCATGTCCTTTAGGATTTATATTTTAAGAATAATGTTAACCATTTAAGGACCAGAGGATTATACACCACTCTGATCCTTAAGGGGTTATTTGTTCCTTTAGTAATTCATTATATTTAAGCTCTCACAGGCAGGACCCTCTGATCCTTCTGTTCTCCACATTTGATTGTACTATTTAATACCTCTGTATGTCTATTCCCAATTGTACATTGCTGCGGAATTAGTTGGAGCTATAGAAATAAAGAATAATAATAATAATATTATTTGCCCTTTATGTTTAGGAAAGTATTGCTCTTAGTAGTAAGCCTAATTTTGAAGTATGAGTATTTGGACTCTTTGATAAAGAGACTCCACAGTATGAGAGAGTCTCTACAGTATTCACTGCAGAATTTTATATCCACCCCACCAAAATGTCATACTTTGGATGCTGCATACAGTATGATAGGTATCCATATGACCAGATCTAGAAGACCTCTATACAGAGGAAGAGTACTGAGGTGGTTGGGAGCCCTTTATCATGGTGCCCGTGATTCCAGCGATATTTTGACATGTTTACTTCCTGGTGCCTTTTTATTGGCTGCGCTGTATAACTCCTCCCAGTGACAGCCTTTATATACCTTGGGCTGTCACTTATGGGTTGCCCTTTCGTGGTGTATCCGTTGCCTAGTGCTTGTTCAGTTTACTATTGATACTAGTGTATGACCCGGACTGATTGACTACTCTGCCTGTTACCGTTCCTGCTCTGTGTACCGACCCAGATTGGCTGACGTTCCTGCTTCCTGTTCTGACCTGGCCTGGCTGATGTTCCTGCTCCGTGTACTGACTCGGCTTGTCTGGTGTTCCTGCTCCGTGTACCGACCCGGCGAGATTGGCGATCCTGCTCCGTGTACCAAATCGGCTTGGCTGACGTTCCTGCTCCGTGTACCGACCCGGCTGGGTGAAGTTCCTGTGCTGTTCCTGTTTGCTGATCCCTCTACGCTCGCTGTTGCTCACGCTTCAGTGGTCCGGTACTCCGGTGCCGCTTGGTAGTCCAGTCCGTGATCCGCTCACTCATAGTGCCAGTGTTATCCTCCGATCATTCCTATAGCACCACGATCTCTCGGTCTTCCGTTCTTGGGTTCAGTTGGGCGCATCAGGTTACTTTCCACTTACAGACCATAGGTTTCGTTAACCTCTTCAGGGGCGGTGCTGGGCATACGTATTGAGGTTGTAGTCTCCGTTGGGCGTACGTTTCCACGGCACTAAGCACTGACTCACGTTGTTGGTAGTCTCCAGTGGGCGTCCACTTTAGCAGCCTTCCTCCCTGGTTGCCTTGCCAGACACCCACTGGCATATCAGTTTCACACGGTCAGTCGCTGTTATTACTCTCTGCATAGAGAGTCACATTGGGCCTTCCATTCATCAGGGCCGACTCAGTCATTGGCTCCACTGGTATCTCTTGTCATATTTGCACTGTATATATTGTGATTTACCTGATCTGTGTCCTGCTCCGTGTACCGACCCGGCGAGATTGCGATCCTGCTCCGTGCACCGAATCGGCTTGGCTGACGTTCCTGCTCCGCGTACCGACACGGCTGGGTGAAGTTCCTGTGCTGATCCTGTTTGCTGATCCCTCTACGCTCGCTGTTGCTCACGCTTCAGTGGTCCGGTACTCCGGTGCCGCTTGGTAGTCCAGTCCGTGATCCGCTCACTCATAGTGCCAGTGTTATCCTCCGATCATTCCTATAGCACCACGATCTCTCGGTCTTCCGTTCTTGGGTTCAGTTGGGCGCATCAGGTTACTTTCCACTTACAGACCATAGGTTTCGTTAACCTCTTCAGGGGCGGTGCTGGGCATACGTATTGAGGTTGTAGTCTCTGTTGGGCGTACGTTTCCACGGCACTAAGCACTGACTCACGTTGTTGGTAGTCTCCGGTGGGCGTCCACTTTAGCAGCCTTCCTCCCTGGTTGCCTTGCCAGACACCCGCTGGCATATCAGTTTCATACGGTCAGTCGCTATTATTACTCTCTGCATAGAGAGTCACATTGGGCCTTCCATTCATCAGGGCCGACTCAGTCATTGGCTCCACTGGTATCTCTTGTCATATTTGCACTGTATATATTGTGATTTACCTGATCTGTGTCAGTATTGTATTCTGTTCTACATACTGGACCTGTGTGGGTTAATCATTCCTATGTAACCTGTCCTGTCAGTTACCGTTTCTCTGTATGCTTGACCCGCGAGGGTTACTGTTATTCATTGTGTGCAAATAAAATTGTGTTTTTACCAACACCTTCCGTTTCTCAGTGTACTGAACCGTAACACCCTTGCTGCCAATATATTCAGGATCAAAGCTGGGTGCGATGCTTGGGAGTAGTGTCAACTACAACTGAACCCTTACTTTGTGCAACACCATAGTAAAGGAGTCAGATGGAAGGTAAAATGTCTGGCCCCATTTTAGCTGAAGCTGGAACTGGATGAGCTCAATTTCCAGTTGAGAGGTAGCAGAAAGGTCAGACCCAGTGGCATAACAATAAGGGTCGCTTCTGCGACCGGGCCCATCACTCCAGGGGCCCAGCCGCCCCCTGCCACCCACCCAGCGCCATGGACCTCTAGTGGAAGAGCTCTCCTAGTTGGCACTCTAGTAGTGCAGAGTGCTGGGAGATGACACCTTCTCTGTGCGCTCTGCATTAATGGAGAGCGGACTGCGATGGAGCTCCAGCTCTTAATATAGGTCTGTGCTGAAGGAGGCACAGACCTCTCCTGCCATGCTGCTGGACCACCAGGGAAGTAGGAGATGGTCATCGGGGCAATGTGGAGATGTGGACATTGGGGACAATGAGTAGAGTTGGGGGCAATGTGGAGAGGTAGACATTGGGGCAATGTGGAGAGGTGGACATTTGGGGCAATGAGTAGAGTTGGGGCAATGTGGAGAGGTGGACATTGAGGGCAATGTGCAGTGGTGGAGAGTTGGGGGCAATGTGGAGAAGTGGGCATCGGGGACAATGTGGAGAGGTGGATATTAGGGACAATGTGGAGAGGTGGACATTGGGGGCAATGTGGAGGTAACCACTGGAGGCAATGTGGTTGAGGGGCCCATGGCACTTTTTGCACCAGGGCTCGGTGACTACTAGTTACACCCCTGGTCAGACCATTTCAGCAGACAAGAAGAAAAGACAACAAAGATAAAGATCAAGACAGTAGACCTGGTTCATAATCAAGAAACAGGCCAAAGGTCAGGACGACAGGCCTATTTGGTCCATAATCAAGGAACAGGGTAAAGATCAGGATGGTAGATTTGAATCATAAGACGCGCTTAGGCACACAGAAAATTGACCGAGGATAAATACAGCCCAAACAGGTGACAAACTCTTTTCACATTCAATGGAAAATGGGAAATCAGATCACTTAAAAGAAAAAAAAAAAACATAAAGAGGGAAATGTGGAAGGAGTCAGGAATTCTCAAAATTGGGGTACATCCAACCAAAAAGGTTCTGAGAACCTAATTTAGCTGAGGGTTGCCACAGATTAATACTTTTAGTAGACAAGCGCACCTGGTCTCCAGAGCAGATCAGCAGGACCGGGCAATTAAATTTATCAGCTCCTTGATTTTAAAAGTGTTGAGGACTTCAGGATGGTTTGGAAATTTGTCCAAAAAAAAATAAAAGAGACCTTAACCTGGAGTCAGAAGCAGGAGTGTCAACAGAGTAATGAAGGGATTAGACAGGGGGGTGGAGGTTATGCCCGAGAACAAGGAAAAGCTGGGAGCACAATAAGGCTTTGCAGCACAAGTTGTTAAAGAGTACTGTTAGAGGATAGAGATCAACCCAGTTAGACTGCAAAAAATCAACAAACATGGAGCAATATATTGTTCCTGAGACCGATTTGGGAGCTCCTTATGCCTCTTGACTTGAGGTATACAGGCAAGAAATATAGTTCAGTGTACAGAAGAAATCAAAGATATCTACAAAATTTCAAGATAAATTTCAAGCCTTGAGTTTGAGATGGAATGAATTGCATGCAGAAGATTTATTTAATACAAATGTCGTCCACCTCTGAGGGAGTGAAACTAAGTGAGGCTGTTTAGAAAATCAATCCACCACTACAAATATAATAGTGCACTCATGAGAGGAAGACAGGTCGACAATAAAATCAACAACTAGATGTATCTAAGTGAGGGAAAGAATAGGGAGGGATTCGAGCACACCAGCCAGCCCAAGACAGGCACTAAAACTGTCATTCTACCAAATCATGGCATTTATGTATTCAATGGTAGCCTGATGTTGGAGTGTAATACCCCTACTTGAGAACTTGTAGCTAAAAACAGGGGAAACAAAGTAGTGTCCAGATGGAGGTTTAAGGTCTAGAGGTAAATAATGTTGGGTGTGTACAATGTCAGAGAGGTGGATGGAAGATAAGGCTGAGTCCAGGCAGCTGGACAAAGCCTTGCTCCCCAGAGCCTCACACATAGTTCAGAAGGTGCTAATGAAAATTACAAGGCATGTTCTTTCCAACTAGAGTTGAAGCCAAGCCAAAGCCTTCACCTTCATCTAGGAGATAATAAGGCGACATGAGCATATTGGAAGATAAACATGAATGGTTGATTTTGAAAATGAAGAAGACACTGATTCAAGAACCCTAGGCATTCAGTGTATTTCCCACAAAATGTTTCAGGCAAGGGAATCTTTAGAAGATTGTCTGTCTTGGGCACATTCATTGTTCTTGTCTCTGACAGGTTCAGATAAGGTAGATGCTGCTGGTGTAGAAGGTGAGATTGATGTATTAAGCAACATATCAAGAATCAAGTCAGCGTTTCTGTCCAGATTCTTCCCCAGCTGATCCTGTCAGGGCAGCATGACAGGCTATTTCCAATGGATCCATCTGTGGCTTGTGCAAGTGTCATAATCACTTTGCCATATCTAAAAGACATCTGTTCAGAGGCAGATCACTGAGGATGCTTGACATCTTTGCTTCAAGATGCTCGGGAGCAAAAGCGTGTAATGTTGGGGAGCACCATCAACCATAAGTGACCTCTTGCTAAAGCTGGTCGTAAAGGTGTTGATTGCAAGATCAAATACCAGCTGAGAGGCAGCAGAAGAAACCAAAGCTCAGGCAATGTATCAGGCCAAATCAGGAGACAAGAGAAGATGTCAACAAAGCTAGGATAGACAAATCTGGCTAGTAAATGAGGAACAGGCTAAAAGTCAGGACAGGCAAATCTGGTTTGTAATATAAGAATGGTCGAAGTTCTGGAAATATGGATTTGGATAGCAATCACTAAGAAAAGCTGAGGTTTGGTACACAGGAAATCAAGAGAGAATAAAGGCAGTTCAAACAGTGTGACAATCTCTTTGAACAGGCAAAGAGAAATGGAAAATCAGGAATCTTGAAAAGGAAAAATTTGATAGAAGATGAAGTGGAAGTGGTCCTAGGTATTCTCCAGAAATGCACATAAAGGATCACTCGGCTGTGTTTGCATGGGTGCCTTGAAGTAAGGGAAGCAATACAGAGACAATAGATATCATAAGAGACTATAACAAACACAAACAGTAATGAAATAAACATCAGTCAATTGTATCACGGATCAATTTGGAGAAAATCTGCTTCCTTCCAAACTGATTAAGAAAGAATCAAGGAAGGACAAAACAAGGACAGAATAAAAAAAGGAGGGCAGGGGAATGTAGCAGGAAGGAGAGAATGGGTAGATGCAGGGGAGAGCCAGTGGGAGAGAAGAGAGAAATAGTAGGGGAAAGTGTGAGAAAGAGGGCGAAAGCAGGAGTGAAAGAAGTAGGGAAAGAGCAAAGTGAGAATGGGGGCACTGGGGACAGACATTCAGCAGTCCTGTTTGCCTGGGAAATTATTTTAATCTGCTTTGTATTAGTGGGGTTACACATTCCCATTAAATAAACAGATATGTTTTATGTGTCCTTTGTTGTGGTATTAGTACTGTAGCTTCTTGTGGGTCTATTTATTCAAATTGTGTTTTCAAAATGCAGAGTAAAAATCGTAATAGGAATAAAGACTGTCATGATAATTATATATTCACAAAATTACTTTATACAAATTTGTATTTTATTGATTATAGAAAAAATTTATTGATGATACATTTGCATCTAAAAATTAGCAATGCTAATAACATTTGCATTGTTTCTAATGAAAGCTAGCAATGCTTACAACATATATATATATATATATATATATATATATATATATTTCTTAAAGGCAATGCTAATACAAATATGCATTTCTGCTACTAACACCTCTACAGTCCCTCTGTCTGTGGGGGTGCCTCAAGGTTCCGTTTTGGGTCAGCTACTTTTCTTACTGTACACCCTTTCATTGGGTGAACTTATAAATTAATTTGGCGTCAAGTACCATCTATAAGCTGATGATATCCAGATTTACATCTCCACTCTTGATCTTTCACCTCACATTCAATTACAAATTTTAGACTGCATCTTGGGCATATCCATCTGGATGGCCCATCATCAGCTGAAGATTAACATGTTCAAAACTGAACTTCTCATTTTCCCTCCAGGACCTTGCCCAACATCTAGCTTCACCATTACAGTTGATGGAATTGACATTGATCTGGTCAGCTCAGCATGCTGCCTTAGGGCCATATTTGATTCATCCCTTTCCTTCTCCTCCCCTCACACTAACTCAGTGGCTATAAGATCTTGCTTCCTTCTCTGCAAGATTGCTAAAATCCACCCATTCCTCTCACAACAAACTACAAAAACTCTCATAAATGCCCTCATTCTATCCCGCTTAGACTATTGCAATGTCCTACTAACTGACCTCCCTGCTACCCATCTTTCACCTATGCAATCTGTTTTAAACTTGGCTTCACAAATTATACCACACTCTCCCCAAAAACTGAACCTGCTCACATAATTCTTAGACATCTGACATGGCTCCCTATTTAGCAACGCAACACTTACAAAGTCCTTCTTCTCACCTTAATGTTCTCCACACTGCTACCCCTCCTTATATCTCTTCCCTCATCTCCTCTTAAGTTCCTGGCCACCTCCTTCAGTCAGCACACAACACACTTCTTGTCGCTCCATCCACATCCTGTGCCCTCTCCAGTCTCAAACCTTTCTCGCTTTCTGCTCCATACCTATGGAATTCCATACCCCTCTCCCTACATCTTGAAAAATCCCCCCTCTGTCTTTAAGTTTAATCTGAAATCTTATCTTCTGGAGCACAAGGATCATGCACTACCTTTGGCCAAACTCAGCATTATATATTCTCATACCCTGTTGTCTGTCTCCTATTACCCATTTAGACTGGAAGCTCCTTGGGGCAGGAACCTCTTTCCTATTGTTTCTATGAATGTGACACTTATTTTATCCCCTGTTATCTATTGTAACATATATCTGTTGTTAGGCACTGTGTACACTGTGTGGCTCCATGTAAATAAAGATATACATATATACATACATACTAAAAAATATTTTTACTTCTAATAAAAGCAATGGCAATAAAATGTTTCAGGCATCTAAAGCTGAATGTATTTTTATGCAAACTTTTTTAAGGCACATTGCAAATTTTCTTAGCTCATCAATAAAAACACAGCTGTTGCTAAATGCATGAATACATTAAGGGCTTAATCTGTTCCCTGAAATATTCACATGCAATATTATTCGATAGACACCTATGTCTCACATTTGTGAATCCATGATACCAACTATACTTAGACTTTATTATAGATGTGTCATGGTACCTAACTTCCAGATGAGCATTCTTGAAGACGAACTACCCAGTTCCGGCTTGCTGTGGATGTTCGTCCATTGCGGGCGTTCTGCTGGGTCCCTGGCCATATTGTCGCGGCCTTCCTGTGGCGTCCATGTCCGCGTGAGGGGCTGTATGCTGGAACAGCATGGCGCAACCTTTTGAATATTTACTTACCTCGTTTCTAGTTTCTTTATCTTCTTCAGAAAGTTACCCCTCCCTGCTACTTCCGGTTGTGTAGACTTCATTAACCGGGCTCACTAGATTCCCAGTGGCCCTTGCGTTGGTGTAGTCTGAGCTCGCTCAACACCTGCTACCTGGCCATTATTACTTCTACTAACTCTCCGTGTATGACCCAGTTCTTTGGCTGTGAACCCGTTTGTGTATGACCCGACCTTGGCTACGTACCCGTTTGTGTATGACATGATTTTGGCTTCAAGCCCGTTTGTGTATTACCCAATTTTGGCTGCGAACCCTTTTGTATATGACCCAGGCATTTGGCTGCGAACCCGATTACGTATGACCCGACTGTTGAGTTTCCATTTGATCAAGGTGTTGGTTGTGATCCCTCCTCAGTGTAGACTCAGTTATTGCTGCGCTCCCATTCTGAGCTTTACCAGGGGTTGGCACGTGCCTTCCCAGTTAAGGACCCGGCCTGACTTGCGTTTCCGCTTGCCTTGTTCTGATTCGCTGCGCACCTTTATTAGTCTTAGCCTGTTACTCCGGTCTTGGTCACTGGCTATCCTGCCCTTACCTGTGGGCATATCTATTCAGTTTACCAAGCTGCTCAGTGTTGCCCTCCGTTGGTTCCTTCCCTACTAGGTGACATAATTGAGAGCTTAGTTGTCCGTTGCTTTCGTTGGCCAATAGACCTGCTGAACTGCTGGTGTGCGTTCAGTAATAGGAGTGGCATTGCTGCAGAAGCTTTAGCTCGCTATTGACGACTGTGGTGCTGGTCTACCTTCCATTAAGCAAGTCTTCAGGTCTGGGGTCTATCGTTGGTTCAGTGTTGTGTCTGGTGTGCTTATTACCTGAGGTTGAGGTACCATCCATACCTTACCTGTGGTCATACTCAGACTAGATCCGTATTATTGGGTTCTGGCCTATCTCTTAGAGGTGCATCCGTTCCAGTTGTCTGCTGTACTCCTGAAGTCTTCAGTTCCTGTATTCCTGTACCAGTACTTTGGATCAAGACTATTGTTCATATTGTATATATTTATTGCCGAGTGTTATTGTTTTGTTTCACGGGTTATCTTCAATAAACTATCTTCACCTTACTTAACCAACTCAGAGTATTCTAGTGCCTGTTACAAGTTGCTACTTTTGGACAAATGTAACAACGCTCTCTCATAAGCTGCTTCTTTTTTCTATCTAGTAATGGAAGGTAAGGAAAGAGAGGTGGAATGTAAGGGTCGTAGGGCAAAAGGAAGTAGGCAGATAGTAATTAGATTATGTAGCATAATGGGTCTGCCAACACAAAGGAAACCATACACTTTACTTTTTAAAAACATTGTGGCTGTAGTCCTTCTCCTTGCCATTTCTTTTAGTAGTGTAGATGCAACACTTAAAATGTAATGCTTTAATATGAGTTGGAAAAACCTTTGAATCCAAAAATGGGTGGATGGGTTGTAGTGAAGGATTTATTTTAGGTTATAGGTTTGACCGTAGAATGTGTGTGTGATTTAGTAATTTTTTCCCTAGTGGAGTAGGGTACTAAAAGGTTATGGGGCCCTATTAATAAATTTGTCCTGGGCCCCATGGTTTCTGAAGGAGACCCAGCAATCTTAGTATATATCTCTTTAAATGTACCAAAGAATCTGCAGCATAAATAAGTCTTATAGTCTTGTCTCTATGCAATGTTACACATAGTCTGTTGTACTAAGAAAAAACTGAAGACATTCTGGGGAAAACCAACTGAAGATACCTGTTCATTTAAATGAGGTTCTGGGTCTCAAGCACATTGGAAATTAAAATACAGTATCAGCTGGTGACTGACAGCTGGGGCTGATGATAGTTCTAGTCCAACAACTGGAGAGCCAAAAGTTGTACTAGGCCTCTGCTGTAGTGCTGTAATGGTCCTTATGCGGCTCTGTAGTGTGGATCTTTGATACATGTCCCATATACCCTACTTAAAACATGCATTGTTTTCCTGAAACAAACTAAATGATTGGTTAAAATTGTTCCACTTTATTGCAATACTGCTGGCCACAGTTAGAATTCAGCAGTATTTAGCACCCAAGTGATTACCTGCCATTAATGGTTTTACAAAGCAAAGCAATGGAAATCTCGCTGTCATTCAAGGGGTGAAAACCCATTTTTAAATAAGTTTGGTTTATACTAGAATTGCTCATATTATAAATATATATTGGACAGAAATAAAATAAGTGTTTATTAACAGTTATTTAGAAAAGCAGGTGCTAGAGTTGTCAAAATTAGTATAATTTCTGATACTTTCTTCCAATAAACTAAATTTAATAGACAGATTAGTGATGTGTAAAATACTTGCAAACCTTTCATTTTGAAGTAATCTTTGTTTTTCATTTGCTTTTTTTTGTCAGGTTTGAGACTGCCTCATGGGACGCACTATAATCACAAAAGCTTGTCTTAATATGAAGTCAGTTTAATTCTCAAAGGATTCTGAATTGTGAACCGTTGAACTGAGTTGACCATATTTATGAAAGCCAGTTGGAGTTACTGTAAACCAATGGCAGGGGACAAATAAAAATTCCTCTTAAATTAAATTAACCATTTGAGTGCCAGAGGGGTACGCAACGCATTGCAAAGCAATGCGTTGTGTACTCTTCTGGCATTCAAAAGGTTAAAATGAGATTTTCAAAAATACGGGCCATAATTCTTTAGTTTTGTAACTTGTGTTTCAATACATTACTCTAAATACAGTGAGGATGATGTACTAAGAAAAAATGGTGCAATTCTGATGCAGATTAACTGCACCATAGAGGAAAAACATTCCCCAGATTACATTGATTTAAAATAGTCCTTTAAACTTTGAATGCTAGAAAGGACTCCAATGCATTGCAATGCAAAGAGTTGCAGACCTGTCTAGCACTCAAGGGGTTAACAGTCTCATTTAAATCAATGGGCAGTTTTTATTTGATGCCTAAAATAACATAGTAATGTAACAGATGAGGCTGAAAAAAAGACACATGCTCATCAAATTCAACCTTAGCCATACCGCTCTTGTATTTTGTTGATCCAGTGGAAGATATTTCCAACTAAGCCCCAAGTAAGTAAAATAATCCTTTCAGACTCCAAAAGGCAATTGGATTTCTCTCTGGAAAAGAGGCATATAATTCCATATCCTTTCTGACCTTACTGTGAAAGAATCTCTGCCTTTGTTTTAGTCAAAAATCACCTGTCTTCTAGTATTAAAAGATGTCCTTTCAGGATGCAGCTGGTTTCTTTGTGTATATGATGGCACTTAGGCTGGGTTCACATGGGAGAGTTTGTCTATACAATAGCAATTCACAAAAATAATAATGTATCTTTTTTGTATCGGGCTTTTCACAGATGTGACTATTTCAATGCATTTCACAAGTCAGTGAGGCTTCCTGCAGCTTTTCACTAACAGCGGGAGCATGCTAAGTCAAGTCTGTCCATGTTCAGTCCTCAGGGGTCACCAACAGGCCAGGATGTAAGGATTTCCCTGATTAAGCAGAGGTGAGTCAGTCACAATGAATGAATGAACAACTGATTAACTTACATGTGCTTAATCAGGGTAATCCCTAATTCTTGTTGGTGGCCCTTAAGGACTGAACTTGGACAGCCCTGTGATAAGTGATGTTTCACTGATTTTTTCCTTCACTTAAGTACAAAGAAGGGTGCACAAGCTATGCTCCCATGCACCAAGGCAATCTACTGACAGTCTGCTGGAATAATGGCATGAGTGTGCTAAGGAAAGATGACATCATCAGCATGCTCTGTAATGCCTTTTTCTCTTCACCTAGTTCAGGAAGGTACATCGGAGGCATTTTTTTACTGGATTCCAATCAACCCCAGCAATGGGTGGATTAACTCCAGGAACATGTATGTGTGGGGGGAGGGTGTTTTTGGGGAAAGGAATCACTGTAGGGCCAGACAGGTGCCCGGGCGGGCTTTATCCCTCCTGGTTACCCCCTTTCTATATAGGGGCAAGGGAGCAGGGTGTGTTCATTCTCCTCCTCTTGCATCTGATTCACTAAAGCAGGGTGTGCTGCACATCCAGTGGGGGGCACAGCCAGACTTGATTTGGAAATCTACTTATGTACTAAGGCTCCAAATGAGCTTTGCAAAGTATTGGAGACCTCTCTGTCATTCAAGGGTTAAAAACCCAGTTAAATTGCTGCTTTGGTGTTGCTCATGTAAAAATGGATGTACCTCTTTGACAAACGTTGTCTAGTAATTAAAAAGGAAAAAATTATCTTTTAATATGCTCTATTGTATTCCTTTTTTTATTATTTTTAAAGAGATCTTATCACCTTTCCAAGTCCTCATCATTGGGAGCTTCCATTTTAAAAGGATTTGCATGATTAATTCTCCTTATCAAGTCAATCCACCAAGAGGTGGGTGAGCCAGCTAAGCTTTGGTATGAGGTGAGCCAAAGCTGAGATGGACCCTCAGCAAAAGTCCCCACGTGTGTCTGGAGGGATGCTGAAAGGCCCCAGTGCCAGAAGAGGTGAAAGGGCTATATCCAGTTCCTGTTTGGCTCCAGCTAGCACTCCTCCCCTGAGCCAATCAGGGCTAGCCAAGCATGTGGCTCAAACCCAGCTTGAGTCTGCACCAGCTTGCCCTAGTCTAAGTCCACCCCTCTGGTTTAACCCTCTGGTTTAACCCTTTCTAAGTCCACCCCTCTGGTCTAACACTTATAGCTCCTCTTCAGATTCATACTCAAATCTGACGAAAACGCCATCATCCAATAGAACAAGCTCACTGGCTTATGAAATCTAAATCGTCTCCAGCAGATGACTCTAGAGACACAATCATTGGATTCTAAGCCTATCCAGAGAGGGAAGCCAGAGAGGCTCCAACATACTGGAATTTGGAAATCTATCTTCTATTACCATGCAGTGGCACTGAGAAATCAAGCTTCTTACTATGGCTCTCAGAGCACAGAATGTAAAATATTGGTGGGGCTTTCCAATTAAATTAATTGTGGTGAGTGATGGATTCAACCACATCATGGGATATAAAGGCAACATAAAGGCATTTGGCATTTGCCAGAGGGGTATACAACACATTGCAAAAGGATACATGTATATAGATTGTATATATTTTAGAAGGCTAAGAAAGTAGAGAAAGTTATTATTTTTTTAATGTAAGTAATTATACAGATGTTATCTGATCAAGTCAGAGAACAAGCTCGACTGAGATTAGATTTCCTAACTACTAAATTAAAAATATCTAAAACTACTATTAACCCTGTGAGTGCCAGTGGACACTTTGTTGGATACCTCTCTGGCATTCATAGGGTTAACCTGTATGAAAAACAAAAAAACACAAATTATAGGTAGTTTACATAGATACATTTAATGAAACTAAAAGCTGTGTAGGTAACAGGTCATTTGAAGGTCGCAAACTGCTCTAACAACACTTCCTGTGCTACGTCCACAACAACAGAAAGCTGAATGAATCACTTATAGATTTACAATCAGAAATGTGCAACCCACACAGATGTTTTATTACCATGATGGGAACATAGACTGGGTTAAAGGGACATACACCTGTTATAGATCTCTGTATTTTATTATATATACGGGCTTCAGACTTTCTTTTTTAAACTGCATTTTGGGTTTTGGAGAACTACATTGGGTGCAGCTGACACATACACCAGATCCCAGTCAAATTTAGGAGCACAATGAATGCATAAAATAGAAAATGCTAAAGATTTTTCAGTAATTTACAGGAATCTAGGGGCCCAAACATATGTTGAATGAGGATAAAGTTTAAAGGGATAGTAATACTTAAAATGTAAAAAAAAAATATGTTGTAGGGTTTATCCCCCTGAGTAAAACAAGAGTACTCCCACTGCTGAAAGGTGTTTCATTCAAAAGTTATTAATTTTCAAAGTTGAATTTTTTAGGTGCAATATCACAGTGGCCTGAAATTGTACAGTGGCGCTGTTGCTACACCATCCTATGGAGATTTATGGCCCCGGGACCAGAGCTGTCCATAGGATCATGTAGCAATAGTGCCACTGTACAATTTCAGGCCACTGTGATATTGCATCTAAAAAAATCAACTTTGAAAATTAATAACTTTTGAATGAAACACCTTTCAGCAGTGGGAGTACTCTTGTTTTACTCAGGGGGATAAACCCTACAACATATTTTTTTTATATTTTAAGTAATACTATCCCTTTAAGCATTCATAAGAATATGCCAGCAGGAGGCATTTGGAGATCTGGACTATGGCCACAAATAATCCTGTCCACCTCCGTGGGTTACCAACCTATAAATGTTCCATTAAGATTTTCTGGATATTATATATATATATATATATATATATATATATATATATATATATATATATATACATACATACACATATACATACACTGGTAAAATATTTTCTAAATAAACAAACATATATATACAGAGTTGGTTAAAAAACTCTTTAGACACAGTTGATTTAGTGTGGGTTCTGTAAAACATACTTCCACAGCTGCCACTGGCAGCTTCAGCTCTTGTAGGAAGTAGGACAAGAATCTGGGGGTTGACCTGCACAATTAAGACTATTAAATTATATTAATGTTTGTTAGGATTTAGAGAGTGTTAAGTCTTTGTAGTAGAGGTTTCTTTTGGCATTTGTGAATGAGGAAACTCAGGATTTGGCTGTACAGATCCTTTTTATTTCAGCAATATGATGACAGGTTTGCAGCATAGAAATGTTTCTGCAGCTAATGGAAGCTGTGGTACTTGAAGGTTACAATGATCTTGTAGCTGATGTTAAAATCTGACTTTTTCCTTCCTAACTTTTACATTGCTTGTAGTTCGCTATATATACAATTTAACCAGCTATGAATATGGTTGGTGAGTCACGAAAATAGAATATGTATGCAATCATTTTACAAATGTTCATAAATGGATCTGTAGAGTAAAGACACCTTATAGAACAGAAATCTTTAGTAGTAATTAGTAAATAAAGACATCCAGGTAAATAAAATATAATTGATTATGGGGGTGTGGCTTGTACTTCCTGATGGATGAAGGTGTGTAGTCTGAGCACCGCAGCAAGTGTTCCCTATATAGCTTTTTTATGAGCTTTTCCTCACTTGAGTCACCCAGATCGTTACTACTGGTAGACTAATACTGCTGGATAGACGGGATTCAGGCATGCAACAATTCTTCCCCCCACAGCAGGGTGGGCAGCAGCCATCAAAACCTGACAAGATGGTGGCAAATGGTGCACTTGCACCTGAGGTGACTCCCAGCTGCTCATCATCTCACTGCAGAGACCCCTTACATGACACTCACAGAAGATGTGGAAACTCATCACACCATCTACGAAACTGGAGATACAAAATCTGTTTAAAGACCTAAAGGCTGTTATGAAAGAAGAGCTGCAAGAAGTGAAGGCAGACATACAACACCTAGGAGACAGGGTGTCATCTCTGGGGAAAGATGCTGAAACCTGACATTGTTTTAAGACAGAAATCAGCAAAAAATTGGAATATCTATGCATTCAAAATCTAGAGTTGATACTAAAGAGTGATGATATTGAAAAGAGAAATTGTTGCTGCAACCTGTGCCAGCGAGGCATACCAGATACGGTAGCTGTAGATCAGCTTGTGGATTACTTATAGCTCCTCTTCAGATTCATACGCAAATCTGACGAAAACTCCATCATCCAATAGAACAAGCTCACTGGCTAATGAAATCTAAATCGTCTCCAGCAGATGACCCTAGAGACACAATCATTAGATTCTAAGCCTATCCAGAGAGGGAAGCCAGAGAGGCTCCAACTTACTGGAATTTGGAAATCTATCTTCTATTACCATGCAGTGGCACTGAGAAATCAAGCTTCTTACTATGGCTCTCAGAGCACAGAATGTAAAATATTGGTGGGGCTTTCCAATTAAATTAATTGTGGTGAGTGATGGATTCAACCACATCATGGGATATAAAGGCAACATAAAGGCATTTGCGGAGGCCCTACTCTTCCCTCTGAAGATGTTGGATGGCGATGTGAGTTCAGCGGACATGCAGTGGATCTCTGCACACACCCCAACAGAAAGATGGTGCCTGGTTCTGTGCGAGAGAAGAATCCAGTCATCTCCAGCAAACAACCGTGATTCCATCACTGGCCAGTCATAAGGTCATGAATGATTCTGTACAAGGGGATTTTAGGATGTCGACTGTGGTCCTTGATGGAGGACGGTGCCTCCCCAATGGGAGGTGCCACCCTGGGCCAGTGATATCGGTGTTCCTCGAGGTGTGGTACTCGGTTCTGGACTCCACAAACCGGGGGGGGGGGTTTCCTGTCATTGGGGAGCCTTCCCCATCACCTTTTACTTTGGTCGGTGATTCATTTGGTGCTGAGCTGAGGTGCAGTGAAGTGTTGGACTACTATGTGGGGTCACCCTTGACTGAACTTGGGAATATATTATTCTTTGTTTATCTGTCTCATCTATTTGATGTAGGTTCTAACTTGATTTCACTGATATCTGATTTCACTTTGTGCTCTTATTATATGTATACTATAGTTATAGCTATATTTTTGGCTCATACGCCCCCCGTACTGGAGTGGTTGATTTAGGCCTCAGAGCCTCCATTTTGCTGACCACAAACCATTTACAGTTCGCCATCTTGTTATTGTAGTTGTTATTAAAGTTTTGAAGAGCTCAATGAGCTAAAAATTCCTTATTTTAGGATCTGGTAAGGGAATGAATGGTCTCCTCAGCAGAGTGTGGGCTCCTCTGGATTATTGTGGGCTCCCTCTGTCCCGACAGGACCATCGGTTCTTGTGTGGTGACTCAGAATTCAAGTGGGAGCTCTTACTGTTGAGATTCTGCTGGGTTATTGGATATTTTAGGGGGCTCCACTCGACAAAGTACCCTATCCTCCTGAGAATAGAGAGGTTCTTTTTACCTTTCAACTGAGAGGCACTCTTTAGTCCGGCAGTGGTATACTGAAGTTATTGGGTTTAGGGGGGTATATATTAACACTGGAGGGGTTATTTCATTGTTGTTATAACATAATTGAGTCTCTCTATATTACTATGGTTTAACTTCTGGCATGTGTTAATAAACAATAGTATACTGTACCTTAATTAGCAACATGAGTATACTGTACCTTAATTTCTCTCTCTGACCTTGTCCTTTGGCCTTCAACAGTGGACTGCTGCCAGCACTCACAGGGAAGGTCACTGGCTAGATCTAGTTTTCACCAGAAACTGTTCAGTCTCTGATTTTACAATCTCCCCATTTCCACTCTCAGATCATCATCTTATCTCCTTCACACTATCTCACACACCTTCCCCTGACCTCCCTAAATCATCCTTCCTAACCAGGAACCTACAGTCAGTCAAACTACCAGACCTGGCATCGACTGTGCAGACTTCCCTCTCTTCCCTCTGCCCTATTGCTACTACTACTAACACAGACACTCTGGTCCACGAATATAACACCTCATTAATGTCCTCCTTGGACCTGAATGCTCCCCTTCAGAGTTGACACTCCCGCCCCAGGAGTCCGCCCCACCTGTTGTCGAGCTGCAGAACGTCTCTGGTGAAAGTCTCATTCTGTTGCCAACTTCCACCATTACAAATTCATGATATCCTGTTTTAACACAGCTCTCACCCAGGCTAAACAGAAATACTTCTGTAAGCTCATCACTACCACCAAATCTAACCCACGTGACCTCTTCAAAATCTTTGATTCTCTTTCCAAACCCCCAACCTTAATCTGCTCCTCCTTCTCCAGTACTCCACAGGACTTTGCAGACTTCTTCAAAAATAAGGTACAGTCCATTCAACAATCCGTACTCGCTACATCCTCTCCTCCTATGCCCCTGATTCCTAGTCCACCCCGAGCAACATCAGCTCATTCTCCCCTACAACAATGGAGGAGGTATCTCTTTTACTATCCTCCTCTCTACCTACTACCTGCCCCTCGGACCCCATGCGCTCTCACCTGGTTAAGTCTCTTGCAACTACTCTTGCTCCCAGCCTTACTAATATAGTAAAATAGTAATTTAGGTTGAAAAAAGACTTGCGTCCATCTAGTTCAACCCTTTTCCTATTCCTGTTTACCATCGTTGATCCAAAAGAAGGCAAAAACCCCCCCTCAATATAGCAATTTCAAATTCTACCCTGAATGGGGGGAAAAAATCCTTCTTGATTCCAAATGGCAATCATATTTCTCCTTGGATCAACAAGCCCTAACTAGATATTAATCCCAAAACTAACAAACATAGCCCTCTATGCCTCTAAAGGCATCTAATGTATTCAATAGCACCACCTCCTCAGGCAGTGCATTCCATACCTTTATTGTCCTTACTGTAAAGAAACCCTTCCTCTGTTGTAGATTAAATCTCCTTTCCTCAAGTCTAAGCGGGTGGCCCCTTGTCCTTTGTACTGTTCTGTTAATGAACAGGTCTTTGGAGAGCCCTTTGTATGGGCCCTGAACATATTTATATAGTGTTATCATATCCCCTCTAAGACGCCGTTTTTCTAGCGAGTACAAGTTTAACTTTTCTAGCCTTTCTTCATAACTAAAACTTTCCATTCCCCTTACTAGTTTTGTAGCCCTCCTCTGCACTCTCTCTAGTTCCATAATGTCCTTTTTCAGAAAGGGCGCCCAGAATTGAACAGCATATTCTAGGTGGGGTCTTACCATGGACCTGTAAAGAGGCATAATAATATCTTCCTCCCTTGAGTCAATACCCCTTTTAATACATGCCAATATCTTACTGGCATTTGCAGCTGCCAGCTGGTACTCCATGCTACTGCTAAGTCTATTGTCTACCATTACTCCCAAATATTTTTCATTAGCAGATTTCCTCTCTTTCTATCGGAACTTTTCCATCCTCATTCAAACATGCGATAGTCAGGCCTATACTCAAAAAACCCTCACTCGACCCCACCTGTCTTTCAAATTACCGTCCAGTTTCTCTCCTCCCCTTTACATCTAAGATCTTGGAATGCCTTGCATTCTCTTGCTTAATCTCTTTTCTCAATTCATACCCTCTTCTTGACCCTTCACAGTCAGGTTTCTGTTCCAACTATTCCATTGAGACAGCACTAACAACAATTACTAATGACCTATACATAACAAGGGACAAAGGACAATTCAGTATACTAATCCTACTAGAACTATCTGCTGCCTTTGACACTGTTGACCATGCACTCCTACTGGACACACTGCATACCCTTGGTATCCGTGACACACCTCTAGAATGGATTTCCTCCTATCTCTCTAAACATACATTCAGTGTGTCTTTTGCCAAAGCTTTCCCATCTCCTCATGACTCTCAGTAGGTGTACCTCAGGGATCAGTCTTGGGACCACTTCTCTTTTCCCTCTATACCCTCCACTTGGTGACTTCTATCTCCTCTCTTGGATTTAATTACCATCTGTATGCTGATGACACACTAATCTATCTCTCTGTCCCTGACCTCACTCCAGCTATGCAGTCTCAAATCACTCAATGTCTCTCAGCCATTCCATCATGGATGGCTCACCACCACCTAAAACTTAATATGGCTAAGAAAGAGCTGGTGGTGTTCCCTCCTAAAACACATCCACCAACCCCCTTCTCCATCACATTAGAAAACTGTGCTATACACTCAGTATCCAAAACACACTGTCTAGGGGTCATACTTGATTCTCTCCCCATATCCAAGCTGTCACTAGAACATGCCACTTCTTCCTAAAAAATATTGCAAAAATACACCCTTTCCTCTGCATGTCAATGGCAAAAACACTATCCCAGGCACTCTCTAGACTTGATTACTGCAACAATCTACTCTCTGGTCTTCCTGCTTCTCATCTCTCTTACCACTTCAATCTGTTATCAAATCAACAGCAAGAATCACTAAATTTGTTTCCAGATACCTTCCCTGTCATCTCCTCCTGAAATCCCTCAACTGGCTACCTATAAAGTATGGTATTTCTTACAAGATTCTCCTCCTCTCCTGTAAGTCTCTTTGTTCTTCAGCACCCTCTTACATTTCTGCTCTTATCTCCCACTACACCCCTTCCCGTCCCCTATGGTCTTCTCAAGAGTTCTTCCTGTCCTCTCCCTACACAACTCGAGCCATCTCTCGACTACAAGCTTTCTCACTGACTGCCCCTCGACTCTGGAATGCCCTCCATATCACAATTTGCCAATCTTCCTCATTCAGCACTTTCAATCATCTCCTCAAAACCCTCTTGCTCAGGGGGTCATCTCAATAGCAATATCCTCCTCTTGCACACAGATAGTCACACCAGAATCCTTCTGCACTTCTTTCACCACACCTTGTACCTGCACTTATAATCTTCCCCCTACTGTCTCTGTTTGTCATCATGAATTCTAATTAGATTGTAAGCTCCTTGGGGCAGGGTCCCTTTCCCAGTCTATGATTCCCTTGCTGCATGTTCCCCCACAAATAATGTAATGATGGCACTTAAGCTTAATGCTCTTAACCCAGTTCTGTAGTTTTGTATTATATTATTTCAAATTTTGTTAAGCTCTGTGTACATGTATGGTGCTACATAAATAAAGATACATACACATACAACTGTCTAACTGTTCAATTTTTAGTGATGTATAATTGGTTACTTCTTAGATTTTGATTCAGGGGCCTCGGCAGGGAGAGGACTCTAGTCTTGAGCAGTGCTCCTCTATCCCCGACTGCCTTCATATGGGTTTATGTTTCTGGTATATTTCTACCATACTAGATGGCTGAGGAGCCACCACTGGATCGAGTGGATGCCACCGTCGGCCTCTTGCTGCATTCTAAGGATCAGTTGGGGCGGGAAGCTGGGGACAGTGCTCCGATCTCCAGATCTACATTGCTGGAAGCATGAGGTTTCTTAAAGTGGATGAGAGCCCGACTGTTTGACTGGGGGCTCTCCTTCATTCGCTAGATAGATGCCATGGAAATTTGATGTTATTCCTTGTGGTTCCATATGGACCACATATGGAAAAAGTTAGTGTATGGTAGTTATATTTTGACATTGTAATATGGCTTCCATATGTAATTGTCTTTTACCCACTCGTATAGTTATTTATGGTACTCTTATTAATGGCTTAATCTCCCCTGTCAAAGGAGATGGCTGCTCATTATTGGTTGTAGAGAGAGGGCTTCTAAAGAAAGAGGATTATGGCCATATGCTTCTGTCCCCTCTGGGTATTGGCTGTCCACATTTGTGCCTCAGGACATGCTTGCAGACATTTAATTATGTATGTATTTAAATGTGCACTGTTTGCTGCTAATTAAAGCATTTTATGTGCTATTATCTGAAAATTCCCTTTTCTCTGCTTCCACCTCATTTCCTCCCTCTGCCCCCATACATTTTGTTCCTCCTCCCTCCATCCTCCCCCCTTTTTTCCTTCTTTCTTCTGTCAAACATTCTTATACTGGTGTAATTAGATACCTAAGGGATCACACTTTCTGGGATCACTTGCTTGCATTCGCCTTTTGGATTTATTCAAGTTTTTCTACAGTCAGCTTCCCTGAACATTACTCTATTGTACATACGATATAGAGAGTTGGAAGTACGTCTTCTTCCTAACCTCTTGAGTAGAGAAATTATTTTTCCTATAACCTCTCTCCAACCTATTCCACTCTCATTCTTCTACCTCTCATCTTCCCCTACTTCCCTCTTATTTCTATACTTCTATTTCCCCCACTTTTTTCAGGAGGTTGGGATTCTTGCTTGATACCCCCTGGGCACTGTTAGTGAGTGACATTCTAATTTGGCTGATTGGAATGTGGTCTGTCCCATTTTCCTGGTATTATGGCTAAGCCCAGTTTAAGTCCTTCTTTACTACATATTTTCTCAAAATGCTAAGGTTCGAAATTCACCTTATAAAAAGATCTTTGCTCTTGGTCATTTTCAAAGCATGGGAGCAAAGGTGATTTTACTGCAGGAGACACATTTCATTGCTCATAAAGAACAAAAACTCATTAACTGACACTTTACACAGGCCTTTATGAGCTCCTCTTTTTCAAAGATGACTACATTTTTCCATGTCACGTGTTCACAAAGACAAAGAGGGCCAATTCATATTTGTGAAAGGTCTTATCGACCTCCGCACGTTCCCCTTTGGCAATGTCTATGCACCCAGTACTTCTCAATGACTCCACAAAACTCATGAAGCCTTAGAGGCTTTTTTGTGAAGGTATCCTAATCCGGGGTGGTGACCTCAACATGACCTTATGTCCTGAACTTGATTGTTATTCGGGTGTCTCTTCTCAGCTACAATCATCAATATGCAAACTTAGTTGTCTCCTTCACTCCTCTCAGCTTGTTTGCACATGGTGCCTGACCCACCCAGACATGAAAGATTGCACCTTTTACTCTTATCCCCATGGTCTATATTCCAGAATCAATTGTTTTTAGCCCATTCTTTTCTATATATAATTCACTTATCTTCCATGGTCTAACCATACTCCCGTTTCTCTCATCATTTCTTGCGTCCCATTGGAGATGAAACCAAGACGTTGGAGACTAGACAAACATACTCTTACTTGTAATGAGGTTAAAAAGGCCATAGAATCCAAAATCAGGGAATATATTGCTCTCAAAAAGAACCTTGACTTATTACCACCTATGATTTGGGAAGCTCACAAATGCATCATAAGAGGAGAATTGATGAAACTAGCGTCATGACATAAAAGGCAGCATTATAAGCAAATCAAAGACATTCCGGTTTCTATCTGGACACTGGAAACAAAACATACACTGTCAATTTCACACTCTGTATTGCCACAATTGAAGGACCTTCTACATATCAAAGTGGAAAAAGTCTTTCTCAGAACTAAGCAATAATTCTTTGAACAAGGGAATACATTGGGATCATTATTGGCAAGGCAACTTCAAATTTTATGCTAAGATTATGGTAGACAGACTTAAAGCTTAGCTCCAGCTACTCATACATCCTGATCAGGCAGACTTCATTCCTGGAAGAGATGCACGAGACAATACACGAAAATGTATAAATCTTCATCTGTCCACCTGGTCTAAAATCCCCTCTTTATTTCCACAGACACTGAGAAAGCATTCAACAGAGTAACAGGTCCTTCCTCTCGAAAACATTACAAGCTTTTGACTTTGGTCCTTGATTCATAACAAATATATTTGCCTTATATAATAAGCGTTCGGCAAGAGTCAAAACGAATGTCCACCTTTCCGCTCCATTTAAAATGACAAATGGCACATGGCAGGGATGCCCCTTATCACCATTACTATTCAACCTAGTGATGGAATCTTTCACTCAACATATACGTTCGAATCTTAACATTTCAGAGATCAAATGACCTCTCCGGAACATAAACATTCTATGTTTGCTGACGATGTATTGCTAACGATCACTCAACCATCAACCTCCTTGCCTATCCTTATGTCGGAATTCCAAACCTTCTCTTGTCTTTCAGACTTCAAGATCAATTTTTCCAAATCTGAGGCTATGTTTATAAATGTACCACATAATATGTTACCAGCTCTCAGAGCTTCCTTTCCATTCAAGTGGGCTTCCTCTTCCATCAAATATCTGGATATTTGACTCACCTCATCAACTGATTCCATTTATACAGCCAACTATCCACCATTGCTCTGCTATCCCCTATATTCTACTCTAGAATTAATTCACTCACCCTCCCTTGGGACTCCTTACTCTGTTGGTCTGAGAATTCTGATCTGACACTACAAGACTGCCTCACATATCCAAACTCAACTTTCTCTCCCTCTATGTGAAATTTGGAGACACCTCTGAATCAAAAAATTTTAACATCAGCCCTCCTCTGCAAGGTGTCATCTCGCCCATTGACGTTGTTTGAAACCCTTTGCTCTCCCACAGGCCCTCTTCATAGAAACTTAGGCTGGATTTATCATTTTATCTCACGTACATCTTTGACCTCCTTGCCCAAATACGCCACCGCCTGGATCCGAGAATCTCCTTACCATTCAATGAAGGGCTGGAAATCTGGAAAGTCATGGCATCTTCTTCTATTTCATCCCAAATACGTGAATCCAATTATAAATTCATATAGATGACTACACTCCATCTAGACTGATTAACATCTTTTACTCTGCTACTCTTCTCTGTTGGGGATGCTCTTGAAAGCGCTGCTCTTATCTACATACATGGTGGTTTGTCCTTTGATTCAACCATTTGGTCCAAATGCATTATATATATGGAGCTTGCACTACAAGTATCCCTGCATTGTGATTAATTAAATCTTATTTTACCTCCATCGCCCAGATCTCTCCAGGACTCAGAAAAGTCTTCTACTGACAATGCTAAATGCAGTTATGTCCTTGATATCACTCCATTGGAGGAAGCACATATCCCCTTCTCTGACTGAGTGAAACATTTATGGTTCATTACGTTGGCCATCCTTAGATGTGGATCAAATCCTAACGGTTATACTGAATCTCTCACATAGTGGGATTCCACACTTTTTTCAGATATTTAATTGTCTGCAGCTTCCTGGGGGGGGGGGGGGTAGGTGAGGAGCCTGCCTCCTCTTGATCCATTCTATCTGGTTCTCCCACTCTCTGTTCTCCTCCCAATACCTGTTCTTCCTCTCTGGCGCTAATTATTTTCTTCCTCTCTGAAAACCTCATTCACTTCTCGGCTCCTACTTAACTTCTTCATCTCTCTATTCTATGCCTCTTCCGTTCTTGAGGTCTCATCCATTTTCTCTATCCCTCATTCTAGTACCTACCTCCTTCTCTCTCCCTTACCCCCCCTTCATCCTTTTCTCCCTTAACCCCCACATTAGCCTTGCTGCACCCTTCCCTTGCTCCCCCCTTTCTTTATCCTTAGAATTATAGTGGTAATACCATGAGATCCTTGTCTATTATACAAATGATACTTCAAGCACTTTGTTACATATTATGCTGCAATTTCAATTGCTATCACCAAGCTATTGTTAATATTTAATTGATCTCTGTAACCTTGTTGTTGTATTTTTATGTACTGCTATTCTCACTAAAAACTTTAATCATAAAAAATATATGATTTTTATTTGGTATATTATAAAAATCTTATGCCTATAAAATACCAATTAATTGCAAATAATTCTAACACACCATTGAATAATTCCCATACGTGGAAAACTCCACCATCAAAAGAATTACCATCAGTAACCAGTATGAGTTTGGGCATAAAAGGCACAATATTACAAATGCTACTATTATTATACATAGTATTTTTAACAGGGATGTCTTTACTGACTAATTAGCACTGTACTTTTTACGTCTGAACTCATACTGGTGAATGATGATAATTCTTTTGAAGGTAGAGTTGCCCACATGTGGGTTGCCTTATTCAGTGGTGTGTTGAAATTAATTGCAATTAATTGGTATTTTACAATATACCAATAAACATCATACTTTATTTACCTTGATGTCTTTATTGATTAATTAGAGCTAAGGTTTTCTGTTCTATACATGTTATTTGAATTACACCTCTAGAATAGTGTTTTCCTAGACTGATTTTTGTCATATTTGTCACCTCTTCTTTCATCTTAATGCCACTTACAATTTTAAAGACACATTATGTAATTTGAATGGTGTGGGTAGCTGGAATTATGAATAGTGAAGGCATGTTACATAAATATGTAAATAGATAAACTAAGAATAGTGAAAGGAGGTGCAGAGTCCATGTTTGACATAATACACAGTCACACTTGTTGGATAGATGTCCATTCAACACATATCAATGGTATTTTGTTACTAGATGCAAAGAGGTCAGAGCAAGGCAGCTAAGTATTATAGATGGCTAGTAACGACATTTAATGAAAAGACAGTTAATTTACATTTAAAGAGACAGATCTTAGTTATATTAGTTCTAACACAGTTTCTCCCAAAAGTGGGAATTATGGGACATCTAAGATGATAAAGGGGTCTCCAATGCATTTAATGTTGGGACAGTATGAGTGCGAAGGGATGGATGCATGCACAGGGGTAAGACAGAGAATGTGTGACGAGGGGAACATATTTACCGCACTGGTGAACAAATTAGAAGCCACTGGAGATGACTTTGGGGTATAGAGCAATTGAAACTGCACTGTCTGAATTGAAAACAATGGAATTTTTTAATGTCACAGAAGATATTGATCTCACCCAGCTATCTAAGGTGAAGACAAGAAGGAAGGGAAGGAAAATAATACCCATATGATCCCATAACTTCAATCTTCAGTTATAAATCAGCATAGGTCATTGATTCTTCTAAGGTGCTACCTCAACATAAAACTTATACCAACAGTACTACCTCAACATTAAACTTATACCATCAGTACTACCTCAACATAAAACTTATACCAACAGTACTACCTCAACATAAAACTTATACCAACAGTACTATCTTAACATAAAACTTATTCCAACAGTACTACCTCAACATTAAACGTATACCATCAGTACTACCTCAACATAAAACTTATAACAACAGTACTATCTTAACATAAAACTTATACCAACAGTACTACCTCAACATTAAACTTATACCAACAGTACTACCTCAACATTAAACTTATACCATCAGTACTACCTCAACATTAAACGTATACCATCAGTACTACCTCAACATTAAACTTATACCATCAGTACTACCTCAACATTAAACGTATACCATCAGTACTACCTCAACATAAAACTTATACCAACAGTACTATCTTAACATAAAACTTACACCAACAGTACTACCTCAACATTAAACTTATACCAACAGTACACCTCAACATAAAATTTATACCAACAGTACTACCTCAACATTAAACTTATACCAGCAGTACATGTTTTACTGTTGATAACTTTGGGGTCACAGGCTTTTCAGTCTATCATATACTCACACATGCTAGACAGATAAATATACTTGTTCTGGTATAATGTAAAATTACCTATGAACAATCACTGTTTGTTATCCTTGTGGAGCACAGCGTATCACACACATTCCTCTCTCTGCAGCTTTATACATTTTAATCTTTGTACCTTTTTAGTAGTTTGCATTTGAAATACTACTACTTTATGGCTCCTGTATGTATTGTGGGTATATATCATAGCAATAGTAAAATAATTCCAGAGTAAAACAGCTGACCGAATGCATCCTTGAAAAATCTCCTTTGAAATCAGTTTGTTTGTGTTGATATCTTTGACCATATGCAATTCCGGAGCAAACCACTTGCACCATATGGACAAATAAAAATTGCCATTGATGAAAATGGAGATTTTATCCCTCTGAGTGCCAAAGCAATGCATTCCGTGCCCCTCTGGCAATCAAAATGTTAACACTTTGAATGCTTGCTAGGTCTCCAAGCGATAGCGATGAAGGGGATAAAAGCCTATTTAATCAATGGGTATTTTGGAAATTATTATTTGCCCTTATGAGGCAGGTGGTTTTCCCCAGATCTGCAACATTTAGTTCCTTAAATGTGGCCCATACTGTGAATTTATTATTTTTACCACAACTTGCTACATTTTAACATATGTCCCAATGGGATCTTTGCTGAAGCAAGGAGGCGCAATTTTAGGGTTTCCAGCTGTTGTGGACTGCAACCCCATCATATCCAGCCAATCTGCTGGCTAAGAATTATGAGAATTGTAGTCCTCAGCAGCTGGAGGACCTCATACTACTAAGCCTGTAATAAAGCATCATTGGCTATTAGTTATATTGCTACTTGTATTTTAACAATAGTTCTTTAATATAAGGATCAGTTAAGTTGTGGAATAACTTACCTTGGCATGTGGTGATGGCAGATACATTGGACACATTTAAGAGGGTATTAAATACATTTCTATCAGAAGGGGGCATACGCCGCTAAACTGTATGGCAATAGATTAAATAAGAGATTGATGTGATATATACACAATAACCCTTCTTGGAGTTTTCATTGTTAGAGATATTTTATGGCAAAGGTCAAGTTGAATGGATGATTTAACCCATAAGTATAAGTAATTAGATTGTAAGCTCCTTGTGGCAGGGTCCTTTTCCCAGTGTATGTTTCCCTTGCTGCAATTCCCCTAAAATAATGCAGTGATCACACTTTAGCTTAATGCTCTTCACCCAGTTCTGTTTTTTGTATTGTATTATTTCAACATCTGTTAAGTGCTGTGTACATGTATGGCGCTATATAAATAAAGATACATACAACTGGGTGCCAAATTCATTACAAAGCAATGCATTGCACACCCCTCTGATCCTTAATGGTTTAAATGAATGGTAAACCCTAGCACTATTATACCTGTAAATTTTGGATGTGTCTCTAAATACTGCTTGCTATGGGGGTCTGAGAAGAACAAACTTCTTAAATGCTCAAACCCGATATTATAATGAGAATGCACAGAGCTAAAAATTCTAAAAGATACTGTACTATTGAACCATATCTCCCACGTGTCCCTCTTTAGGGGATACTGTCTCTCTTTGAGACACAAATCCTTCTGTCTCTCTTTCCCAAATGGTGTACCTCTTTTTAGGAGATCAGACTGTGTGGTATCTATATAAGTCTATCACATTGCTCCACAGCAATAGCACTGACTTTAATGCATGTTTAAAGGAATAGTAATGTTTTATAATAAAAGAAGCTTCAATTAATCTTCATGGTATTTGGGCCATGGAGAGTGTTATTTAAGTACTGTCAGAGTTGTAGCTCAAGAGTAATTGAATTATAAAGTATCCCCCTCCCGCCCCTTTTACTGATGTCACTGCTCAGCTCAGAGCAGAAGGGTGATATCCAAGTGGATTGCAGAGAGGGACAATCTTCAATTGACATAAGGGAATAACCTGAAAAACCACTCAATGGGGGCAGGGCTTTCATTGTTCTCACAGTAAGAAGATTGTCCCTTGCTGTGAGCTGTCTGGTCTGTGGACCAGATTCCACATCTGAGGGGAGGTGACTTACACTAGGCAAAAGGGATGGGAGGGGGAAACTTTATCATTCAATTACTCTTGAACTACAACTCTGATGGTATTGAAGTAACACTCTCTATGGCTCAAATACTATGAAGATTAATTGGATCTGCTGTTTTTGTGAAACATTACCATCCCTTTAAACTTCAGTATATGTGTGTTTATAAAATAACCTGTTTAAATAAAATACTTTGGTTTTGCTCTAAATCATTTGTTTAAGTACACAAAGTACTAATTGTCCACCAGCTACAACCCCAGCAACACCACCTAAAACAAAAGTGCAATTTTTCAGGCATATGATATCTTATGATGTATTTTGAACCCTATAGTGCCATTGAAAAGGTCGTTTATTTATATGCAGAATACTCCAGAACACAACATGGTGCAATTTTTGGTGCATTTAGAGCAAAATGAATCCAATACATAGCATGCCAGATTAGCATTTGTATGAGCCACAGTGCTGATGGTTCACGTGGACAATGTTGGATCTTACAATTCCCTTTGTCACCTCTCATAACTGTTTAAAAGTGATGGATTTAAGCTTTCTGCAACCAAATGAATGCAACCTCCCATACACACTCAATAGCAAACTCAATATATCACAGGTAACACCCCTTCCCTCAAACACACAGAAGTATGAATATCACACTGGAGAGAATTTTTATCAATCTTTATGTGTTACACACACACACACACACACACACACACGTATATATGTTTGTTTGTGTGTGTGTGTGTATAAAGGCCTAAAAAAAAGTGGAAATTTTCCTTTTTTTTAAAAACCAATCTGCTGCCCTAGGTCTGTTGGGCCTAAATATATCAATGTGAATGTTCCCACAGAATAATATTCAGACATGAGAATTCGTCACACCTATACCACATCCCTCAGTGCCAGAGGATATCTGGGGGATCACAAGAGATCACAGATGAGTAAAAGGTGGCTTTAGGCTAAATCACAGCGCTGTTTAAGTTACTTTTGTAGACTGCCCTTCAATGTATTTGAATATATGTGTTGTGTACATACAGAACCTCTTGCTGTGTCCATCTTACATTGATTTGCTGTTTCATGAGCCACAGGAGTGAGACAAACCCTCTTCAGTAAGTCAGTAGGAATGTACACATGCATTCAATAAGCATTTAAGCTGCAATTCAACATATTTACAGTTTTATCTGGAATCCTTTGTTAATTACAAATATTGACCGGCACAGTTAACTGTTAATTCCAGAGAATTAAAGCAGCATATTGCAAAGCAATATGATACAAACCCACCTGGCAGCCAAAGGGTTAAAACTCCCAAATTATGCTCTATGCATAAACCATAAGTGGGACAATTCTGGGGCAAATCAACAGCACCATTGGGATCAAATACAAATTCCCGTTGCTTAACAACGAGTGAAGATTGTACTAGTATTAAAGATTAAAATATCCATTAAGATCCATTAAGACTGTAGGAACACCAGAAAGATATTGTTTCTTCCCATCATAATACAGGATCACCTGTGGATCAAGGACAAGGAAGTAATAGGAGGACACAGTATCATGCCTATTTTCAGGATAGAATTTGAGATGCAATAAGTCTAAGAAGGGCTAATGCGAGTGTTCATTTGGCTGTTTGATTTTACTACATTTTTATCATTAAATACTACACTTAGTATTATTTCTTCTCTTTCTACGCAAGACTTCTGTGTGCTGTCTTCAGCTACTGTTTTTATTGAAATACAGTTAGGGAAAAATTATTTGATCCCCTGCTGATTTTGTACTTTTGCCCACTGACAAAGAAATTATGAGTCTATAATTTTATTGGTAGGTTTATTTGAACAGTGAGAGACAGAATTACAGCAAAAAAAAATCCTGAAAAACGCATTTCAAAAAAGTTATAAATTGATTTGCATTTTACTGAGTGAAATAAGTATTTGACCCCTTTGCAAAACCCTTGCTGGCAATCACAGAGGTCAGACGTTTCTTGTAGTTGGCCACCAGGTTTGCAGACATCTCAGGAGGGATTTTGTCCCACTCCTCTTTGCAGATCGTCTCCAAGTCATTAAGGTTTCGAGGGTGACATTTGGCAACTCGAACCTTCAGCTCTCTCCACAGATTTTCTATGGGATTAAGGTCTGGAGACTGGCTAGGCCACTCCAGGACCTTAATGTGTTTCTTCTTGAGAAACTCCTTTGTTGCCTTGGCTGTGTGTTTTGGGTCATTGTCACTGGAATACCCATCCACGACCCATTTTCAATGCCCTGGCTGAGGGAACGAGGCTGTCACCCAAGGTTTGACGGTACATGGCCCCATCTATCATCCGTTTGATGCGGTAAAGTTGTCCTGTTCCCTTAGCAGAAAACACCCCCAAAGCATAGTGTTTCCACCTCCATGTTTGATGGTGGGGATGGTGTTCTTGGGGTCATAGGCAGCATTCCTCCTCCTCCAAACATGGCGAGTTGATTAGATGCCAAAGAGCTTGATTTTGGTCTCAGCTGACCACAACACTTTCACCCAGTTCTCCTCTGAATCATTCAGATGTTCATTGGTAAACTTCAGATGGGCCTGTACATGTGCTTTCTTGAGCAGTGGGACCTTGCGGACGCTGCAGGATTTCAGTCCTTCACGGAGTAGTGTGTTACCAATTGTTTTTCTTGGTGACTATGGTCCCAGCTGCCTTGAGATCATTGACAAGATCCTCCCATGTAGTTCTGGGCTGATTCCTCACCATTCTCATGATCACTGAAACGCCACGAGGTGAGATCTTGCATGGAGCCCCACACCGAGGGAGATTGACAGTTATTTTTTGTTTCTTCCATTTGTGAATAATTGCACCAACTGTTGTCACCTCCTCACCAAGCTGCTTGGTGATGGTCTTGTAGCCCATTCCAGCCTTGTATAGGTCTACAGTCTTGTCCCTGACATCCTTGGACAGCTCTTTGGTCTTGGCCATGGTGGAGAGTTTGGAATCTGATTGATTGATTGATTGCTTCTGTGGACAGGTGTCTTTTACACAGGTAACAAGCTGAGATTAGAAACACTCCCTTTAAGACAGTGATCCTAAGTTCAGCTTGTTACCTGTATAAAAGACACCTGGGATCCAGAAATCTTGCTGATTGATAGGGGGACAAATATTTATTTCACTCAGTCAAGTGCAAATCAATTTATAACTTTTTTGAAATGCGTTTTTCTGTTATTTTTGTTGTTCTGTCTCTCACTGTTCAAATAAACCTGCCATAAAAATTATAGACTGATCATTTCTTTGTCAGTGGGCAAACGTACAAAATCAGCAGGGGATCAAATAATTTTCTGCCTCACTGTAAATGGCAGTTGGGATTTTTTTAATTTAAAGGTGCACTAATGTCCCATAAAAAAATCTTCTAGTTTTGTAGAGGTTAAAAAAATAAACTCTATGCCACAAATCCTATCTCTCAAACCACTATGGTTTGAGAGATATTCGCATTGAAAGTTCTCCCTTCCCTCCCCTTCTCCTGATGTCAGCGCTGTGCTGACAGGAGGAGATCCCGGTCCGGGGACCAGCCTGCGGCTCTGCATGAGAGCTGAAATCACATTATTTCAAAATAATTACTTCATTGGAAAGGTCTATAAAGTGTGTAGATCATTTCAATGAAGTAGTTCTTCTTAAATAACACAATTTCGGCACTGCTGAAGAGCCTCCTCGAGTTGGCCGACTTGAATCACCTGCTATCAGGTTTACAGCTGATATCAGGAGAAGGGAGGTGAGAACTTTCAAAGTGAATATCTCTCAAACCATAGCTGTTTGTGAGATAGGATTTGTGGCATATAGTTTATTTATTTTTTTAATCTCTACAAAACTAGAAGAATTTTTTATGGGACATTACTGTCCCTTTAATTTCTTTGCAAATGTTTATTATCCCCTGTGGTTCAGCTGGTTTGCCCCAAAAACATTCCACCTTTCTTTTGAATGCAGGGACTGCAGCTCACTCATGCACCTTGTTGTATATCCTTTTTCATAACTGGTGCCCAAAACTGCACTGCATACTCAAGGTGAGGTCTTACCAATGATTTGTATAATGGCAAAATAATATTATCCACTCTTGCTTTGATTCCTCTTTTTATGCAAGACAGGATTTTATTTGCCTTTGCTACTTCTGTTTGACACTGGTCACTGTTTCCAAGTTTGTAGTTGACAAGGATACCCTGGTCTTTCTATAGCAACGAGTCCCCTAAAATGATTCCATTAAGTTCATAAGTAGCCTTGGGATTGTTTCCTCCCAAATGCATGACTTTACACTTCCCAACATTAAACTTCATATTCCATTTGTTTGCCCAATCTGACATTGTATGTAAGTCCCTCTGTAGAGAGAAAATATCCTGGTCTGAATTAATTACCCTGCATAATTTAGTGTCGCCTGCAAATATTGATATTTAGCTTTCTATAGCTATTTCCTGGTCATTTATACACATGTTAAAAAGCAGCGGACCTAATACTGAACCCTGAGGTCCTCCACTCGCCACTTTAACTGTATTGGAGAATTTTCTATTTACAACCACACACTGTTCCCTATCCTTCAACCAGTACTCACTGGAACACAACACTCTGCTACTCAGATTTGCTCAGTTCTGAGTTACTGCAAGCTAACCTTTGCAGTGGCTAATGGGCCATGAGCAGACAACTGAAACAAGAGTTTCTGGTGGATGCAATGCCATTATCATCCTTCTTTGACTGGCAAAACCATGTGGGCATCAGCTAATTACATATAAGGATTCTCATGTGGGCTGAGACCAGTATTTTCTATAAGATTTCCAAGTCCTGAAAGTGTTAAAGAGGACTGTTTCTGCAGAGTTGCATTGTAAAAACAAATGCACCGTGCGGCCTTACCAATCTTATTTCTTCTTTTACCTCTTGGCATGTGCTAAAATACAGGAGAGCCAAGCTGGCTTTATAAAACCTAGCTGTAAACTTGAGCTCTTGGAGATAATTTAACCCCTTAAAGACCGTCCGTACGAGTTAAGGACCATTTTTTTTTTTTTTTTGCAAAATCAATTCATGAGTCCCTAAGCAGCATACAGCTGCGTGGGGACCCCTGAATTCCATGACGTGCCAGTACCATCATGGGTACCTAAGTTTACCCATGATGGTCCTGGAAAGTCATGGGTCCTTAAGGGGTTAAGACTGAAATTAGGAACGCCTGACCTACCAACATCTTTCTGAAGTTCAAGGCATTGGTCCTTGTATAAAAAAACTGTTTGTTTCTGACCAACTCTTAGCAAGTGATCTGGCAGATCAGCATTATAATGATTCATACCTTTTAATACTGTGGTCGCCATCCTGCCGGGTTCAGGAACATTATGCATTCCTTGTGATTTATTGATGATATAAACTAAAATTGACATAATGACATTGAAGATGTTTTAAATGTGATATAATTGCAAAGCCCTGTGGTGTGCATAATGAAAGAGGAACTGCCAGCCTAAGACAGGTTTAGTATAGTTTTTCAGAGAATTGTAACCTGCCTATATGTTTTACTAGCCACCAGGGCTCTCTCTAAGGTGAGAAGGAGTGAGCGAGTCAGCACTGAAATAGTTACAAGACCAATTAAAACTGGGCAGGTCTACATGGTGCACCTGTTTTTCCTGTGCAGCACTGCAGAAATTCTCCTCTTTAACTCTTTAATGGATGGGCTGCACACATGTGTACACCTTAGAGGGAACACTAATAGCCACATTTTGCATAACTATTTTTTTGAGAAATGATTGTTACATTTTATTGCCACAATGCAGCAACTCCCTGTTCCTTAACCTTTGAGTGCCAGAGAGGTATCCATGTCATAGGGTTAAATTAATTGTAGTAACAGTTTAAGACAAATAAAAAGGTCAAAACCTATCTGTTTAGTTCTATCACTTCATTAGAGAATTCTGTATTTTGCACTCACATTTATAAAGAATGATTGGCTATCCATTACACCAGGGCTGTCCAAGTTCAGTCCTCAGTGGCCACCAACAGGCCAGGATGTAAGGATTTCTCTGATTAATCACAGGTAACTTAATCAGTGGCTCATTCAGTCATGGCATGTCACTCATCGTTAAGGGCTTAAGCAGGGAAATCCTGGCTTGTTAGTGGCCCTTGAGGATTGAACTTGGACAGCCCTACTTTACACTATTAGTCCAGTGATCCTCAGTATTATTTCTCAGGAACCATCAATGGTTAAGGTTTTCGCTACATTCTTGCTTGAACAAAGTTAGGTAACCAGTGGATCAGTTATTGTGATTGAAGTACAAGTGCTTAAAGTGACACCCCATGTCATGTTTAGTTTTTTTTACAAATATTAAAATCTGCATTTATGCTGTACTAGTTATTAATCTGTAAAATTATTTTGGTTAATTTTACCTTTACATTTTGTGTCACGTTGTGTCACTTCATGCTAATTCACTGTACAGTATGTTAATTAGTTTGTCTGAGGCTAAACTTACACCAGTTGTGCTATTAGGAATGCCCCCAGTGTGTCGACTCCATCTAAATTCATTCATAGTACAGTGTGTGGTAATATTAGTCCAGCGCTGAAACTAATTATCATGAAGTGCCACACCATATCACCAACAAATAAAGCTTGATTTCTAAATTTGGTTTATATTACAAATAAATTGCTAGTAGAACACATATGCAGTGTTTAATTATTTTTAAAATTAAACTACACTTATTTTAGGGGAACATGACCAACTAAATTTTACAGACCCTTGAGTGAGAGTGTTTTTGTGTTTTTTTTTTTTTTGTCCCACATACATGCCTTCTGTGTTTCATCAAATAAAGTTAGAACAATTTATCAATTAACCACTAGAACACTAGAGTGTTCTGCAGAATATTGCACACCTGTCTGGTCCTTAGAGCTTTATCCATAGCTGGGAACTCTACGGATTTGCTCCGGTGACTCCTGTTTGCAAAGTGCATTACCAGGGACAGAGGCTGATTATCCGGATGTAGGGAGTTTTTATTGAAACTCTGCCGACTTCTGCTCTTTCCCTGTCTGTTCCTTCTACTCCCTGCCCTCTTCTCCTCCTTCCCCAGCCTTTTCATTATACTTTTCCTATGTTTCTGAAGCTCCGCCCCCAGTTGTGATTAAGACCCACCCCCTTTTGACATGAATCACATAATTTACTCCCCCAATGGCTCTACAGGAATCCCCCTCTGGGAAGTCCAGAAGAAAAAGTATGGCTTTACCCCTCGAGAACAAGAGGGATATGCAACAAATTGCTTTGCAATATGTTATGCATCCCCCTGGTCTTCAAAGGGTTAAACACAGTAGACACATTTCAGATTTTCTAAAAACTTTCTAGTAAATACAAGTCAAATACTGAGCAGATTTGTAGGATATTTGCAGGGTTTGTATGGGGTTGACCATGTAACATGAAATCCATAATTTCTATTAAATTTGGTATTTTATTCAGAATTATAAGCATTTGAAATTCAAAGACTGGGTCTATTTTCAACCTTGAGGACCCCTTCAAATTGCAGATTTTTTGTTAAATAACTCTAATTAAGGACTGGATTGCATTGTGTTTATCAGTGCTTTTATCTACACATTTCTCCATAGCATTCAAGAGGATGAGATTAAACTAGTGATAACACTGTAAAGGAATCCAGTCCAAAATTCAACTAGTCCTCATTTTTACAGAAACATTGTATGGTCTTGTGTGAACAAAACCATACAGTGTTTCTTTAAAAAAATGATGCAATTTTCTCCTGTGTGAAGAGCCACCTTGGGGAAAATGTGTTCCATTTACTGGTGATTAGCACAATGTTACAGGACACTGCTCTAGAAACACTAGTGTGTGCTAGTGTTTCTAGAGCAGTGTCCTGTAACACTTTGCTAATCACCAGTGAATGGAACACATTTTCCCCAAGGTCAATGAATAGTTGGTTCGCGTGTGCATCAGTCAGTTAGATTTGGCTGATCTCTGCATAGGTCACCCTTTGCCATGCCCTCACCATTTCCCATTAGGGACAGTATCACAAAGAGGAATGCAGGGCCATCACAGGCAAGCAAACTTGGTCACTTGAATTGTCCTGCATTGTAACTCCTTCAAATCTCTGTCAGGGAATAGCCTGCCCTCTCAAATTGGAGCATGTACCCAAACATACACCATCATTTTTTTGAAGGTTTTAAAAGAACTTTATTGAGTTAAAAAAAATCAACATACAGGGATACATATTCAGATGAGGTTACACCAACATCCAGATATAGTGGGGAAATATACAAATACAGGTGTAGTGAAAAAGTACATAGGGTCACATTGTATGAGCAGAGAATAAATACATCTACATAATCAATGTGAGATCAGGAAATAGTACCCAAGGTACCGAGATATTTTGAGGTCCATCTGAACATGTTCTAGGGAGAGGGAGAGTGGGACATGGCATAGAGGGGAAGGGTCAAGGGAAGGGAAGGGAAGGGATCAGAATGAAGTAGGAGAGAGAGAGAGAGAGAGAGAGAGAAAGAGAAAGAGAAAATATATATATATATATATATATATATATATATATATATATAAATACATACAAACATATACACAGATATATACTGAAGGAGTAGTCCAGAGCACCTTTCATCCCCCAAGAGCTGAGTAACAAATGCCAAGCAGAGCCACGAGGAGTCGAGTCAAAAGTTAACTATCTGCACCAAGGGGGGATTGCAAGTATAAGAATGAAAACCATGCTCGACTAGGAGGGGTGTCAGCGGTTTACAGAGTATTGGTTCTAGTGTGAGAAATCTGCCAATCAGACCAAATGTCCTCAAAAAGGGGGGTTGTATGTGTGGCAAGAGCATGTAGTCTTTCCATCTCTACCAACAAATCCACTCTTGCACTCCATAATGAGAGGCTGGCAACAGTGTCCTGCATTGCAGAGCAATGCGTTGCGTACCCCTCTGGCACTGAAAGGGTTAAACAGTTTGCAATGGACTACAAGTGAGACCAAATAGCTACTAAACTAGAATCTAGTTATAACTGACTGCAGGTTGAAGGTACTCTACCTAGATCAGAGGTTCTCAGCCCGTGCCCTCAGTGGCCACTAACAGGCTAGGACTTAGGAATGTCCCTGCTAGAATGCAAGTGTGTTGATCAGAGGCTCATTCATATTGATTAACTCACCTGTGCTCTTAAAAGGAAATTCTCAAATCCTGGCCTGTCAGTAACCACTGAGGGTACGGGTTGAGAACCGCTGACCTAGATAAGTCTTTATGCTAAACAAATTAAAAGCTCTTTATTCCTAAACAATACATTGCACACTTTTCTGGTCCGTAACCCTTTGAGTGCCATAGGGGTACATTGCGTAGCCCTCTGGCACTCAAAGGGTTAAACGGTTAGCTAACATTTCCCACTAAGCCTTGAAAATTTTAATTTTAAGACTACATCCAATTATTTTACAGTGTGAAACATTAAAACAATATTTATCTCTGGACATACTATTTAATATATATTAATGTATTAATACTGTAACAATTACAACAATATATAATGAATAGTCCTTTAAATGTGTCTCATGCTAAAATTTAAATTAATTAGGTATATACATATAATAAAGTTCAAATTCAGAATAATTACATTCAGGCTTTATTATGAACTATAAACTAGTAATTAAGCTATGTTATTTATAACAGCCCTGTTATAGAAATGCCTATGTTTAAGTTAATCATATCTCAATTTCAATGCATGGTGATTATGAAAATATAATTCTGCAGGATTCCTTAGGAATCATTGGTACCCTGTGGTGTGTGTTTCTCATAAGCATCCTGCACTGAAATAGGGATCTGGTCATGTTACCTGTTTTAATAGCAAATCACTTTCTATTTAGCTGACAGGGGTTAATGCTTAACAAGGTTTGACATGAATGAATCTGCAGACTAGATGAATCAAATACCTATTCACACAATCAGGACAGAGGTGAATTGTGGATTCAACACTGCGAGAGATATGCAACTGTGATTATAGCTGACATTTTCTTTCTGTAGGAGTGGTACAGCAATATATGTATATGTATAATGAGAAAACTGAGAAATTCTGCTGAAAACCAACTGTACCACAGTGGAAAATAAAATTCACATTGATTTCAGTTCAATGTTTAACTCCTTGAGTGCTTTTCAGTTTGTTGGAGTCCTCCCTAACAGTCAAAGGCATAAAAGCCCCATTTTAATCAGTTGCAATTTTTATTTGTTCCCTACAATTCAGTGGTTTTGCCCCAAATTGTTCTACCTTTGTCTTTAAATATGTCTCAATGTAACTTTAACCTTCTGAGTGTCAGAGAGGTATCCATTGTTTACAACAGTCAATATAAAATCTAATACTTGCTTTCAAGTTTTCATTGTGGCTATTTATTTATTTGGAAAAAATATATACACATTGATTTAAATTGAGTTTTTAACCCTTTTAATTCTAGAGAGCTCTCCAGTGTGGTTCTCCACAATGCTGATGGAAACCTTTAGCATTCAAGGGGTTAAACTCCATTTATCTGGGTACCACTACCAACAATTAACTGAGATAAGTATGTAGCACATTAACCCTCTGAGTGCCTCTGTGGCATTCAAAAGGTTAAGAGGAGAAAATAAACCTGATCTGAGGTTTTTTTTTAAACATTTTATTATTAAGCCAGTCCAAAAACGTAGGAAATACACAAGAGGGTGCAAACAGCAACATCTTCCATAACAACACAAGCAAGGACACTTGCAGAGTTTTGAAATATAAGGAGCAATTTTCCATACCGTGTAGAGCAGCCTGAGGATTTTATACATCTTCCCCCAGCTCCCCACCCGCTAGCTAACAGCTAAGCTGAACCACCCCAATCCCCACGTCCTCTCTCCCCTGCACCCGAAGCAACCCCCCGTGTTCATCCAACAACCAACAGTATGTGGCCACTTTCTTTTTCTTCTTTTTTTTCTCTCCCCCATTTGTATTATGGTGTTCCTTGTATTATGGTGCCTCCTGCCTCCTCTCTTCCCCTTTTTCTTACTACCATCCAGTCACTCACTTCCATCCACAAGAGACCAACCTGCCCCTTCCTACCACCATTCCTGCCATCTTCCCCAAATTTTATCAAATTTGCTTGGCGATCCACGATGTACGTAGACAAGTTTATAATACGGTATGTTTTGTGAAATCAGATTTAGCCATATCTTGCACCTAGGAGTTCTGTTTGACATCCAATTCATAGACAGCACCTTTCTTGCCATCCCCAGAAGCTCACCCAGTAGGGTTTTTTCAGCCTTACCTTTGGTCTCATCAGGGAAGATAGAAAGCAGACAAAGTTTTGGTGTTGCTTGTACAGGTCTCTCCATTGCCAGTGTTATGATGTGCATTACCTCACCCCAAAACTTCTGAACATAGCAACACTCCCATATCATATGTAAATACGTTCCCTGAACTCTGTCGCACCGAGGGCAATTAGAGCTGCTCACTGGCGTATAGTAGATCCTGTGCAATATATTCAATTCTGTCATTTGGTGTCTAGTCGATGTTTCCACCTGCACTGGACCTGTCTTGGCCATGTCCCACCTACATTCCTTTCCCATCTATTTTGTGAAGGTTATTCTTGATCCGCAGCTGCGTTTTCTAGCCATTGATAAATAAGACAATAGTTTTGAGGGTTCTCTAAGGACCAGTCTGGCAAGAAGTGGAAATGTGTCTATTACCGGATCCCGTTCCACCCACTGAGTTTGCAGAGCGTGTCTTATACAAAGATACAAATAAAAGAGATTATTCGGTATTTGGAATTCAGTATGTAGTTGTAGAAAAGGTTTACTCTGATGATCTTGATACTAGTGTCCCAAGTTAGTTATACCATATCTAGCCCAGCTAGAACCCAAATCCCTGCCATGTAAGTATTTCAATCCAGCAGCGCTCCACAAAGTGGTGTCTGGATCCATGGCAGTATATCCTGTAAGTACTTGTACCTCCAACAAGGCTTCATAAAGAGCCCAGGCAAGAAGGGTCTGTTCCCTAAATATTGTTGTTCCTCCATGCAGAAATTGTGACAAATCATACAAAGGCCACAGTAGCATCCTATCCACCTGGGTGGCTTGGTAGTGAGGCTGTGGGGCGTAAGGACACCGAAACGCTAAATAGTATCTGTAGAAGTTAAGCAGAGCAACTCCTCCCTCTTTCTTTGGATTCATAAGAGTGGTCAATTTGATTCTAGAGCATCCACCTTTCCATAAAAAGCATGAGACAATATTTTCAATTTGTTTGAAGTATTTTTTGGAGATGCTTACTGGCATATTTTGAAAAATGTATAAAAATGTAGGTACAAAAATAATTTTAATGAGATTTGATCTACCTACCATGTTAAGAGGTAACTGGAGCCACAAAGTCATTTTTTTGCTAAGATATTGAATAACTGGTACTGGGTTTCTCTCTAGGACAGGTGCCACCGAGGCCCCAATCTTATTTCCTAGATAGGTACACTCCTTCACTCATCGTATCAGTGTATCTGCAATCTGGATTCCCCAAGACAAATCATCCACCGGGAGCAGGGATGACTTAGACCAATTAATTTGCAGCCCAGAGTAAGAGCCGAGTGTATCTACTAACCACAGCATGGTGTCTAATGATTCGTTGGCATCATCCAAAAAAAGTAATAGGTTGTCTGCATACCCCGGATGTCTGGGTGTGCTCTGAATAGAGCAGCTAATGGTTCCAGAGTGAGGGTGAATAGGCCAGGGGAAAGTGGGCACCCTTGTCTAGTGCATCTATATAGAGGAAAGTCTGCCGATCCCATACCTCCCATTACCACCGTAGCTTTTTGGTCCATATATAGAATGTGCATCCAATTAATAAAAGAGGGACTAAAGCCAAACCGCTGCAGCACTCCCCAAAGATATTTCTATTCAATGGAGTCAAACTTCTTGGAGGCATCCAAAGAGGCTATCAAGCGGGACCCTGAAATATCGTGCTTAATTTGCAAATGCATGAACAAGCGTCTAAGATTATGCGAGGTAGATTTGCCAGGTATAAACCTCATTTGATCTTCATGGACTATAGTTCCTTCCACGGTATGTAGTCTGTTGGCCAGAACTTTTGCCAAGATTTTAGTGTCCATAGTCAGCAGTAAGATAGGCCTAAAAGTCACAGAGTCTTGGATCCTTCCCCGGCTTGGGCAATATGATGATCGAGGTACCTTTAATAGAGTTGGGAAGTGCCCATCATCTATACCTGCATAAAGAGTGTTTAAAAAAATGAGGGGCCAGTATGTCTGCAAATTCCCTATACCGATTGGCAGGTAGCCCTTCCCTACCTGGAGTCTTGCCCATTGGTAGGTTGTGAATGGCCTCCAGTAGCTCACTCAGGAGGATTGGGGAATCGAACATCTGTCTGTGTTAAAACGAGAGTTGTGGCAGGTCACACCTGAGGAGAAAGTCATAAATCTGACTTTCCAAGTGGATCAGGCGGGACTCATAAAGGTGTGAGTAAAATGTTCTAAATTGTGTGTTGATTGACTGTGGGTCAACTACCGGCTCCCCTCCCTCATCAAAGATCAAGGCAATTGAGGGGGTCCTCCTATTATGTCGAACAAGGTGAGCCATCAGCTTACCAGCCTTATCCCTGTTCTCAAAAATCATCTTCTTATTAAAAAAAAAATACTACAGGCATTTAGCTCAGAACATTTTATCAAGTATTGTTAAGAGCAAAAGACAAATTTTGCATAAGATGCTGAGTCGCTGTATTCTACAAATTGTTTTACGGCCCGCACCGACTCGCTTTCCAGCATCTCAATCTCCCTAGAATTATTTCTTTTTTGCAACACTATAAGTGATATTAGAGAGTCCCGTGGTACTGCTTTAGCTGTATCCCAAATCACCCCCTGCGTGGTGGACCCTGCGTTGATGATAAATAATTTGTTCAGGCCCTCAGAAAGTTTGGCAACTATCTGAGGACAGGTCAACCACATAAGGCAGAATTTCTAACTGTTAGAATTAGTGGAGAGTGGTCCAAAGCCATTCTGGTCAGAAAACTACAATCTTTTAGTATTCACCAGGTCGAGTGACCAAGAAATGCATAATCTATCCACGAAAGGGTTTTATGTGTGGCTGAATGGCAGGAGAACTTCCTAGTGAAGGGGTGTAGGGCTCTCCAGGAGTCTATGAACCCCATATCACTGATGAGGTTAAGGAAAGCATCTCTGTGAGATTTATTGTCGACAATTAACCTCCCATCCTGTCCATGTCAACATCTAGAACCATATTGAAATCACCCATATATATGACATGATGACTTGGTCTATCTGAAACATATGTGAATGCTTCCCTGAGAGTTGTTGGTTCGAAAGGCGGCGGGATGTATATATTCAATAGCACAAACAGAGCTCACTGTAACTTACATGTCATGAAATTTTATCTGCCCTTCGGATCAGTTTTAAGGTCATTGAACTCAAATTGAACAAGTTTAGTAATTAGAATTGATACCCCCTAGCATATGTGGAATAGGTGGCATTATAATGACTCTGTATCCACTGTTTTCGAAGGGACATGACTCTACACTCAGTGAGATGGGTCTCCTGAAGCATAACCACCCCTGGTGCTTGCTTCTTGATGTGGTTCAATATTAAAGATCATTTAACTGCATCATTCATACCACGTACATTCCAAGATATAAATTTACATACCTCACTCTCCATTAGGGACATGAAGTAACAATGTAGCGTTGTAGCCAACGAACTGGACACATGGGGACGAGGGTACGCCCAAGCACTGGAGAGAGAGGAATAACCCTAATTTAACTATCTCCCCCCCCCCTACCAGAACAACCCACCCTACCTCCATCGCTCCCATCCTGACAGAGATCTCAGCCTTAAACGTATCCTTACACATGGCCTGCGGACCAAAACTAAGCCTACCCACCCAGAACCAAAAGAGAACAAGTTAGTCATAAACCAGACGAACTATCAACTACTCTGTCTGCACCACCTACCACACCCCAACATGCAAAATAAGGGCAGATATACACCATTTACATCAGTAACATTAACAATGTGGAAGACAGTTAATAGAGCCCCACCGACCCTCTCTAAAGAACACCATCCCCGACCCCAATCAAAAAGGTGGAATGAGAGAGGAGAAGCTGCAGGGCACCCCCACTGCTAGGCTGCACTAACACGATCAACCGGAGGGAGTCCAGGGCCACCCGCCCCCCCCAAGCCAGCATCATCCCACCACCTCCAACCAAACCCCCAATTCCCACCATCCAGCGAGAGAATACCCCCATCACAAACACATCTTAGAGTAAACATGAAACAACTTATGAGCAGTAATATGATAATTGACCCAGTTGTGTCACCAGCTATAACCCAATGTGTGGAACAAAGTGAAGGCACACCCTCAATATAAAGCAACATTGTATCACACTAATAACATTATTGGTACCCCTCCAAACCCCGCTCAAAGACCACCTACCCCAGCTCATAAAATCACAGACACAAAGAGTAAGGAGAATGCCGCTGAGCAACCCCCCCCGGAAGGCCGCATCAAGACGACCAGTCTGGGGGGCCCCAGGCCACCCTGCACCACCCCCCAAACATGCACCCCCATCACATCCAACCAGATCCCTGACCTCATAATCCAGCAAGGAGAGCACCCCCATCTTAAGTAAGTAGGCTCCAGCAAAAGAAAAAAACAACAAAAAAAACACAGAATGACATATTAGCAATAGCATGTAGAAAGTTAGATAAACAGTTGCGAGCAACCAGGAACAAAGGTTAGGAGGAGAGCCTCCCTACAGCCGAAACTCCCCAGGAAAGCCAAGGAGTAGCCAAGTAGGGAAAGCACCCACACTGAGTCAACATTGCCAGTCTGACTCTTCTTACATGAATATCCAGCATATAGTTGGACTCATAAGATGATACTACCAGAAGGGGCTCCAGACAGATTCAGGAGACCCTCCATTCAAGGCCATATAGACTGCAAACAAAGCCAGTTTCATGTTTTATGTATTAATGGCCAGTAATAGTACAGTGGGGTCAGGACATTCCCAGATGGTCCTCAGGGCTGCAGCAATCACACCAGGAGGGCGGGAATCCAGGTGTCACTCAAACTTGGAAACAAGCAGGCCGGAGGGTGCCAGAACTGGAACTATAACAGTACAAAGACATCAAATCGCAAAGATATCGATCTTTCAGTGAGCGTCCACCCACTCCTGAGCCTCCGACTCCGTCATAAAGAACACAGTGTTTCCATCATGAACAACCCTTAGCCTAGAAAGAAATTATATGGAGTAGAAAATATTTTTATCTCTTAGTCTGCGCTTAACCTCCACAAATTTGCGCCGCTGGAGCTGTACCTCAGTTGAAAAATCGTGGTAAAAGGAGATTCCTTGGAATCCTTCATTCTAGCCATGTGGAAAATTGCATCACAATCTCTGTAATTCAAGAGATTGAAGAACATCTAGCGTAGGGGAGCTTCCAGGGGCCTTGGACCAGTTGGTATGCAATGTGCCCTCTCTATTGTGAAGGATGTGGAGAGGCCCTCTGTACCCACATGCTCCTTCAGTCAGGCTTCCATATATTGTTCTTGTTCATGGCCCTCACTTCACTCAGGTAAGTCTCGATCTATTTTCCAGTTCGTCCACCTTCGATTGAAGAGATTTTACTTGAGCTTTCAATTCATCAACCAAGTGGACTACAGGAGTAAGCGTGTCTTCAATGTTGGAGACACGTTGTCACACATCAGTTATGTTTTCTCGGTTGTTCTGTTATCTGCTCTCAAAAGGTTGACCTCCACTTGCACAGAAACAATTTTGTTGGTCAAAACAGCTTGGTAGTTGGCAATCGCCAACATTATTTCTGTAAATTGTTAATTAGTATTGTCTTCAGAGGCTGAGGAGTGTGCAGGAGATGCAGAAGTTGAGGGAGCTTCTAATAGGGCCGCCATCTCCTTTTCCACCATAGCCTTTCTAGTAAACTGGCTCAATCTCTTTTTATATTCTGCAGATTTTTTTACCATACTGGTGCAGTCATGCAAACTTAACTTGGAAGAATACAGGCACAGCACAAACTTGGATGGTTAATGTTAGGAGAAGTGGACAGCATGCAGACAGAAGTACTGAGTGGTTTCAGGCATTTTGTTGATAAGAAAGTATTCCATGTGACAATGATAACAGTAGGTTGTCGCCTTCCCCAGGGGCAGGCCACCGAATCAAATGAAGAATGGTATAGATCCTCAGAAATACATGGGAGAGATGGGGGGACACATATACAGGAGAGAAAGACAAACAGGGTGGTGAGTGGGTAATGGCCATCGTAGACCAGACATCGCTCTCCATGACAGGGACAAGTATCCAAAGCCAATCCCCAAACTCAGACTTTACTCCACACAACTGGAGTAAAATGAAATAATACTACCCCTAACACTAGCCTAACACTCAACTCTGTGTAACACTTACCTGTCATCCACTCTCTGTAGTCTGTCATCTTCCTTCTTCTTATCTTCTTGTTCTTCTTTCTAAGACATGTCCGACTTATACATTTGAGTACCAAAGGTTAAAAATGTCTCCTATGCTGCGGACTCTGCAGGGAGCGGGAATGCATAGTGAAATACTTTCCCCCATACATTCTGGACCATCATTCCCCCACTAGCAGCTTATTGGCTGGGAGGTGTGTAAGCACACATCCCTTCCAATTGAATGCTGGAGCCCATTTTGAACAGACTGAACATATCAAAAGCCAGTCTCTGTTAAAAATCTCCTTATTCCAACTCGGTCAATGGAATTCCTGCCGCCACCAGTGGAGACAATTTCAACACTTGGAAGGCCTTTTATTTATTAAACAATCAAAAGCCTTACACTTTTTCTAAATCAGAATAGCAGATATTATTTTTAGCAGATATGCCAGACTGCATTTAACCCTTTGAGCACGAGGGGTAGCCCTTCAGCACTCAAAGGGTTAAGTCAGACATATCTTTGGGTCATTTTTTAAGACTAACATCTTCCTTTGAAGTTTCTTTTATTTTGACCTATAGACATATAGATATAAAGAAGAACAAAAAGAAAGATGATGGAAAATTGCAGAGAAAAGAACAAGGAAGATTGAAGAAGAAGGACAGTGTCTGACCAAGGTGCTGAAGACTCCACTGGACATCACGATTACTAGTGTTTTTTGTCAGGGGTTGTTTTTTTAACTTAGTCAGATTAACCCAGTGAGTGCCAGTGGGGTAAGTGTACCCCACTAGCACTCAAGGTTAATTCTACTAACATTTCACACATTTTGGGATTGCTTTGGATGTATTGATATGGGGCTTAGGGTCCCATATCAATACATCCACTGCTGACAGGTTTTTTATGCATTTTTTTTTCAGGTTCAGTACCTGAGTCTGCACTTTGGAGATGTGGTAATGGATCTGAGCCCAGAAAAACTGAGTGCAGATTTACACATGTTGAAGTGGATCCTTAATGCATGAAATTGAAATGCATATTTTGGCATTTTGCTGTATTTCAGTGGATGCACATTGCCTCACAATTAGTGCTCAAGGTGTTTTTAAGCCAGTATTTCTTCATAGCACAGTTAATTGAATTGCTTACCATGTTTGAAGAAATGCTGTTGGCTGTTTTTTTTCATAGGGGGGGATTGAATCAAGGCCATGATATGTAAATATATATAAATTGTAGGGTTTGTTTCATCCTGATTAAAACACTCATCCCCCCACTGCTGAGAGTCATTTAATTCTTACGTTATAGCAGCTCACACTTTATTATTTAGGTGCAGTATCTCAATTGCCTGAAACTGTACAGTTGCTCTGTTGCTACCATCCCATGGAGGTTTATGGTCAGGTGACCAGAGCAGTCCACAGGGTGGTTTAGCACCACCCTAAAATTCCAAGCCATTAAGATACTGCACCTAAAAAAGTTTCAGGAGCAATAACTTTTGAATAAAGCATCTCTCTGCAGTATGAGTACCCTTGTTTTACTCAGGAGAATAAACCCTAAAATATATATTTTTTACATATTTAGTGTTCTTTTCCTTTTACTCATGCTTTTCCTTCAAATGTCTGTCTACCGTCTACGACTGCAGGAAGAAGAAACTAGCCTGAATTTAGAGGCCCCTGAGAAATTCAGAAAATGGGGAAAATATAAAAAACTAACTACATTTGTTAAGTTTGTGGGGCCATTTAGGAGGGTCAGTGTGACAGAGATTGAGGTATCCCATGCGTTGCAATATATATAAACTAGTTGAAGACCACATGTACACGGGCCACAGTGCCACCCAGCAATGTCCGAGGTGCAGTCATGCACAGTAGAGACTGCCCATGCCACGGCTGACATGGAGCGGGGCTCTCCGAATTCAGACCGTATTCCATTTTGAGCACCAACTACGGTCTGAATTCGGAACCCCGCTCCGTTATCAGCCACAGCACGAGCAGCCGTTTCCACAAACTGTCTTCTGACAAACACATTTAGTGAATTATTATATAGGATGGTTAAATCAGTGTGGATAAACAACAAGATTCTGTCTGTGCATCTGGGGTTAAGCTACAATACCCAATACCTATATCAGGGCTGACCAAGTTCAGTCCTCAAGAGCCACCAACATGCCAGGATGTAAGGATTTTCCTGATTAAGTACAGGTGAGTCAGTCACAATGAATGATCCACTGATTAATTCACCTGTGCTTAATCAGGGAAATTCTTACATCCTGGCCTGCTGGTGGCCACTGAGGACTGAATATGGACAGCCCTGGTTTAGGATAATGGGAGTTGTAGACCCAACAACTGAAGGTCCAGCAGTTGACTACTCCTGATCATTAGCATTCCATTGACTAGATAAGGAAGATGGGAGTTGTCAGCTGATTTAGCAACTGTTATTTTTACTTATTTATTTATTTTTGGCAGGATCTGTTTTTTGCAGTGAAATTATCAGAGGAAGAAAATATGACTCAATACAGTAAGCCAGTCAAAGCAAACCACTGCACTGTACTACCTTTTATGTTGTTTTATAAAGTACACAGCTCTATACAGATTTTCATTTTGACGTTAACCATGACATGCATTAACCCTTTGAGTGCCAGAAGGGTACCCCTCTGGCACTCAAAGGGTTAATGAAAATAAGCAAGAAAGAACTCACAGCACCAGCTCACCATAACTTATCCATGTAAATATATAATTTGAATGTGACTAATATAAATAGATACAAAGACAGCACCAGAGAATGAGAGGGTTCTCCAGTCCCCCAAACCTCAGGTACAGACCCAAAGTGAAAACAAACCAACAAAAAACCAGACCTGCGCTCGTCTATGTAAAATAAAATGTGTGCCCTATAATGTGCATATATAATATTTCTTAGTAAACATGTGCCCTATAATGTGTATATATAAATATTTCTGAGAAAAATAAGTGAGAATTTGGTATTCACAAATTGGCCAAGTTGTGGGTAAGCTTGCCACCATTAAAAAATCCCTGATGAAATGTTTTTGAAAATGTGTTGGAGAGGGGACCCTTTAAATACTTTCTTTACAATGCTTGTGGGTCCCAGTGTGGTACAATTAAAGCAGAAGGCAAGCAATATAAAAAAACATATAAATTGGACTTACCTATTGTAAAACCTCAGTCGGTATACAAAGTGAGTGTATGAGAGGATTGTGGATCCATCAGTCCTCTCCTTAATGATACCTTTTTATGTCCACCCTCCCACAGGTCATGTGAGGGGTGAATGACCCACAAGCATTGTAAAGAAAGTATTTAAAGGGTCCTTCCTCCAACATGTTTCCAAAAAACATTTCATCAGGAATTTTTAATTTACATAAGGTTTTAGCTGTATTAGAGTAGAACTTGCCGAAAAGTGAGATACCGTAGCATGGTGGCAAGCTTACCCACAACTTGGCCAATTTGTGAATACCAAATTCTCACTTATTTTTCTCAGAAAATTCATATATGCACATTGTAGGGCACATATTTACGAAGAAATATTATATATGCACATTACAGGGCACACGTTTTATTTTACATAGACGAGCGCAGGTCTGTTTTTTTGATTGACTAAAAGAAAATAAGATATTTGTAAAAAAGTGGAATGAGCAACGCGATTGTGTGATTAGTGTGGCTAAATTACAGGAATTTCTCCCTGGTTTTCTTACTCCAATACTGTTTATTCCAGTTCATGATAACCCTGTGAACCAATAATATACAATAAAAAATGTTATTGATCAGCTGCAAAGCTGTTCTTTTGCTCCACCACATACAATAATCCTTATCTAATCTGTAGAGTCCTTCCAGTAGTACCGTTTAGGTTGTAACAGGACTTGCTGTTTGGCATGATCCAAAAAAAGAGTGAACTATAGAGTCATGTTCAATACATTAAAACAGCGCAATTGTATGTTAAAACAACCTTCCCATAGAGCACAATATAAATTCCACCAATTTAAATGGGAATTTTGTGAGGTCCTCTGGTTTTGTCATCAATATCAGGGTTTCAGAAACACATTCAGTTTCAAGCTGTCATGCTTTCACTGGATAGAACACACGCCACTCATTAGAGCTCTATTTCCAGTTTGCTGACCATGCATCGGCCTGCTGATTTAACCCTTTGTGTGCCGGAAAGGCATCCAATTCATTACACTGCAATGCAATAGATATCTCTTTGGCACTCAAAGGGTTAAATGGAGCATTTAACTCTTTTAATGCTAGAGAGGCCCCCATTGCATTACTTTCTTAAAACATGCCTATAGAGCATAAATTAAGCTTCCCATTGGAAAGAATTATTAAGTTGGAAACTGACCACTAAATATATTGTGTGTAGCACAAATCTTCATGATTCAGTTCAGTTTTAGCAAAAGTAGGATCTATCTGTGTTAACCCCTTAATGACCCTTGACAGTCATGGCACGTCATGGGCTGTTTTGCGTTAACAACTCATGAGGCACCAGGACCATCATGGAATTCACATGCAGCCCCGCATGGAGCCCGGAACAGGAAACGAAAAAAAATAAAAAATGGTCCATGGTCCTTAAGTGCCAGGAGCATGTGCGTGCGGCCGGTCCTTAAGGGGTTAATGACATTCACTTGTGTTTAGTTGAGGAGATCCTGAAAACCTGCACTGCTGGGGGGACTTGAGTGCAGAATTGAGCGCCTGTGATCTATGATGCTAGAGAGGTTTTAAAATCATTCCATTGTTCTAGCATCTATGGTATTAACCATTTGAGGGCAAGATGGGTGTAAAAAATGAAATGGTTTCATCACAGCAAAAGTTTGAGGACTGTTACTTTGTATTGTTCTCAGTTAAGTTGCATAGAACATTAGGGCAGTGTTGAAGAGAAAGACAAAGGGGGTGGATCAGATGAAGTTTAGCATGGGATAATTCTATACATGACACCAGCGAAAACATGTAACCATTTCAGTACCATAGAGGAGCTGCACAACATGTTAAACACTCATTGGCATGAAAACAAGTGGCCGTATCTGCTTCAGTTTTAAAAAATTGCCAACAACTGTCATATCTGCTGCCTTGAACACGCCACCAGGGCCTTATGCTGAGGGCAAAATTCATAGGGGCTATTAGGATTTTCTGGCCATAGTTAGAAAAGAAGGGGTTATTATTAGTAGGTGTTATTTTTCCTTTAATTAGGGAGATGCATAAGATTTTACCCATTGAGGAGTTGCAAGGACTGAAACTTTCAACCAGGATGCATACAATGCAGAAATCATCTAAGATGTACAGTGGCGTAACTAGACGCCACCGGGCCCTGGTGCAGAAATTGCCGCCGGGCCCCCCCCCCCAATCTTCACGTTCCCCCATTCACATTACTTACCTCCATCTCCCGCGCGGTTCTCAGTTATGCAGAGCGCTGGGAGATGAAGTAATCTCCTAGCGCTCTGCATTACTAGAGCGCCGGGAGATCAGCTGAGCTGCTGCAGGCAGGGCTGTGGGCAAGTGGTGATGGGTTCACAGGGGGCGGACGGGCCCCTTGGAGTGATGGGCCCTGTCGCAGGTGCGACCCCTGAGACCCCTATTGTTACGCCACTGAGGATGTATCATGATGAGTACCAGTACTTTGATGGGGAAGTACACACAATGGAGATTTTGTTGCAAGAAGTTGCAGCACCACAGGCTGTCAGTGGAAATAATTGTAGCTGAAAAAAAGTCACTTGTTAACTACCCCATAGAAAACAATAATAACTATTCTGTGAAACTTGTTCTTGCAACAAAATTACCAGGGTGATCTGGGCCTAAGTCCTATTTCACATGGGCTATTTACTTGCAGCAACTTTGTTATAACATATTGCAGAGATTAGATCTTGTTTTCTATCATATAGTTCACATAGGAGACTTTTACAGATACAATCATTTTTAGTGGTACTAGTCCGTGTTGCTGAAACATCTTGCAACAGAATTACTGCAAAAATGTCACTCATATAAACTAGACCATAGACAAGTGCAGGGACATTTCAATTGCTCTGGCCACACCCACAGTTCAGCACATGGGCGTGGCCAGCACAGCTGATGCCCTTCAAAATTTGGACTCTAGTTGTTCCTACTCTGCCTATTGGTAAATCCATCACTGTTTGTGTAGATGGTCTATAGCCACTATTTGGGGGACATTCTGTTCAAAGGGCCATATCTATCAGAGTGTCCCCAACAGCAAATAAAGGTAAAAATCTGACTGTTAACACTTATTTGTGAGAGAAGTGAATGAGTTTTTAAATTAGAGACCTAAGACAAATTAGGAACGGTTTGTAAGTAATAAATATTTACAAAAAGGTTTTTTTTGTTTTTTTTTAAATTAAACTATTCAAATTTAGTAACTCTTTTGTGCACTGTTTAACATTTGGATGCCAAGGGGCCACTTGCCTTCAGACACTCAAAGGCATAAAACACTTTGTGATTTAGTTAATTAATTTGTTCTAAACTGGAATTGAGCAAACACTTGCGAACAGACCTGTACAGTGGCTGCTTCTTGTTCCTGCAGGCAAACATTGTGTTGAAACAATGCAGTGTTTAGATGCAACAGTAAGAAGCAGCCAATGTAAGAGAGACATGAAGAATGTCTTCCTGCAAAATATATATTTACGGAGGCTAGATGTGCATAGCTAGGAACTCTCTGGATTTGCCCTGGAGACCTAGGTTTTTGCTGCTAATTACCAGGTCTCTGGGACAGAGGCTGATTCTCCAGACGTGGGGAGTTTCTAATGAAACTCTGCTCACTTCTGCTCCTTCCCAGTCTGTTCCGACCACTCCCTGCCCTCTTCTCCTCCTTACGCATCCTATTTCTCTTACTTTTTCTTCATTTATAGCTCTGCCCCCACTCATGATTAAGTCCTACGCCTTATTGATGCAAATCGCTTCATTTTTCTCCCCCAGCAGCACCACAGGACTCCCCTCTATAGGGAGTCCACAACAAAAAGTTCCCAGGTATGTAGATGCGTAGGCACTAATCAGTTATTTAACAAAGCGCAAAAACAGTTTGAGCAGAACTAGCATAGCACTAATCTATAAAAGGGCCCCTTTGATTGAAATGTCCTTCATTAACCTTCATTAGTACATGAATATTGGTTGCAAACACTATTATTGCTCTTTTGAGTGCTAGAAGGGTGCTAGCACTTTCCGTTGGATTGTTCTGGACACCATTTTTCTGGCAACTAATAGGGCCGTATGTTCAAATGAAAAGTGGAGGAGATCTGGGGCAAAGTAAAAATTCCCATTGATTTAAGGGGGATTTAACCCCTTGAATGCTAGACCTCTCTAAAACTCAAGGTGTTGAAATCCCTTTTTAAATCAATTACATTTTTAGTTCTCCCCTATAGTGCAAATGGTTTGCCCCAGAACTCCTCCACTTTTCTTTTGACCATATGGCCCTATAGAATTAAGTCCAGGTTTTCGTAAGCACACCCAAAGCACACATATTTGCCTATAGAATTAAAGGGATAGTAATACTTAAAATGTAAAAAAAATATGTTGTAGGGTTTATCCCCCTGAGTAAAACAAGAGTACTCCCACTGCTGAAAGGTGTTTCATTCAAAAGTTATTAATTTTCAAAGTTGAATTTTTTAGGTGCAATATCACAGTGGCCTGAAATTGTACAGTGGTGCTGTTGCTACACGATCCTATAGACAGCTCTGGTCAGTTGACCATAAATCTCCATAGGATGGTGTAGCAACAGCGCCACTGTACAATTTCAGGCCACTGTGATATTGCACCTAAAAAATTCAACTTTGAAAATTAATAACTTTTGAATGAAACACCTTTCAGCAGTGGGAGTACTCTTGTTTTACTCAGGGGGATAAACTCTACAACATATTTTTTTTTACATTTTAAGTATTACTATCCCTTTAAGAACATGGGCTGCACATTCAGAGTCTCTATAAAATACTTCCCAATATATTTCAATCTAGAACAGCAGCTGAGCCTGCCAGATATTGCACCAGGTACACGCACTCTTCCAGTTCATCACTGGAAACACAAAGCCAGCTGCTGTTTTCATGTTTGATTAAAGTATTGCTTTACAGACCCAATAAAACCAACAGTCAGACCAAATAGTTCAATGTTACATTACTGTTATCTCAATGATTACATTATGAAAGTTACCTCTGAAAGCATTTATAGCAGTGTTTCGCAACTCCTGTCCTCAGGACCCACTAACAGGCCAGGATTTGATGATTTCCTTATTAGAGCACAGGTGAGTTAATAAATGTGAATGTGCCTCTGATCACCACACCTGTGCTCTAGCAGAGAAATCCCTAAGTCCTGGCCTGTTAGTGGGTCCTGAGGACAGGAGTTGAGAAACACTGATTTATAGACTTCAGAAAGTGAAAGTGAAATTAAGGGATCCTTCCAGAACTGCAAGACCTGCATTCCAGATTTTTCAGGCACAGCACAATCTACTGGCTTTTCAGGGAACACAGTGGTTGTGTAATATAAATCCTGTCTGCAACTCCTATCAATAGGGACGGGAGAGAATTTTGCTCAAACTGAAATCTGCGAATAATGGCACTTTCCTCTTTGCAAATAATTTCCTGCGAAAAGTGACAATTTTCCTCTTTTTTTGCCTAGCTCATCCCATTGAAATCAAGGAGAACATTGAATTTACACACAACACATAATAAATACTATTTTATTTCCCAGAGGCATAGTATAAAAGGGGATGAGGGTGCCTGTGGCAGTGGGGTATGGGGAAAGAATCAGTTGAACAGGGAATGCTTTTTTGGGGGGGTTGTTTACTGGGATTGGAGGGTAGTTAATAAAAAAATAAATACAATTCAAACAACCCCATAAGACATTATATAAAAGGGGTCTGAACAGGGTGCCTGTGTTGGTGGGTGTAGTCTGGGGAATAAATCAGTTGAACAGGGAATTTGTTTTTTTGGTGGGGGGTTTGTCACGGTTTGTTAAGACTCTCAGACGTAAAGTTAGGTAAAAACACAACTTTATTGAAAAGTTTAAGACAACCCCATAGGTTAACATACACGTTCATACATATATATTGCATTGACAGTAAACAAGCAATGGTAATAGCGATACAGGCTCTACCGGCCCTGCCAATATACCGGGCAAGGCAGCCAGGAAGCTGGTAAGGAATAGATAGGCTCTAACGGCCTTGCCAATATACTGGGCAAGGCAGTCTGGAAGCAGGTACAAGGAATAGATAGGCTCTACCGGCCCTGCCAATATACCGGGCAAGGCAGCCTGGAGACTAATACACGGGGAATTAGTAGGCTGTACCAGCCCTGCCAATATACCGGGCAAGACAGCCTATAGGCAGACAGCAAGTATAAAGGCTCTACCGGCCTTGCCAATACCGGGTAAGGCAACCCAAGATGGTACAGTGAGGAATGGGTTCTACCGGCCCTACCAATATACCGGGCAAGGCAGCCTAATACGGAGTAGCTGGCAACCACTAAAGCCTCAGTGACTGGCTAGGTGGTAACAACAGTCACAAGGATGACATGCAGAGGCTAAGGAGTTAAGGTGGCGAGCCAAGGAACTTACAGGAGACCACCAGTACCCGCGTACTGGGTAACCAACAGAGCTGCCTAGTACTTGACAGCAGAGATAGCATAGAGAGAACCAGTACCCGCGTACTGGGGACATAATGTTGTTAACACGGTACAATAGTACTTGGATGTGGTGGAGCGAACCAGTACCCGCGTACTGGGAGACCAATCTCTCATCCTGTGAACCAGCAGCCGGAGAATAGGAGCGAGCTAATACCCACGTACTGTAATCATAAACTATACCGGTGCAACGGCAGCCGGTAGGTGGTGGAGCAATCCAGTACATGCGTACTGGGGAAACCATCTCTCTTCCGGTGCACAGCAACCGGTTGAATGTAAACAGACCAGTACCTGCGTACCGGGAGCACAATATACAATGTGCAAAGCAGCCGGGTGGCTGTGGAGCAAACCAGTACACGTGTACTGAACACAAACTCTATCGGAGCAATAGCAGCCGGGTGGCTGTGGAGCAAACCAGTACCCGCGTACTGGGGACGCAATACACAAAGTGCAACAGCAGCCGGGTGGCTGTGGAGCAAACCAGTACCCACGTACTGTAATCTTAAACTGTACCGGTGCAACGGCAGCCGGTGTGTGGTGGAGCAAACCAGTACACGCGTACTGAGGAAACCGTCTCTCTTCCGGTGCACAGCGACCGGTGAATGTAAGCAGACCAGTACCCGCGTACCGGGAGCACAAATCTCTATAAGTGCAATATCAGCCGGGTGGCTGTGGAGCAAACCAGTACCCGCGTACTGGAGCTACCAGCAAGGAGTGGAAATGTCGCCAAGGCGACTAGGGAGGACAGCCGACTACAGGCGATACTGGATCAGGAGCTCAGCAGATGGAACAACTACAGGCGATACTGGATCAGGAGCTCAGCAGATGGAACGACTACAGGCGATACTGGATCAGGAGCTCAGCAGATGGAAACAGGAACCAACACTCAGACGGTCAACCGGATCAGGAACGGCAGCGGGGACTGGCAGCAGGAAGCAGCGACACAACGGCAACCTCAACCGGATCAGGAATGGAAACAGGAACCAATGGACAGGTAACTCAGGAACTAGATGATCTTAGGTAGCAGGAACATAACCAGGGGCCCAGGAAGCTCAGGAACACAATGGAGATTCGAGCAGCATAGAGACAACACGAAAGGGCAACCAAAGGGTGCCCAGGCTCAGTCTAAATAGGCAATGCAGGGCGGGCTGAACACAGACAGCCATTGGAGAGCCCCCTACAGGTAACTGACACACAAAGGCATCAATCACGGGCACCGTGATAGGGTTCTTGACTGGTATTGGGGGTAACAGTTAATAAAAAGATAAATCAACAAAATAAAGTAATTTGAATGTAAAGTGATAGAAACAAGATCCCCCTGACATAAGATGCCACTGGGGTGGACTGACACTTGACTTGATAGAGAATTTTGATTTGTAGGTTTAAGATTATTTGGCACAAGCCCCAAGGAAAACTGATTTGCAGGACTTAGGCTTGTAAGAAACAAACCCCCAAAAATTATAACTTTTTTTTTTGTAGGACTATGTTTTTTATTTATTTTTTTTTTTTAAACCACAAGCACTGAGAAAAAAAAATGCCTTACTGGCCTAGTGCCAGCAGGTCATGTTGGCCAGTGTCCACTGGCCATTATCAAATGTCCTCCTGAGTCCATAATTGAGGAATTTGTAACTGTTGTTCTTGCTTCTGCTGATGAGTTAGTTAAGCAGCAGGATGATTAGGCAGCTGAAAGGGAATGGGATCAACAATAGCAGTAACATGGGTGATGGATGATGAAGGTTCCATTTGCCACGGCTAGCTCCAGTGATGCACCTGAGACAGTAGCAGACCAATAAGTAGCCCCCTGTATATGTGGAGAAAAGAAGAAGCTGGCCAATAATTCTTCTCCACCTGCCCCTCATGCAAAATCATGGGTGTGTTGTGACTAAAATCCCTTGAGAGCAGGAACTGTGAGTCTCATCAGCAACTGCAATGTGCACAGTGTGTGTGTGGTAAATAATACCTGGGAGCACAAATGTATCCAAACACCATGACACCAGAACTCAAGTACTGCCGCTATCACTCTACCCCTTATCCACACACCGCTAAGGACATATGACAACTTGCTGACAGTTTAACAATAATGATGAACCTTCCCTGCCAGCATCTTAGCATATTCTGCGGGATGGAATCTCATTAGATTCTGCTTGATGCACTGATTGTGATTCTCCTCCACCACACTGGCATGTGTGGTCAGTGCACCACACAGTGTGCAGTGGGTGGAGACAAACTGCCACATCCTAACATCAACAGAGTGGCTATCATTTGGCAGGGGAGGCAATGATAAACAAGGTGGATTGGCAGAAGATGTAGTTACCCTAAAGGAAGAAGGTGATGGCGAGCTAGTTGTTTCGCTCATCAGGGAACTTCCAATCGCTGCCTGGATTTCTCTAGTCTTCCTCATCTTTGATCTTCGCCTCACCTCTTGTTGCCTTTCTGGAGAGTCAGGGGGTACAGCAACAGCAGCAATCAATTTCTGTGGTGGGTGTTTGGCTTTAACTAGTGTTGAGCGAGCACCCCGATGCTCGGGGGTTCGGGTGCTCTGACCGAGCACCCCCGGAGGCTCGAGTGCTCGGCCGAGCACCCGAGCCCCATTGAATTGAATGGGAGGACTCGAGCACCCCCTTCATCTCCACAATGCCCCTCTTCCACAATGTCCCCCTTCCACAATGTCCCCCTTCCACAATGTCCCCCTTCATCTCCGCAATGCCCCCTTCATCTCCGCAATGCCCCCTTCATCTCTGCAATGCCCCCCTTCCACAATGTCCCCCTTCCACAATGTCCCCCTTCATCTCCGCAATGCCCCCTTCATCTCCGCAATGCCCCCTTCATCTCCGCAATGCCCCCCTTCCACAATGTCCCCCTTCCACAATGTCCCCCTTCATCTCCGCAATGCCCCCTTCATCTCCGCAATGCCCCCTTCCATCTCCACATGTCCCCTACCTCCAGTCCCTGGTGGTCCAGCGGAGCGTCTGTAAGATCTGTGCCTCCTTCGGCACAGATCCCTGCCACCCGAACATGGCGGGCGAGCACATGGCGGTACTCGTACGAGTACCGCCATGTGCCGAGCAGAGCGATGCTCGAGCCGATCCGAGCATCGGCCGAGCATGCTCGCTCAACACTAGCTTTAACATGTTTGACATAAGTGTCATGGTGTCTGTTATCAGGGTAGTTGTGCCAAGGAGTGTTTCCTTCTTTCTTCTTCTCACTGACTTGTCACAAATTGTGCACAGTGCCATTGGTGATAACCGCACTGTGACTGCCCCATGATAAAAATAGTCCCACAGCCATGACTTCAGATGATAGGGATAGGGAAAAAGTGGAGAATGGCCCCTTTCTTCCTGTCCTCCACATTCTCCTTCACTGTCTGTGGCAGTGAATGATGTTCCTGCTGTTGCTTCTACTGCCTCAGAATCAGCACTGCAACTAGGACCAGGAGTATTGCTGCAACTAGCAAGTGGAACCTGTCCTAGTCCCTCATCACTTGTTGACCCTATTCCCATTGTGTCCACGGTGGTCTGTGGCACACTAGCCTGCTTCTCAGCATCCTGCTGCCCTTGCAACTCAGCAGCAGCAGCAGGAATTAGTGCAGTTGCAAATTCCTCAAATTCCAAATGCTCACTGCTGGTTGGAGGAGGTGACGAGCAATGTGACAGAAGGTCCCCTAATGTCCCACTTGCCATTTCTTCGTAACGTGAAGAAAGCAGACTGGCAGCAGTAGCAGCAGACATATGCAGCTGATCTTTGCTCGTGGAGGTGGTGGAATTATTGCGGTGGTGACAATTCTGCCTTCTTCAGGATCATGTTCCACATGGACAATGCTTTGGGGGGAAGGGGACTCCCAGGGTCAGGGGAATGCTGTGGGCTCCCTTGACTACTAGTCTGGATGCTCTCAATTGCTTCCCCTGCCACTCTCCTAACACTATTCCCACAGGCTGCTTCCCCATCACTGTTACTACTACTACTACTACTACTACTAACAACAACCACATCAGTTTCAGCCCCTAAGTCTTCCACCTCATAGTCACTATTAATATGAGGATATTGATTACCCCCTCCTTTACTCCTAACGCTAACAAATGCTGGACCTTAGTAGTAGTTGTACTAGCACTGGCTGTACTGCTTGGGGATGGCTAAGTGTGACTTAGAGTCTCCTGCTGTCATACTTGGTATCATCTTCTCCTTCCGCCCCTCCTGAGTATTACAAGACACACTAGCAGCAGCTTCAGCACTGGTGGCAGCAGGCATAGCAACGGTGATGGCACTGGCAGCAGGGGCAGCACATCTGACAGCAGGCACAGCACATCTTACAGAGGGTGCAGCATGTCTGACAGCAGGTGCAGCATGTCTGGCAGCAGGAGCAGAACATCTGGTAGCAGGCACAGGCAGCTGACCTGTTCTGCTTTCACTACTACTACCCTTTTGTTCCTCCCTTGACATTAATTTCCCCAAAAACTCTAGGGGTGATTTAGGGGGACTGGCGATCATTGCTTCTGTAGCACTCACTTGCTCCTCAGACTCAGTGGACACATAAGGGTCCTTCCATTTCCATCTTTTACTATTTTTAAATCTGCTCATAATGATAGCAGTTTCTATGAGCTTCTCTTGCCTCAGTTTGCCTCAAGATAACAGCAGAACAGCACAGCACATCTACCTTGCTCTGTAGCTGCTTGTATTGTGTTTCACTTCTTCTAATACGTCACGTTTTTGTAGCAAAAAGGCAAAAACCATGTAAATCAATGGGCACAAACTTTCTAACCATTGAAAAATGGTGAACAATTTTGGCCAATGGGCGAAAAATTTGAAGATTTTAATTGCAGGTTTTAAAGCGGATTTTGATGCGAAAAAACAGACAACAACATGGTTTTCGCAGGATTTCTCGTGGGAACCCAGCGAAAGCTTTCACCCACCCCCTATCTATCAAGTATTAGGGGTCACTTGAAAGTTACACAAAGTTCTAAAACCAAAGTAACAATCTTCCTTGACTCCTTGAGTGCCAGAGGGGGTTCCCAACTTGAACACCCCTCTGGTTTTCAAAGGGTTAAGTACAAAAATGTTCTCTATTAAGCTACTTAACCCCTTATGGAGCAGCTGTCGCAGCACTTGGCTGGTAGTTAAGGACCACTGGTAATTTTTTTGTATTGTTGTTGCAATGGATTCTGGGGTCGCAAGAGGATCCCAGAATTCCATGATGTACCAAGACCTTAAGTGCCAGAACCGACGTGATGGTCCAGGCACGTCCAGGGTCATTAATCTCTAAAGGACCATAACCGTTTGTTTGCCTGAGAGGTATCCAATGCATTGCCTCTCTGGCACCTAAAGGGATAATGGGTTAACATAAGGTAAGGTGTTGCAGGAGGTGATGAAATATGAGTGCACGGAGTTGGAATTCAACATCCATCTCTCTCTCTCTTCCTCTCTCTCTCACTATTCCTCTTCCTCCTCCCCATCCCTCCTCCAAATTCTAGAAAGTAGATCCACTAGTATTAACCTCTAATGCCAGTGACTGGTATGTACTACAGAGTATGAGTGCTGTAGCGCATACAAGGGGATAGACTCCATCACCATTAGGACTTTAAAACCAACTATCCCCATACACCTGCCCCATCATATGTGCATGGAAATGTCATACATTCCCTCCATTTTCTCTACATTTGTATAATACATTGAGTTAACTCTTTGAGTGCCAGAGGAGTGTGTAATGCACTGCATGCCGACTGGCATGAAATAGCTTAAACAAAGAATAGAAGAAAGGAACACCCCAAAAGGTTCACACACTGCCCCATTCTCCTCTTTTGGCACAGTAGGTGCTAAGAGGAGGACATTTGGTGTTTGTAGCCTAGTTAATTGGTGTTAGGTAGGTGTAGGGTCTTCATATCAATTCCAGAGTCTGAGTTAGAGAGTGGTGATTGCACTACATTAACCCCACTGAAAACTGGAACAGTTCTGTGGCAGCCCAACTGCACCATAAGAAACAAATAAAAATTCTGATTAATATAAATGGGACTTTTAACTTCAGGTCTAAAGGATTTGTCATGTGTTGTAGACCTGTCTGGCATTCAGGGGGTTAAAAATCCAAATTTTAACCCTTTGAGTGCCTGGGGGTATGCAACGCATTGCAGAGCAGTGGGAATTTGATTTGCTGTCTGTAGCGCACTTGGTTTGCCCTTAATTGTTCCAGTTCTTAGTACATCAGCCTAATTTTACTATTCCTTAGTACATCAGCCTTGTTTTTATAATTCAAATTGGTGCCATTCCTCCTATTGACCTGGCAATATGAGATTTTACTAAAAAAATTTTACTGGTGTAAAATAACAGTAAAGTAGCTAAATAGAATATTCCAAGCTTTAGGCAGAACAAACTTTGTTGAGGAACAACGAACAGAAGACTGTCAGGTAGAGCTGATTAGTGCTCTGTGCGCTGAGAGTCCATATCAAAAATACATGTCAAACAATGTGCAAAGAAAGGTGGTGTGAGCTATTCTAGATATGGGAGGGAGAATGGAAAGCTGGCAGATTTATTAGAAGCAGTGGAAGATATTCACACCCACATAATCTTTATGTTACAGTACAGTACCTATCATAAAATAACACTTTTTCTTTTTGCAGTTTTAGCCATGCCATTGCTAATCAAGTACATAAATCGTACAACCGAGTGGAAACTGGTAAAAATGAAACTGTAGTCAGGACTGGGATGCCTGGGGACTAGGTACTCATTGGGTATAGGAGGTTGCTCTAGGGTGGTCAGACTAGAGGAAGAGGGTTAATAAAAGATGTGGGGAAAAGATGTAAATGAGAATTTGCTACAATCCACCTAATATAGGGGAGTTTGAAGAAGCCCAACTGTTACTATAATTGGAAAAGGAGTCTCAGTCAGGAAATGCAATCATAATGATAGATTTCAACTAATATGAAACTGACTGGGGAAATATGACTTCCAGCACAACAAAGGGAAATCATTTTCTAAGAATGGTTAATGACAATTATTTCATGTGTCAGCTAGTAGAGGAACCAACTAGAAATTAGGCTTTGCTGGACGTAGTGGTCTCAAACAATTCTGAAATGGTAAACAATATACAGGTACAGAAACATTTAACCCCTTAAGGACTCATGACGTGCCAGGACCATCATGGGTAAACTTGCATTAAGGACCCATGATGGTCCTGGCATATTATGGAATTCAGAGGTCCCCATGTGGCTGCACACTGCTCTGGGACCCCTGAATTCATTTCTCAAAAAAAAAAAAAAAGCTCTGTGATCCTTAACTGCCGGACGAGCGTCCATTAAGGAGTTAAGCAGCAGTGACCACAAAAATTGTAACCTTTGAAATTTATGAGAAACCCATTAACAAGGGTTTAACATTTTGTGTTCCAGAGGGGTACCCAATTCATTGCATACCACCTTTTGCACACCAAGGGTTAACCAAAACATTCATTTTTTATTTTTTTAAAAAGGGCTTATTTCTTAATATTAAAACATTATTAAAGGACATTCAATGGGATGTAATCATAAAATGCACAAGAAAGAAGAAATGTGTTTACGGTGCTCTTAAATAAATGTATAAGTCAATATACACCATTGGGGGATAAAAACAAGTGAAGTAAATTAAGACCAGTGTGGTTTAATAAAGAGGTTTATAGGGAAATTAGAAATGTGAAGCATGCTTTTAAACAGTTAAAGTCAGAAGGGTCAGATGCATAATTTTAAAAACACAGAGAATGAAATATAATCTGCAAACAAGCAATTAGGCTAGCTACATTTGAAAATGAAAAATGTATTACAAAAGACAGAAAGAAGAATTTTAAAAGATTGAAATTGTTCCTGTTAAAACTGATACAGGTGACCTAATCAGTGGCAATAAGGCTATGGCTGACACCTTAAACAAAATAGTTTCTTCTGTATATACAAAGGAAGCAACAATGTTGGAATATGGGCAGGTGAAAAGAATCACAGAAGTTCCTCTATCATGTGCATGGCTTACGAGGACAAAGTCTATAAGAGACTGGAAAAGGTTATGGTGAGTGAAGCACCTGGGGCTGATGTTATACATCCAAGGTTACTTAATGAACTTATGGTGGGATGCAAGAAATGTGCGCATGAGCTAAAGGAATTTTTCTTTACTAGACAGATATTGCGCATGTTCTAATCCAGGAAGCCGAATACCGAAAGCTCCTTGAATTACTCATAACAAAAAAAAAAAATTCCAACAACACTACACAGACGTATAAATTCGTTCACAATAGCACCTCCTGCATTAGGAAAATTCTCTATTCTACTCAGTATGCACAGCTGTTCGCTAATCTTGATTTTTTTTATGTAGAATTCAACAAAATCATGCACAAACCTATTTGCCAGTGGTTTTCACACTGGAAATAAAGGTTGGACATGTCCATAGTGGGTAAGATATTAAAAGGGTTACTAACTTATAGTGATGAGGATAATGTGATGACCAAAAACTAATTAGTAGGAGTCAGCATGGTTTTATGAAGAATAAAAAAAACTAATTTATTTGCATTTTACAACATTGTAAGTAGTAATTTGGACAAGTGTACGGCTGTTGATTTAGTATACTTGAATTTGGAAAAGGCTTTGACATGGCACCTCACAACAGGTTACTGCATAAATTAAAAGGCTTCAGTTTGGGAGGTGATATCTGCACGTGGATAGAGCATTGTTTTAAAGATAGATGGCAGACAGTTGTTCTAAACTTGTAAGTTGGGTGACACAGGGTTCAGTCCTGGGCCCAAAGGTTTTAACTTTTTTATTAAGGATCAGAAAATGGATATTGAAAGTAATGTCTTAATTTTTGCTGCTGATGCTGTTGTGTAAGGAAATACATACCAAGCAGGATGTTATTTCTATGTAGAAAGATTTTGGATAAACTGAGTGAATAGGCAGAAAACTGGCAGATGAGATTTAATATAGAAAAACATAAGATTATTCATGTAGACTGCAGAAACAAACATGCTACATATATACTAGATGGGGAATTCTAGTTACAGAAAGATTTAGGATTTCGATAGGTAATAAAATTTACAGCAGTGTTCAATGTCACACAGCTGCTGCAAAAGCCAATAGAGTACTATCCTGTATAAAAAGTGGTATTGCTGCATGAGATGGGAATATTATTCTACCTCTATAGAAAGCCTTAGCAAGGCCTCATCTAGAATATGGAGTACAGTTTTGGAAACCAGTTATGACAGTTTCAAAGCAGATAGTATGTTGATCCAGGGAACCATTGGACTGTGTCACAGTTACCTCAGTTCTGCACCAGATGTCCAATAGTATGGAGGCAACACTGGAGGATAGTTGAACAGAGCCCCAGGTCAGCACCAGGTTGGATAGTCAGACAAGCTAGGGTCATACACGGAGCGGTTAGTCAGCCAGAACCACAGGTCTGTACCAGATTGGATGTCTAGGACAAAAGGAGAGCACATAAGAATAGTCAGACAGAGCCACAGGTCAGCATCAGAATGGATGGTCAGACAAGCCGGGTCATACACAGGAAACAAGAACAACTGGAACTAGGACTGCTCAGAACAACAACATAAGGGTAACTGGATAGAGATCCAAGTCCCTTTAAAAAGGCAATCCAGGAAGTAGATGGGTGGAGCTAAAAGCCCCAAACAGTACAAAACAGAGGCCTGCGACATATTGCAACTTCGCACCTGAAAGTGACGCATGGTCACGAGATGCGTCAGAACACAGACCCCACTCCGCATCATTCTACAGAGCAGGCCCGGTTAGCATGAGGACACGGACGGGTGCTGAGAATGCCAAGTGCGCCTAGGCACAGTCCTCGGAATGACGCATGTGATTACACCGCGGCAACATTTCAGGCCATCTATTACATCCGCCAACCCACCAGGCATCGCTGGATCTAAGGTTACTGTGACAGACTGCCATTTCGAGTCAGTCAGGAAGGAATTTGTTTACCCATTTGGAGCTTAACTGGAATTGGCTTAAATGTTTTTTTTTTTGTTTGTTTTTTTTTGCCTTCCACTGAATTAACAGGATGTATGTCTCTTTTTCAGCCTTATCAATTGTGTTATTATGTATGTTACTACGGTTGTTCTGATACTTATAAGGTGAAATCCACCAATACAAGCAGCAAGGTATATTGGGTTGAACTATACATTTTGTGGGAGTCAGAAGAAGGCAGGACAACGTGTATAAAAAAACTAATGCACAAAGATACTCAACTATGGGTAGATACCAAGTTATATAGGACTGATATCCCAACCAGGATGCAACCTCTTTTAGCTCACAAGTGCCATATGCAGATAACAAATACCCTGAAGAACATCATTCTGATCCTAACAAGAATGATAGCCCTGCAATGAAATGACAGGCAATTGCTCTCTGAATAAGAGAAGCAGCTAATGACATACACAGGTTTTGGATATACAAAGAGAGAACAGAATGATGCTAGCGATATCTGTGCTGGTTACTTCACTTCAACACTGCTCAGCATCAAAATAGACCCATTCACACAAGGAGTAGCCCAATTATTTTGATTCATAACACTGTTAATACATAACTTTTATTGTATATTTAAAAAGATATTGGCCATTTAACTTATTCATGTACTTAGTCTAAAGCCAATACCTTTTTAAATATACAATAAAACTTATGTATTAACAGTGTTACAAATCTAAATAATAGGGCTACTCCAACTGGGATGGAGAACACAAATGTTCATATCTGACAGGCATGTCAGTATATACAGTTGCATGCGCAAAAACTGACAAATATATAAAGTGAAAGGGATAGTAATGTTACACAATAAAAGCAGCTCCTATTAATTTTCATAGTATTTGGGCCATGGAGAGTGTTATTTCAATACTGTCAGAGTTGTAGTTCAAGAGAAATTGAATGATAACGTATCCCCCTCCCATACCTTTTACTGATGTAACACTGCTCACCCCAGAGCAGCAAGACTGTCTGGATGGATTGCAACAAGGGACAATCTTCAGTGAGCATAAGGAAAAACCTGTCAAGGGGGGCAGGGTTTTCCTCATGCTCACAGTAAGAAGATTGTCCCTTGCTGTGACCTTTCCAGTCAAGAAACCAGATTCCACATCTGAGGGGAGGCGGCTTACATTAGGTAAAAGGGGCAGGAGGGGGATACTTTTTCATTCAATTACTCTTGAACTACAACTCTGACAGATTTGAAATAACACTCTCCATGGTCCAAATTTTATGAAGATTAATTGGAGATGCTTTTTTTTTGTGAAACATTGCTATCACTTCATAAATGGCTGTCTTTTATAATAAAAAGCTACAAGCCACATAGGGAATTTTTTTCAAGATCACCTATGTGCTACAAAGTAACATTAGTACATAAAAATCTCTTATGTGTGTAACAATTTATCCCTGGGGTACCTTTAAACTTAGTCCTTCGGGTGCCTTGGCTCAGCTCAGCAACAGGGATCTGTTTCCTCGATTGGGTAACTCACTGCTCCAGGCCTACATCAAGATGGTGACAGCACTTTTACAGAGTGAGTCAATTTGGAGACTGAGGTTTTCAGACAAAACAGTATTAACTTTAACAAAAGAAACTAATGACAGGCAGTAAAATCAACAGTACAGTTGTCACTCACTCTTTGTCACCTTCCGCGGTCACCATAGCTCTATTCCTGGCCTCCACCAGGTCCCCACTTCGGGCCGCCACTGGTTTCCTGCTTCAGCACATGCGTTTGTACTTCCAGCTCCCTCAGCCAACACGCATTCGTCCATTTCATTGCCCGTTGCGTGCATATGTTAGGTGTTCCTTCTTTGCCCCTGCTTCCTCTCACTCCCATTGGGCACAGTTCTGTAGCCCAATGGGAGTATGGTTATGTGTCTTGCCCATTGGACATGTTATAAGACAATTTGGGCATTCTGTATCAGGTACTGTTCTGATTGGGCTTGATCCAGTAGCCCATTAGGACTTGGGTCTGCCCCTTCCTCCTACTGGAGGATTACTGTTTAAATCCCCAGCCATTCCTTCAGTCTTTGCCTGTTCCATGAGCTTGTTGGTAGTTCTGTGATTTTCTGTGTACTTCTGCTCTCTGATATCCTGACTCGGCTTGTCTGACCATAGCTGCTTTCTGATATCCTGACCTTGCTTGTCTTTCCACTGCTTCTCTCTGATATCCTGACCCGACTTGCCTGACCAACGCTGCTCTCTAGTATACTGACCTGACTTGTCTGTTTCCCCCTCTTCTGGCCTCTGGTCCTGGTTCACACGGTTCCCAGTTACTCCCATCCTGGTTGCACCCCGGCTCAACTGGGGTGGAACAATCTGGTTTTGCAACCAGCACCTTTAACCAGCTTCGGCTGCAGCAAGGAAGTACCTGGCACGCCGCCTATGCACCCAAGCATCACACCCTAAAGTTGAACCAAAGCACCAACCAGTACCTTGGCTGCAAGGGTTCCTACTCCCCCAGCAGTGATAATCTTCTTCTCTTTTTTCTGTGCAGGTTCCATTTCCTCCCTCTGAAAGAACATTCATGGTCCTTTTCTTTATCCTAGAAGATCCCAGATGGGAACTCCCACTACTTCCATACGCCTATGGTAAGAAGGATAACCATTGCTCTCTAAAGATGATCATCATAAGTCTCTCTCTCCCTGAAGAACTCTATGTATGATAGAGATCTCTTGCCCTGCTCCCAGGTAGGCTTTTGAAACTTGTTGTTCCAGGCAGTCCCTCCACAGCCCCTTGAGAATCTCTATCCTCTGCCTCAGTAGATGCTTTTTTCCTATGCCACAAGATATGCTCCCTCACCTAGGGAACCCATTTTAATTCCAATTGGGGAGCCCTTTAGTGGTGCCACAAGCTATTCTCTATCACCATAACTTAGAATTCTGACCTTCTCAGGCAACCCCTTAAGTAGCCTCACTATCCTGGTTATTCCCTGACTAAATAAACATTGGGAAAACCTTAAAGGGGTCTTACCTGAAAGTGAATAACTAAAAAAAAAACCTACTTCGGGGGAGTACCCGGCTACATTGGTTTGCTGGATTAAGCAGCCTTTGACTCTCCAGCTGTTGGAGATTATAGCTCTTGTTCTCAAGCAGTTGAAATTACAGGAGATTGGTAGAGTAAAATGAATATGTTGACAACTGATGACCAAGTTTAAAACTCTGAACTGGCCTGCGTAGAATGGAAGACTCTAGCAGTGAATGAGTTAGTGTTGCTTGTGGGAGTTGCTTTATATAGTAGGCAGCCAGTGCACCTTTGTCAATGGTTAGCAGCAGCCACTGTACCTCTATCCATGAAGTGTTTTAGGCCACTGTTCCTAGTGGGAAATCCAACCAACCATAATTGTAACGAGTACAATACAGTGCTTATGAATACATACAGTGCTAATCCTGGTTCTGAAATTTGTACTACAGGCAGCTGTGTGTTGTATCTGAGCTGAGAATTTGGAATTCAAAGAATGTGGAGTGTTCTCCTTTCTCTGATTTTCCTTTCTGAAAAAGCTGTCAGTTGGTTAAATATGAAGAAATTTAAAAAAATTACCACATTCTTACTAAAATAACAATAAGACGATTATAATTTCAATTAACTCCTTGGATGCTAGGGAGGTATCAATCCATTGTGAAGTAATGTACTGGAGGCCAATCTAGAAAGGGGTTAATAGATTGCAGTTAAAGTGGTTCTACTGGTTTACCTAGCATTTATATAGTACTTAAAAAAAAAATCCCACCTTTTCTGCAGTTTTCTCTGTAGAACTATTCTTGTAACTTGAAGCTTCTTGTGGACATTGACACAATGGGGAGAGTGGAGTCAGCAGAGTGTGGAAATCGGTAATGGTTATTGGCAGACAATACTTGATTGGCCATTAACAATCTATAATGACTGTCACACTTCAGTAAACCTGTCCCGTTGTTTCTCTGCTATTTCTTCTTTCCATTAACTGAACACGTAGAATCATTTCAGTGTCTGATTGTTTTTATAACTGTTCATGTAACAAGAGCCAAATGTAAAATGTAAATTTAAATGCAGGAAAGATGAAAAGTAGGTCCCTTTTATCCTTCTGTCTAAATGTATTTGAATCACAGATATAGGCAAACTTTGCATCTATTGCCCTCCATTCACTCAGTGTATTTATGTCATCTCCCTATTGTATAAGCTGTACAGAACCTATATAATAAGCAAATGAAGGCACACAATGGAGTTAATTTTTATATTTCAAACCCAGACTGCTAGCTTGTGCTTGCTGTTTTCACAGCTTATACAGCAAAGCATGGGTTGGAAATGTATGCACAGGGCCAGACTTATATTCCAGGATCCCCTTGCCAAGGAATGCTGGTACCTTTAGCTCCTCCCATCACTACCGGTATCCTATTAAAAAGTCGATGCCTACATGGCAACCCTCAAAAGGGTGACATCAGAATATCACCTGACTCAAAAGGGAGACATCAGAATGTCACCTGCTTCTAAAGGGCGACATGTAAATGTCGCCCGTGTACAGGTCACCAAGGGGAAACTGCAGAAGCATGCCAGCACATTGCACAACATTGCTGATACAGTGTTCCCCAAATAAAAAGCATTGTCTGCATCTGCCTGGGTTGCCTGCAGCCCCATGCAGTGCACCCCGCATGAAGAAACTAAAAAGCGGAAATAATTAACGATCTGTATCTCAACTGGGCAATCTGCCTTGGTTTCCTGCACACCCACACAGCGCACCCTGCAGAATGAAACTAGAAAGAGTAAATAATCATATGTATGTCAATTGGGCAATCTGTCTTGGTTGCCTGCTGCCACATGCAGCGTACCCCGCAGGATGAAACTAGAAAGTGGAAATAATTAATGCTCTATGTCAATCCTCATCTGCCCGATTGACACACTATTCATTAATTAATTCCTCTTTCTAGTTTCATCCTATGGGATGCACTGCATGTGGCTACATGCAACCCAGGCAGATGCAGACTATGCTTTTTATTGGTAGAATACTGCACCAGCATTGCAGCTGTCCACATGCTGATGTCGCCTTTATGACTAATGTCAACCTTTAGAGGATTGACATGTAGGCGGTGACATTTCAATAGTAAACTCATCACCACAACCTAACTGCCAACAGTCCCATCCACTGTTCCCTGGTACACAAAATATCCTTAGCCTATAATATACAAGCACAAAATAAAGCTATTAACTCCTCGGTTTCTAGAGAGATCTCCAATGAATTGCTTTTCAATGCATTGGCGATCTCTAAACAGGTGTTGGAACATTAAGATTGCTCTGGCCACACCTACAATTAAGAATGTGGTTGTGGCCAGCATAGCTGAGGCACTTCAAAATTTGGAGCTTTAGGCAGTTGTCTACTCTGCCTGTTGGGAAATTTAGCTCTGTGTATGTGCAAATCAATGTATGTTTCAATGGTTTGGAGACCTTCTAGCAATCCATGTGTTAAAAGCCCCATTTAAATCAAATATTTTTTATTTGCCTGATATTGTGCATCAGAATAGATATAGCTCTTCTTAGTACATCAGACTCAATGTACATCTTCATCCCCAAGTGTAGTTACTTCAGTATATACAAAGGAAGAAGCAATGACAGGCTATGAGCAAACTTACAAAACCATGGAGTTTCCTCCATCATATACATGGCTTACTAAGGACAGGGTCCAGAAGAGACTGGAAAGGGTTACGTTGAATAAAGCACCTGGATCTGATGGTATATACCCAAGGGTACTTAAGGAACTTAGTACAGTAATAGCAAGATCATTATACTTAATATATATTGATTCACTTTCTTCAGGCATAGTGCCCTGGATTGGAGGAAAGCTGATGTAGTTCCATTGTTTTAAAAAAGGGAGCAAGATCCAAACCAGGAAATTATAGACCTGTGAGCTTGACTTCCATAGTGGGTAAGATACTAGAAGAGTTATTAACTGACAGTTTTCAGAACTAGAAGACAAACAATATTATTAGTAAGAATTAGGGATGGGCGAAAGTTGTCGCCATGTTCCCGCAAGAAATTTCACGAAAACCACGTTATTATCTGCTTTCTCGCGGGAAAATCCGCTTTAAAACTAGCAGTCAAAATTTTCACCTCTTTCATCCACTGGCCAAAATATTTTGCCATTTTTTCAATGGCTAGAAAGTTTCTACCCATTGATTTACGTTGTTTTAGCACTTCCACTATAAAAACGTGATGTTTTTACTGAAGGCAGACACAATAGAAGCAGCTACAGAGCGAGATAGATGTGCTGTGCTGTTCTGCTGTGATATTTTGGAAAAATTGAGGCAGGTGAGGCTCCTAGTGACTCCTATCACTATGAGTAGCAAAAGGAGGAACTGGAAGGATCCTTATTATGTGTCCACTGAGTCTGAGGAGGAGGAGGAGGAAGTGACTAGCAGTACTGAACCAATGCTGTCCAGTCCCCCTAAATCAGCCCAAGGGATCTTGGGGAATTTAATGGGAAGGGAGGGAGAAAAGGGAATGTGAAGGATGGGAAAAAAGGGAAGTAAGGCAGAAAAGGGAAAGGGAAGGAAGGGAGAAAAGGGAAAGGGGAGGAAGGGAGAAAAAGATAGTGAGAGGAGGACAGGTCAGCTGCCTGTGCCTGCTGCAAGATGTGCTGCCCCTGCTGCCAGTGCAACCATTTCTGTTCCTGCAGCCACTAGTATTGTACCTGCTGCTAGCCATTCTGTCCCTGCTGCCAGTGCCATAATTGCTGTACCTGCAGCCACTAATGTTGTACCTGCTGCCAGATGTGCTGCCCCTGCTTCCAGTGCCACCACTGCTGTACCTGCAGTCACTAGTGTTGTACCTGCTGCCAGTGCCACCATTGCTGTACCTGCAGCCACTAGTATTGTACCTGATGCCAGACATGCTGCCACCAGCGCTGTACCTGCTGCCAGTGCTGAACTTGCTGCCAGTACTGAACCTGCTGCTAGTGCTGAACCTGCTGCCAGAGCTGAACCTGCTACCATCAATACTTTGCCTGCTGCTAGTGTTTTTTGTAGTATTCGGGGGGGGGAGGAGAAAAAGATGCCAAGTGTGACAGCAAGGGACCCTAAATCACACTTGCCATTCCCAAGCAGTCCTGCCACTGCTAGTACTACTGCTACTAAGGTCCAGCAGCTTGTTAGCGTTAGGAGTGAAGGAGGGGGTAATCAACAATATCCTCATATTAATAGTGACTGTGTGACTGAGAAGGAAGACTCTGCGGTTGAACTTGATGTGGTTGGTGTTAGTAGTAGTAGCAGTAATGGTGAAACAGCCGGAATGGTAGGGGAAACATTTGACAGCGTCCAGACTAGCGGAACATCATTCCTCTGACCCTGGGAGTCCTCCCCTTTCCTTCACTACAGTGTCCAGGTGGAACATAATCCTGAAGAGACCAGAACTGGTGTTCCGGGGAGGATAGCAGGCTCAGAATGAATACCACCACCACCAGCAGGAGCACAGATCAGCTGCCTGTGCCTTCTGCTACTGCTGCTAGTCTGCCTTATTCTTCAGGTCAAAAGAAAATGGCAAGTGTGACATTAGGGGACCCTCTGTCACATTGCTCATCACCTCCTCCAAGCAGCAGTGAGAGGTCTGTAATAGAGCAGCAACACTTACGGACTAGTGGTGGTGGTGATGATTATGCTGGAGAAGCTGGGGTGGAAGAGACATTGATGACCTTTTTAGCAGAAACCGAGAAGAAATGGGAGACACGGATGAGGATGGGCATCACAACCACCGCTAGTAATGACATTTTGGAATCAGAGGAATTTGCAACTGCTCTAATTCCTTCTAATGCTGAGATGCAAGGGCAGCAGGATGCTGAGGAGCAGGCTAGTGTGCCACAGACCACCATGGACACAGTGGGAATGGGGTCAAAAAGTGATGTGGGACTAGGACAGGTTCCACTTGCCAACAGTAGCAATACTCCTGATCCTAGTTGCAGTGCTGAATCTGAGGCAGTAGCAGCAACAGCAGCAACATTATCCACTTCCACAGACAATGAAGGGGAATGTGGAGGACAAGAAGAAAGAGGCAATTCTTCTCCATCTGTTCCCTTCCCCCTGAAGTCATCATGGGTGTGGGACTATTTTTCTGTTGGGGCATGCACAGTGCAGTCATCAGCAATGGCACTGTGCACAATTTGTGTCAGAACCACAGGGAGAAAGCCGCTCACCTCCCGTGTGTTCAGCCGCGTCGCGCTGTCCTCAGTCCTCCGGTTGCCAGGGGTGACGCGGCTGGCTACCCTGGCAACGAGTGTGCGTACGGCCGCACAATGGGAAGCGGCGTGCGCACCTCGGGTGACGTCATCGGCGGCCGACCCGGAACTGGGGATGGCTGCGTACCGGCGTTCCAGGACATCCACGCTGGAACACAGGTGAGTGTGGGGGCGGCGCTACTCCTGGTGAGTACTGGACAGGCCCCTATATAAACCTGATATGCCCCTTACTCGTGGCTCAGTTGTTGTTGCACTTACCTGGACTAGTCTCTGAGCTCCTGATTCCTTTGACTCCTCGCTTGACCTCCTGGTTACTCCTGACCTCTGGCATCCCAGACCTCTGCTTGGCTACCTGACTATTCTGACCTCTGGCATCCCTGACCTCTGCTTGGCTACCTGACTATCCTGATCTCTGGCATCCCTGACCTCTGCTTGGCTACCTGACTATCCTGATCTCTGGCATCCCTGACCTCTGCTTGGCTACCTGACTATCCTGGTCTCTGGCATCCCTGACCTCTGCTTGGCTACTGGACTACCCTGAACTCTGGCCTCCCTGACCTCTGCCTGGCTACCTGACTTACTCCGTTCAAGGGCTACCTGAAACTATCATCTTGCTATCTCACCTCCTACCTTTGGACACCAGAATCTTCAAAGACTAGCCTCTTAAGCCACGGCTGGCCATCTTCTCCTATTCCACCTTCAGTAGCCCTTGTGTTGTGGCCCACACTCCAGCAGGTCTGTTCCTCCAGCCTCCTGGTTAGTGGCGCACGTACACGGGTGTGCTCATCCCTGCTCCTGGGCTCCAGAACAAGAACCCTCCTGACAATTTGTGACAAGTCAGTGAAAAGAGGAAAGGAGGGGACACACCTTGGCACAAGCGCCCTGATATCACACATGAAACACAGGCACCATGACATTTACTCCAAACAAGTTAAAGCCAAACACCCACCACAGAAATCAAGTACTACTTTTGCTGTCCCTGACTCTCCAGAAAGTCAACAAAAGGTGAGGTGGAGATCAAAGAGGAGGAGGAATAGAACAACCCAGACAGAGACAGGAAGTTCCATGATGAGTGAAACAACTAGCTCGCCATCATCTTCTAGGGTAACTACATCTTCTGCCAATCCACCTCGTTCATTACCTCCCCCGCCAAATGATAGCCACTCTCTTGATGTTAGGATGTGGCAGTTCATCTCTACCCATTGCACACTGTGTGGTGCACTGACCACACATGCCAGTGTGGTGGAGGAGAATCGCAATCAGTGCATCAAATGGCATCTGAGGAGATTCCATCCTGCAGAATATGCTAAGATGGTGGCAGAGATGGTTCATCAGTACTATTAAACTGTCAGCAAGTTGTCATGTAGTGTACAAAGAAAAAGGAGGAAAAAAGAAAACGAGCAACCCTGTGTGGAACCAATGGGTAAGAAGAATGTTCCACCACCAACACCCGAAGGTGCGTACTCACAAAATAAAAGGCTGGGTAATGGTGTATACCAGATTTGGCAAACAGGTGACTGAGGATATAAAACTGCCCCCAGATGCAGTCTCACCAACAGCTGTCTCACAATGAAGGGATGCTCTCAGAAAACTTGCTCACCCTGAGTGGCTAGAGAATCTCAGCTGTAGTGTATAGCATGAAAAAAGAAAAAACAAAAGAGAGCACCCAATGGTATAGCACTTCACAGATATATCAATAAAATGGAAGTATATAGATATTGCACTCACATGTGCAGGTGGTCAGAAGACTGATATCAGTCTATCTGACAAACAAACTTGTGGAGAAATTGCTTCAGTCTCCACTCGGAGGGCAGACATTCAGCAACAAGAAGACAGCTCCGGACACACAGCTCAATCCAAGTAGTCAGAATTTAATGAATAAAACTCTTACAATAAAAATAAAGACACAATGTAAACTGGAACGCTAACGTGTTTCGCAGCGGAAAAGTCTGCTTTATCAAAGCAAAACACAAATTAAAAGCTAACGAGGACTCATTAGCTTTTAATTTGTGTTTTGCTTTGATAAAGCAGCCTTTGCCGCTGCCAAAAGTGTTAGCCTTCCAGTTTACATTGTGTCTTTATTTTTATTGTAAGAGTTTAATTAATTACATTCTGGCTACTTTGATTGAGCTGTGTGTCCGGAGCTGTCTTCTTGTTGCTGAATTTCTGCCCTCCTAGTGGAGATGGAAGCAATTTCTCCACAAGTTTGTTTGTCAGATAGACTGATATCAGTCTTCTGACCACCTGCACATGTGAGTGCAATATCTATATACTTCCATTTTATTGATATATCTGTGAAGTGCTATACCATTGGGCGCTCTCTTTTGTTTTTCTTTTTTCATACTATACACTACATCTGAGCAAGTTGTCATGTCCTTAGAGGGGTCTGGGCAAGGGGTATAGTGATAGCGGCAGCACTTGGTTTCGGGTGTCATGGTGTTTGGATACAGTTGTGCCCCCAGATGTTATTTACCACACACACACTGTGCACATTGCAGTTGCTGATGAGACCCACCATTCCTGCTCTCAAGGGAAAAAATATATTCTAATAACAACACACCCCTGATAATTTTGGAGGAGGGGCAAGTGGAGAAGATTTAATGTCCAACTTGTTCTTTTCTCGATGTGTACTGGGGGCTACTTATTCTGCTCCTACTGCCTCAGGCGCATCACTGGAGCCAGTTGTGGCAAGTGGAATCTTCATCATCCATCTTCCATGTTACTGCTTTTGTTGCTTCCATTCACTTTCAGCTGCCTAATCATCCTGCTGCTTAAACAACTCAGCAGCAGCAGTACGAACAGCAGTTGCAACTCAGGAGGACATTTGACAATGGCCACTGGCCAACATGACCTGCTGGCATTAAGCCAGTAGGGCATTTTTATTTTTTTCTCAGGGCTTGTGCTTTAAAAAAAACAACACATCTATCACAGTCAGTCTAGTCTGTGCCTTGCTCCCATTGGCTACCGCGTGTTAGTCCCGCCCAGTATGACCTTTATATACTGGGCTAGGGGCACCCCTCTGGTGCCCTTTCGTGGTGTTTCTGTGCCAGTGCTTATTTCTGCTCAGTGTTTCCCAGTGTAATGACTTGGCCTGCCTGACTACTCTGCATATTGTCTGCTGCCCTTGTGTACTGACCCAGATTGCCTGACTATTCCTCTGAAGTTTCTGCTCAGTGATTCGCCCCGGCTTGGCTGACGTTCCTGTTCCGTGACTCTGACCCGGTTTGGCTGACGTTCCTGCTCTGTGATTCGACCTATCTTGGCTGACGTTCCTGCTCCGTGATCCGACCCGGCTTGGTTGATGTTCCTGCTCCGTGTATCTACCTGGCTTGGTTGGCGTTCCTGTGCTGTGTCACCTAGGCAACATTCTGACTGTCTGGCAATTGGGTTATTTCCTTGTGCAGAGTATCAGTGGCCAGTCTCCATTACTGCTCCGGCAGTTGAGTCACCGGTTGCCTTCAGTTATACTTGTGCAGAGTGCAAGTGTTGTCTCAGTTACTGCTACGGCAGTTTACCATGGGCCTAGACTCAGTTACTGCCTCTGCTCAGAGCAAGTGTCTACCTCCGTTACCACTCAGGCTGTTGAGCCACTGGTTGCCTCTGTTAGACTTCAGCAGTGTGCAAGTGTTGTCTCTGTTACTGCTACTGCAGTACCTCATGTGTCTCTGTTCCCAGTATTGCCTAACAGCTCATGCTAGTTCTGCTTATCTGGCTTTTGGCATTACCAATTCCATAGCTGTTTATATGCAGGGATTCCCATCACTGACCTCTCTGCACATGGAACTGTTTACACTCTGAAGATCTTTAACCCTTGCAAGACCTTGCTCCTGGGAATCCATCACTCTGCCTGACCTGTGTCAGTATAGACTGTTGTGGACTTATTGTTTATGCTGGACCTGTGTAGGCCTATGTATCTATAACCTGTCGTGTGTATGTACTATTCTGCTTATATACTACAGGACCTGTGAAGGTTATTTATTTTAATAAAACTGTGTTTTATCGTAAACCACTGTGTCTGTGTGTCAAACAAACCGTAACAACATCCTACAAAAAATAAACAATTTTTGGGGGGTTGTTTCTAACAAGCCTAAGTCCTACAAATCAGTGATTCCTTAGGGCTTATGCCAAATAAGCTTACTGTCACAGTTTTTAAAGACTCTCAGACGTAAGGTTTGGTAAAAACATAACTTTATTGAAAAGTTAAGGCAATCCCCATAGGGAAACATACATAACAATACAACAATAATAGTCCATACAATAGGTTCTACCGGCCTTGCCTAAAATACCGGGCAAGGCAACCCAAGTGACAGTAGCAATAACAGGCTCTACCGGCCTTGCCTATACCGGGTAAGGCAACCGTGAGATGACATATACCGGTTCTACTGGCCTTACCAATACCGGGCAAGGCAGCCCAAGCAGTACTGAGTGTAGGCTCTACCGGCCCTGCCAATACCGGGTAAGGCAGCCTTAAAGATGGTAATGTACAGGGTTCTACCGGCCTTACCAATACCGGGCAGGGCAGCCTGAGGAACACTGTAGTAGGCTCTACCAGCCCTGCCAATACCGGGTAAGGCAACCTTAAGGATGGTAATGACAAAGGTTCTACCGGCCTTACCAATACCGGGCAGGGCAGCCTGAGCAAGTAGACCAGCTGTCAGATGACTATGACAGCAAAGTAGAATAGGAACTAAGGTCTTACTCAGCAGAAGTCTATTGCCAGGAAAAATCAGACGACTGCATAGGAGTGGACAGCGACCTAGCCTCAGTACTGATAGATCAGGAGCAAACCAACGTCCGCACGTTGGGACCAACAATAAATATCGCCACCAGGTTAATGGAGTAAACCAGCGTCCGCACGCTGGAACCAACAGAGTATCGCCACCAGGTTAATGGAGTAAACCAGCGTCCTCACGCTGGTACCAACAGTAAATGTCGCCACCAGGTTTAATGGAGTAAACCAGTGTCCGCACACTGGAACCAACAGTGTATATTGCAACCAGGTTTAATGGAGTAAACCAGCGTCCGCACGCTGGAACCAACAGTGTATATTGCAACCAGGTTTAGTGGAGTAAACCAGCGTCCGCACGCTGGAACCAACAGTGCATATCGCAACCAGGTTTAATGGAGTAAACCAGCTTCCTACGCTGGAACCAACAGTAAGTGTCACCACCAGGTTTAATGGAGTAAACCAGCGTCCGTACGCTGGAACCAACAGTGTATATTGCAACCAGGTTTAATGGAGTGAACCAGCGTCCGCACGCTGGAACCAACAGTGTATATTGCAACCAGGTTTAGTGGAGTAAACCAGCGTCCGCACGCTGGAACCAACAGTGTATATCGCAACCAGGTTTAATGGAGTAAACCAGCTTCCTACGCTGGAACCAACAGTAAGTGTCGTCACCAGGTTTAATGGAGTAAACCAGCGTCCGTACGCTGGAACCAACAGTGTACATTGCAACCAGGTTTAATGGAGTGAACCAGCGTCCGCACGCTGGAACCAACAGTGTATATTGCAACCAGGTTTAGTGGAGTAAACCAGCGTCCGCACGCTGGAACCAACAGTGTATATCGCAGCCAGGTTTAATGGAGTAAACCAGCATCCTACGCTGGAACCAACAGTAAATGTCGCCACCAGATTTAATGGAGTAAACCAGCGTCCGCACGCTGGAACCAACAGTGTATATCGCAACCAGGTTTAATGGAGTAAACCAGCGTCCTCACGCTGGAACCAACAGTAAGTGTCGCCACCAGGTTTAATGGAGTAAACCAGCGTCCGCACACTGGAACCAACAGTGTATATTGTAACCAGGTTTAGTGGAGTAAACCAGCGTCCGCACACTGGAACCAACAATGTATAAGCAGCAGAGAAAAGAACAATGTCGCCGCAGCGACGGGGCTGGAGCAGGAGCCCTACACTCCAACGGGGAGTCCACCGGGGCGAGACTGATGTGCTGACAGATGACTGGAACCACCGGAACCGCCAGTGCAGAGCGAATCTGCTGGAGAAGTGGCAGGCAGGAGACTCAGGAACTCAGAAGATTAACCCGCTAGGTGCTGGAACACAGGAACACCGGAACGCTAGCATACTGGAACACTGGAACACTGGAACACCAGAACGCAGGATCAGCAGGATCAGCAGGAACAGCAGGAACAGCAGGAACAGCAGGCCCAGAAGCCTGACATGCAGATCAGGCCAAGTGAGGTCTGAAACATCACGAAAGGGCAACCTGGAAGTGCTCAACCTGGGTTTAACCCCTTAAGGACCAGGAAAATCTGAGTTTGATTTGACTTAAGGACCGGAGCAATTTTGACTTTTTTGACTATGTCTTTGTTCAACCATATTTTCTCTTTAATTCCTTTTGTGCACCCACGTAAATTATATACTGTTTTTTTAAGCACAAGTAGGGCTTTCTTTTGATACCACAATTATATGAATACCTCATTGTTTAATTTGATTAAAATAGAAAAAAAGAGGAAAAAAATTGAAAAAAAACAACATTTTGCTTACATTTTTCTGTCAGGATTTGCATACTATTAGTTAATGAAAAAAAAATACCCCTAAATATATTCATTTGCTTCTCCTGAATATAAGAATACCCCATATGCCTAGTATTTTAGTCCTTTACTCACATTTACAAGGTAAATATTACAAGATGGCTGCCGTTATTTCCAACTTGTGATTTCTCAACAATTGGCATGTGAGCATCATAGCTTAGCTGACGGTGCCAGAACCAAAAATGTCCCACAAAGGTATATGTTTCTGAAAACTACACAACATAAGGTAAATAATCAGGAGAATTCTGGAGTTTTTCATGCAGATATTTTTCCAGAAAAAAATTTCAAAATTGTGGTAATATTTTGTTTTTTTGCAGTTTTCACACTTACATTTCAATACTACTGTTGATATCAAGCACATGATAGGTGAAGATTTTTAAAAATGCATTGTTTAGTGTTCAGCTCCTTCTTCTGAGTACGGCAATACCCCATATGCATAGGTTTCTCAAGGTTTGGGAGAGCTACGGGGCCCAAATTGGAACATGCGCGTTTCCAGTTTCACACTTTGAATTTTCACAGCTTGCATCACTGGTGCCATGTCTCATTTGGGGCTGTGTAACAGTGCTCCACTCTAAGATTTCCCCCCAAAAGTATATATTTTTGGAAAGTAGACACCCCAGGCTTTCATTTTATGTATGTTTTCAATTTTTTTACGCAGCCATTTTACCACCAATCGCTCGTAAATCTTGACGTAAGTTAAAAAAACAGCGTTTTTCACACTTGCACTTCAATGTTGATGTGAATTTCAAGCACATGATAGGTGAAGATTTTTAAAAATGCATTGTTTAGTGTTCATCTCCTTCTTCTGAGTACGGCAATACCCCATATGCATAGGTTTCTCAAGGTTTGGGGGAGCTACGGGGCCCAATTTTGAACAAATATTGAATTTTCACATCTTGGTTAACTGATGCCATTACTCATTTTGGGCTATGTTCCAGTGCTGCACTTTAGAATTTCCCCCCAAAAGTGTATATTTTTGGAATGTAGACACCCCCAGCTTTCATTTTAGGTGTGTTTTCAAATTTTTTACACGGCCATTTTACCACCACTTTCTCATAAACTTGACGTAAGTAAAAAAACAGAGTTTTTCACACTTTGCCTTCAATGTTGATGTGAATTTCAAGGACAGAATAGGTGAAGATTTTATAAACTGAATTGATTAGTGTTCAGCTCCTTCTTCTGAGTACAGCAATACCCCATATGCATAGCTTTCTCATGGTTTGGGGGAGCTACGGGGGCCAAATTGGAACATGCGCGTTTCCAGGTTCACACTTTGAATCTTCACAGCTTGCGTTACTGGTGCCATGTCTCATTTGGGGCTGTGTAACAGTGCTCTTTTTTTAAGATTTCCCCCCAAAAGTGTATATTTTTGGAAAGTAGACACCCCAGGCTCTCGTTTTAGGTGTGTTTTCCAATTTTATACACAGCCATTTTACCACCAATCCTGTGAAAATTTGACGTAAGTAAAAAAAATTCAGCATTTTTCACACTTTGCCTTCAATGTTGATGTGAATTTCAAGCACAGAATAGGTGAAGATTTTATAAACTGAATTGATTAGTGTTCAGCTCCTTCTTCTGAGTACGGCAATACCCCATATGCATAGCTTTCTCATGGTTTGGGGGAGCTACGGGGGCCAAATTGGAACATGCGCGTTTCCAGGTTCACACTTTGAATCTTCACAGCTTGCGTTACTGGTGCCATGTCTCATTTGGGGCTGTGTAACAGTGCTCTTTTTTTAAGATTTTCCCCCAAAAGTGTATATTTTTGGAAAGTAGACACCCCAGGCTCTCGTTTTAGGTGTGTTTTCCAATTTTATACACAGCCATTTTACCACCAATCCCTCGTAAACCATGATGTAAGTAAAAAAAAAAAAAGCGTTTTTCACACTTAGGGTTGGCGGCAGTATACTGGGCTGCATACAAATTGGTTTGGGAAACAATTTCACCTAAAATGTCTTCCCCCAAAAACAAATAAAAAAAATGATCATGGGTAAATCCTTCCACATCAATTTGAATCCCTGGGTTGCCTGTGAATTCTGAGATTTGTGGGCATAAATTGATACCCATTCATTAGGATCCGGAGTGGCAGGTGTTGGGGCATTTCTTTGGGCAGGTCTTTTGGCAGGTCTTTGGGCAGATCTTTTGGCAGGTGCTGGGGCAGTTGCCAGGGCAGCTCTTGGGGCAGCACTTGGGGCATTTCTTTGGTAGGTCTTTGGGCAGATCTTTTGGCAGGTGCTGGGGCAGTTGCCAGGGCAGCTCTTGGGGCAGCACTTGGGGCATTTCTTTGGGTAGGTATTTTGGTAGGTCTTTGGGCAGTTCTTTTGGCAGGTGCTGGGGCAGTTGCCAGAGCAGCTCTTGGGGCAGTGCGTCTTTTCTTGACAGAAGGCCCAGCGTCATCACTAGAGCTGCTCTCACTTTCTGAAAACTGCGCTATGTCAAAATCTGACGCAGTGTCTGTTGCCTCAGAGTCAGACGCCAAAAAGGCATATGCCTCTTCAACGCTGTACCTGCGCCGCATTTTGCCCACTAAAAAAACTTTTTTTTTTCTTACGCTATCCCTAAACCTAAATCTAACCCTAAAACTTACCCTAGCCTACGTATATCCTGAATCTACCTAACCCAAATGAACTACCTATCTAAACTGCACTTATTATATATATATATATATTTTTTTTTTTGGGGGGGGGGTTTGGGGTTTTTTGGTTTTTTTTTTTTCTTACGCTATCCCTAAACCTAAATCTAACCCTAAAACTTACCCTAACCTACGTATATCCTGAACCTACCTAACCCAATTGAACTACCTATCTAAACTGCGCTTATTATATATTTTTTTTTTTTTGGGGGGGGGGGGGTTTTTTTTTTTTTCCCCTAAACCTAAATCTATCCCTAAAACTTTCCCTAACACATGTCTACACTAAACCTACCCAACTACCTACCAAAATACCTAAACTATATTTATTATTAAAACAAAAAAAAAAAAAAAAAATTAAAAAAATTTACAAATTTTTAAAAAAATCTAAAAAAATTCAAGGGGGATGGGGGGTGTCCCACAGATCAGAAAACACTGAAACACTGATCTGCAGCAAATTGATCACTCCAAGAGTGATCAGATGGGGGGGCACTTATTGATCACTGCAGAACAGTGATCAAAGGGTTAATTTTCTTTATTTAAACATTTTTTTTTACTTTTTTTTTTACAGGCACACTGGAACACCATCTCCCTCTGTCTCTCTCCACCTCAGCAGTATGCAAGGTGGAGGGAGGCAGAGAGATCTGACAGGGACAGTATTTACAAATACTGTCCCTGTCATTCAGGTTTTGCAACATGTGATTCGCTTTTGAAGCAAATCGCATGTTGCAATAATGTTTCTGCCGCTTGTTACTAAGTGTCCCGATACCGGGACACTTAGTAACAAGCGGCTTGAACTCTTCCATCGCTCCGTGCGGCCGCGATGGAAGAGTTTAACCCTTGACGTACCAGGACCGTCAAGGGTCGTTGGATCACATTTACCCTTGATGGTCCTGGTACGTCAAGGGTCGCTAAGGGGTTAAAAAGGCTGTGTGAGGAGGGCTAATAGCAGACAGCCAATCAGGAATACTCAGCAAGTGACAGACACAGAACAGCACGAATCACGGGCACCGTGATACTTACATCCTACAAATCAATGTTTTTTTCAGGGCTTGGGCCTCTCATAAGTCTAAGTTCCACAAAGGCCTCTACAAATCAAACAAATCATCCTCTACAAAATACTCTTTCGAGTCAAGTATCAGTCCACCCCAGTAGCAGCTTATGTCAGTGGGTTCCTGTCTCTATCACTTTACATACAAATTTCTTTTTTTTTATTAACTTTCCCCTCTGATAGCAGTCAAGAAATCCCCCACAAAACAATTTTCTTGTTCAAATGATTCATTCATTCACCAACACAGGCACCATCCTCAGACCCCTTTATACCATATCTTATGGTTTCAATTTTATTTTATTTTATTTAGGATTTATTTTTTATTATCTGCCCCCCAATCCCAGTAAACAACCTCCCAAAAAATCATCTCCTGTTCACCTGATTCTTTCCCCACACCCCACCAACAGAGGTACCCTCATGCCCCTTTTATACTATGCCTTTGGGAAATAAAATAATATTTGCTATGTGTTGTGTGTAACTCCTATGTTCCTATTGATTTCACCCATCCCTAGTAGGAATCAGCATGGTTTCATGAAGAATAGATTATGTCATACTAATTTACTTGCGTTTTATGAAAGACTGAGTAGTAATTTGGACAGGGGAATTGCTGTTGATGTAGTATACTTGGATTATGCAAAAGCCTTTGATACAGTGCCTCACAACAGGTTACTGCATAAATTAAAAGTCTTAGTTTTGGGCGGTGTTATCTGTACATGGATTGAGAACTGGTTAAATGATAGATGGCAGAGAGTTGTTTTAAATGGAACCTTTTTAAATTGGTCAGAAGTTATTAGTGGGGTTCCGCAGGGTTCATTCCTGGGCCCAATGCTTTTTAATTTGTTTATTAATGATCTAGACATGGGAATAGAAAGTAGCGTCTCAATCTTTGCTGAGAACACTAAGCTGTGTAAGGACATAATACAGAGCTGGATGTTTTTTTCTCTGCAGAAGGGTTTAGGTACACTGAGTGAATGTGCAGAAAAGTGGGAGATGATATTTCATGTAGATAAATGTAAGGTTATGCATTTAGGCTGTAGAAACAAACTTGCTACATATACTCTAAATGGGAAACAACTTGGGGAATCCTCATTAGAGAAAGATTTAACAGTATTGAAAGACGATAAACTTCACAGCAATGTCCAGAGTCGCTCAGCTGCTGCAAGAGCAAATAGAGTACTAGCCTGCATAAAAAGAGGTGTAGATGCAAGGGATGCTAATATTATCCTACCTCTGTATAAATCCTTGGTTAGGCCTCAACTAGAATATGGAGTACAGTTTTGGGCACCAGTTCTTAAAAAAGACACTTGAACTGGAAAAGAGACGTGCAACAAAACTGATAAAGGGATTGGAGGATCTGTGTTATAAAGACAGACTAGTCAAACTGGGTTTGTTTACATTAGAGAAGAGATGTCTAAGGGATGATATGATTACCATTTACAAATACATTCAAGGTCAATACAAAGAACTATCCAATGAATTATTTATGCAAAGAACTGAGCGAAAAACATGAGGTCATCCATTAAGACTAAAGGAAAGGTGCTTTCGACTACAACAAAGTCAGGGATTCTTTACAGTAAGGGCAGTAAAGCTATGGAATTCATTACCTCGGGGTGTTATACTTGCAAATAATGCAACTGCTTTCAAAAAAGCAATGGATGCCTATCTAGCACAGAACAATATTGAAAATGATGACAGATGGCTTCAATGCAGATAGGATGTTGATCCAGGGGACTATCTGACTGCCATTTGAAGTTAGGAAGGAATTTTTTTTTACCTACTGGGGGCTAAATTGGAAATGGATTCCAAAAAAACAGGGGTGTTTTTTTGGCATGGGCTGAACTTGATGGACGCATGTCTTTTTTCAGCCTCATCAGCTATGTTACTATTTATGTTACTTTCCTCTTGTGTTCATATGTACTCCTTCTACCGCTATACCAGGGCTGTCCTCAAGGGCCACCAACAGGCCAGGATGTAAGGATTTCCCTGATTAAGCACATGTGAGTTAATCAGTGGCTCATTCATTTTGACTGACTCAGCTGTGCTTAATCCCTCAAGGACCAGTGCGCGCACGCGCGACCGGCACTTGAGGACCACAGGACTTTTTTTTTTTGTTCCACTTCCGGTTCAGGGCTTCAGGAGCAGTGTGCAGCCGCGCCAGGAGCCTTGAACTCTATGCCGTGCCAGGACCGTCACTGGTCCTTAAGTGCCGGACCTCCGTGACAGTCCTGGTATGGCAATGGTCCTTATGGTGTTAATCAGGGAAATCCCTAGATCCTGTACTGTTGGTGAACCCTGAGGACTGAACTTGGACAACCCAGCTCTAGATTTAATCTCTTCTCCTGTGCAGCGATTTCACCTCCTGGTTCTGTATATCAGAGTATTGCTGTTTATATTTTGTCTTGCCATTTTACAGTACTAAGCAATATGCTGGCACTCAATAAATAATACAATAATACATTTTGGGCAATAAGGAGATATGAGAAGTATATATAAATAATGAGATGAGCAAATGAGCTGTGTTTCATTTTCACTGATTGATTTTACAAAACCATTTTAAAAATTAGTTTAAATGAGCTGCCAATGGTATTTTATGTAATTTCTTGCACATTTGTAACATAAAGTATTATAAAATGAACAGCCCTATAAAATGAATCGGCTGAGATGAACTTTGCTTTTCATTTTTTTGTTCAAAAATAGAAAATCTTGTCCTTAAATGAGAAAAAAAAACAAAAACCTAAAAACAATTATCCCCTAAAGAACACATTACAAAGTAATTTGGCACACACCAGTCTGGTGCTTAAATATTGTTTTATAGAAACAAATTCTCTGACTCTCTTTCTGATGTAAAAGAGAAGTGAAGACGAATGCACCCAAAGTGATTTAATACGTATATTTCTTCTACTAGTCTTGTGCCTAACCCCTTAAGGAACACACGGTCCAAGAGTGGGGTGCGCTGGAGGTCCAACAAACTTCTTTTTTTGCCAGCCTACCCAGTGATCACAGCTCACAGTGCAGGCACTCTGTGATCACAAAATTCCATGACATGCCAGGAGCATCACCAGTCCTTAATGCACAGACGCTATAACTTGGGTAGTGTCCTATCGTCAGATCTGCCTCCCTGGGAGTAGACCAGCTGGTGAATCCGGGACTGCATTGTAAGCCTCAGCAGACTCAGTGGATGCAGGACGGGGTCTGAACAGGGACCAATGAGCTTCACTTGTTGGTCCTGTGAGAATGACTTGAAAGCCCAACACAGAGGTTCTATGAAGGCTGAGTGCACAACCCACAAAATTTGTGAATGAGGGTGAATTACTTCAACCGAGGGGTCAGATTCCTCCCAAATGTCTGACTGGGGCCATTTTGGGACTGGACAGAGCAGTTCTGAGCTTTTTACTAATTGTGATCCCATAATAAAAGCACAGTTTAACTGTCTATTGCCCTGTTAACAGCACTTTAGCCTTTTCTTAAACAAATAAGAATAAACTGACACTGAATAACATTTCCTAGTAATCAGATCAGATACACTCCTAGAAAGTCTTGGGTGGGAAATATAATGAGGGGGATGCACTACAGTGAAATGAGTCACTCCAGTCAGAGATCCTTACAAATTCATGTTACTGTATACCTCCAACGTGAAAAGAGGATCCACACAATGAAATGACTGAGGACGTTTGTCTGAATTAGGTGACTCCTCACATCTTGTTGTCACATTAGTACATATCTCCTCCAGGAATGCCTAAGGGGGGGGGGGGTACTAACACAATTATGTGTTAAAACAGAAGATGGAACCTTAAGGTGCTTATGCTCAATAATTCTTCCCCCTCAATAGTAAAAAAGTTTTGCAAAAAGGAAGTCATTGATTTCCTAAACTTTGCAGACTAGCAGTGGAAGAACCCTCCCTTCCCCCACACTGATGCAGCATTCTCTTCCCTCAAAGGGAGGCTGCTGATCCATGCCAGCACTCATCCTCGAGTCATGTGGCAGCCAGACCTATATAGCCGCTTTCTCTCTCAGCAGAAGCTCTCCATTGCTCCTTTCTTTTAAGGACCTTAACCTGTTGACCCTCCTACAAATTTTCCACCTTCCAGGCTAGCCCAGTTAGAAACTGTGGGAGTTAGCTCATTTTGGTAATACACCAGCTGTAGGATCTGACCAAACCCCAGGGTCACAGGTTGTCAACTCAACATTTCACCTAAAATACATAAAATACATACTTGAAACTGAGAGACAATCTCAGTGTATCCTTTTTGGTAAAATACTTTGATAAAAAGAAAAAATTAACCACCAGTTGCACATTACTGGCACTCATTCCCAGGCAGTCTCTCTCTCAGTTTTGTTTGTCTGCTGTGCCTGGCTATATCTATTTATTAAGCTGTCTATGCTGAAAATTCTCCTCTCTATAGCAATTCTGCTAATGGGATGGCATTGCAGTAGTTTCATTGCTTTTTAGGGCATCCCATTCCCCTGTACCATGTTTCTTGCTATGGACTAAGAAGGCCCTGAGGAAAGTGGCATAATTTTCTCCAGTTCCCTTCACATGTTATAAGGGTGGTGATTAGTGTTGAGCGAGCACCCCGATGCTCGGGTGCTCGGGTGCTCTGACCGAGCACCCCCTGAGGCTCGAGTGCTCGGCCGAGCACCCGAGCCCCATTGCATATAATGGGGCGACACGAGCATTACACCAGGCACCCCCTGCTCTGATGAGGGGAGGGTGCCTGGTCAATGCCCCCCTTCATCTCCGCTATGCCCCCTTCATCTCCGAATGCCCCCTTCATCTCCGCAATGTCCCCCTTCATCTCCGCTATGCCCCCTTCATCTCCGCTATGCCCCTCTTCCACAATGTCCCCCTTCATCTCCGCTATGCCCCTCTTCCACAATGTGCCCCTTCATCTCCGCTATGCCCCTCTTCCACAATGTCCCCCTTCATCTCCTCTATGGCAGGGGGGACATTGTGGAAGACGGGCATAGCGAAGATGAAGGGGGACATTGTGGAAGAGGGGCATAGAGTCTATGCCCCTCTTCCACAATGTCCCCCTTCATCTCCGCAATGCCCCCTTCATCTCCGCAATGCCCCCGTACCTCCAGTCCCTGGTGGTCCAGCGGAGTGTCTTCAGATCTGTGCCTTTTCCGGCACAGATCTCCGCCACCCGAACATGGCGGGCGAGCACATGGCGGTACTCGACGAGTACCGCCATGTGCCGAGCAGAGCGATGCTCGAGCCGATCCGAGCATCGGCCGAGCACGCTCGCTCAACAGTGGTGATGAGAAGTTCCTTGCATTCAAGTCTTAATGATGATGAAGGATTTGCTGGACGTATGAACCAAAGTGATCATATACACTTAATAGCCATGGGTCCAGGCTGGTGCTTTATGTGTCAACATCCATGTATGGGAAATAATCTACACTGGTGGCTTTGTACATTACCTCCTAGAATATATGTGGACTCAATCCAGCAGTAGGCTTCATAATAGGGAATTAAATATTGCAGCTTAAGGCATGTATAATCAGGTTAAATTCCTCATCCTCAGACAAAATTCCTTGATAATGGATAGGATCGCAGGTGGAAGAGGTCATTCTGGGAAGATGAAAGAAATGCCTAGATAATAGAACTCTAGGAAAATAGAGTAGATGTTACTTAGCCCGCATGGATGCACACAATGTCCTATTGAAAAAGGGTTATCATCCCATTCCCTCATACATAGCACTTAGTAGCACGTGTCCAGCTAAAATAAGTAAAAACATTGCAATGAGTCCGATATCTCCCTTGTACTCAAAGGGTTAAGATTTAATTCTGGCTTGGATGCCGCTTATTTGTATACATCTTATTTAGGAAGCTAAATTAGAGCAATTCTGCAACAAACCAACCACATCATAGGAGACAGTTAAAAATTCCCAGGGATTAAAAAGTGGATTTTAACCCCATGAAAGTTCTCAGATGTATTGTTTTGCAATGTTTGAGACCTTTATAGAATTCAGTGTGTTTAAGTTCTGTTTGAATCAATAAGGATTTAGGGAATTGTATTTCCACCCTAGGCCATGGCTGATCTCAATGATCCTGTACCTTCTGTCAGTGACCCAGTACCTTTTGCCAGTGTTCTGTTTTGTTTTTCTCAGTTAATCTGTACATGTTTTGACCATTTGTTCACCAAGAACTAGTTGACCTCTCTGGCACTCAAAGGGTTACACCATTCCTATATCTGAACAAGACCTGTCATGTTTTGCCTTTTAATGTAAGTAGCAAATTTTATTTATCAGAGTTCTGTCTAGATGGAATAATTGCCTGTGACAAATGGCCTGTTTTAACCCCTTGGGGACCATAGAGGTATGCAACACATTGAACACAAGATTGTTTCATTTGATGCACAATGGCAACATTCTTTCTCTGCCTTCTCTTTGCATTCCATAACCTGCCTTCGACCCTTTAGAAAATGGAATGTATTTGTCAGAACTTTGTCTTCCACTGAAGTATGAAATATTAGTCATTTCTACAGAAAATTGCCTTGATTGCTAGAGAAATCACAAATGAATTGCTTTGCAAGGCATTGGAGACCTCTCTAGTATACAAGTCAGTGGTTCCCAAATTTTTCTCCCTATCAGGGACATTTTAATGCATGGGTGTACCCGTGTGTTCACCGGAGCCTCCAGTCTATGAATGACTCACACTGGGCTTCCAACAGTCCAAGATTTATAGAAAAGAACTCATTTAACCCTTTGGTCAGATGGCCAGTGAGGCATAAAGCAGTCCTGTGTTCAGAACTTGGAAATGTGTATGATTTTTATCACAAATTAATTCATAATACATCCTATTAATTGACACAGACACTTCTACAAACCAATATATATATGTAGACTAGTAAACTAATAAGAGTTATTGAGGCTCATGTACTAAGAGGATCTGGAGTAATTCCGGAGCAGACCAATTGCATCCTAGAAGACAAAACTTCCCATTGATTTATCCAGTTGAATGAAAAGCTATACCCTTGGCACCTCTCTATTATCCAAAAGATTGAGCAACAGAGTGGAATCTAATGAATTCCTCTTTGGCACACAAAGGTTTAACTACCATTCACATCAATGGGGATTTTAGAAGTTTGTATTTTTCCCCATGGTTCCATTGATTTGCTCCAGTATTGTCCCAATTGTTCTCCATATGTCAGCCTCACTTTCATCTTAAAGTGGATCTGTCATTTCATAGCTTTTAGTCTCAAAAATGGTATCTGTTTAATTGCTTATATCTTGCGCTTTTTTGTATTTCAACCAGTGTAAATATTTTAAAGATTGTTCGTTTCCTAGTTAGGGACTCTTTAAAGTCAGCAGAGCTGCCTCTCTCATCTGTATGACACAGTCATCATAATTTACTTACTCACCTGCCTAGAACTTACCTCATTGCTCTTCCCTTTCCTTCTGAGAATGCCAGAATGTATCACCTTCCGTCACAGGGATGGATTAAATTAATGGGGAGGAATAATCATGCAAAATCTATCAAGATGGATGCTCCCACTGTGTTTAGTATTTGAAAAGGTGACAGATTCTCTCCAATATATCATAGCTGACCTCTCTGACAGATAGGACTAACTTTTCTAAAATATAAATTACAGTATTGCATTATTGTATTTTACAGTGGAAGATTATGAATTTCATTGAACAGAAATTATAGACAACACGCAAGTTTTAGAAATGTCCCTATTTATAGTTGTATCTTGGCCAGCAGAATATTCCAGAAGAAAGCTGAAGTGCATGTAGCAGCTGTTACCATCTGGAGTATTTATGTTCCAAGGTGCATTGATTTATCTACAAGTGACGTCTTTAGCAGGAAAAGTCAAGTGTTGTTTCCATATCTGTTAACTTGTCACTTCTTAACTTGCTTGCCAACTAGTTTAATGTTCATACAGGACCACCATGTGCATATAAATTCACGTTTCTGACATGATTATGTTTCCATAAGGAGAAGTCAAGAGTGTAAAATCATAGTCTAAAAGGGGTTAATAAAGTACAAATGTGTGGTATACCCTGCTTTTACAGTCACAATAATTTACTAATTCATCTATATTAAAAGAATGTTACCCTCATAATAATAGCCCCCACTTACCTTACTATAACCAGAGAATACTAATGGCCCTATGATGTTTCCCCTTGTGACTTTCTTCAGTAGATAACATTTTCAGTCCATGATGTCATGTCCATGAGGTAGACATGACAGTTTCTGGAAGTTTTTCACAAACTAAAGCAGGCAGAGTACATGGACATACTTACCTTTTCAGGACCAAAGTGGTGTGCGCAGCATTGAGAAGAAATGCATTGCACATCTGCCTAGTCAATAAACAGCTAAGAATACCTTACACAGTGGGCAGAGTCTGAGGTCTTGTGGGGTCTGCTAGCAGCTGCCATGTCTTCCTCTCTGGACATCACTAGAAAACACCTGAATCAGCAAGACTGAAGATGCCTTGCCTCAAAAGGAAAAAGAAATCTAGTAATAGAGGCACTAAAGTATAGGAAAATACATATGAAAAACTAATAGTTTATTGGTACTGGACATGACACTCCAGGCAGATTGAAGACATTATCTCTTGAATACAGTCATAAAGTCAAAATTCAGAGGACATTCAACTTCTCTGACCATATTAAGGTAAGTAAGGATTATTAATAGGAGATGTTATTTCTCCTTTAAAGGGATAGTAATACTTTATTTTCAGAAACTATCCTTATTCTATATTGCCTATAATAATAACAAATGTCCCCTTCATTTTTCTGAAAGCAGCATTCTTACCTCATTTTTTAACTGTTTATTAGCTCTCTCAGCAAATTCCAGCAGCCATCTTTATTTTTCTCTTGTGGTGCTCGCTCTCTCCAGAAACTGCAAATGCAGCACGCTCCTGGTAAAAGTTCATTAATTCGGGCACGAGCACACCTTTCCAAATGCTCACAGATGTCTCGTGAGAACTAACGCCCCCCTCTCTCACCCATTCTGTGAGATAACTATAACATATCAATGCGCCAGACTTACTATGCTGTCTTGTTACTTCCTTTTGCTCTGTCTTCTGTTTGCTGTCCTTTTGACTCATTGTATTCACGTTTAGAAACCTATTTTCATTTTATGTGGTCTCACTCCCTCCATTCGCCTCAATTCAACACAATGATCCACCAACTCAATGATACAATTGTCTCTGTCTCTCACTTCCACACATCCCCTCTATTTTTTATGAATAAACACAAGTGCACCATACTGGACACATTCAATATTGCCTAATCAGTTAATGTTGCACACACATACTTCCTAGCGAGAGGCATTTCACAGTTCAAACATTACATATTGTAATCCAGTAGTAGTAGCTATGTCTTCTATGTGTCTTTCCAGAAACTTACAGAAGTTCTGCAGGTTGTCACACTCACATACATTTCTCCAGTTTAGCCCGATATGAAGTCTCCAAGCACAGCGCTGCAGTGCGCTTCTCCTATAACTTATATTACTTATCAGTCATAGCAACATCTCCAGTCTTCACACATTAAAATGACATATTTTCATGGCTTACATGCTCTTACACATGGATCAATATCATTCTACACATATGCGTTGCAATGTGAGGGAGTCCGCATTTACTACACACTCATTACACACTGCAGACACACAAGCTCAGTACAAGTTGTTTAGTTGTGACAACATTTTATTTCTAAAACACCTTTTCTTTTAATATTTTCTTCATCATTAATATGCTATGTTTGTACCCATTGTATACACTGTGTATACACTTGTGTGTCAGCAGTGTGTAATGTGTGTGTAGTAAATGTGGACTCCCTCGCATTACAACGCATATGTGTAGAATGATATTGATCCATGTGTAAGAGCATGTAAGCCATGAAAATATGTAGTTTTAATGTCTGAAGACTGGAGATGTTGCTATGACTGATAAGTAATATAAGTTATAGGAGAAGCGCATTGCAGCTCTGTGCTTGGAGACTTCGTATTGGGCTGAACTGGAGAAATGTATGTGAGTGTGACAATCTACAGAACGTCGGGAAATTTAAGGCAAGACACATATAAAACATAGCTATTACTACTGGATTACAATCATGTAATGTTTGAACTATGAAATGCCTCTCGCTAGGAAGTATGTGTGCAACATGAATTGATTAGGCAATATTGAATGTATCCAGTATGGTGCACTTGTGTTCATTCATAAAAAATAGATGCAATGTAAGAGACAGAGACAATTGTATGATTGAGTTGGGGTATCCACAATTTATCTGATATTATAAGCTCAACTGGTGTATATTGATTTATCATGTATAGACAATATTTTATATTGTTTATTGTTCTGGGAATTCATCACCCGATCGAATTTAACTGTGTTTGGACGCTTTGCAATGCGACGGACATCGTGTGTCTTCCCACACTGACAGACATATGTGAGCTATTTACAGTGGAAATTTTTATTAAAGCAAGTGTCCACGCTGGCTCTATTTCTCCATTTCCTGACATGAGCAATTGTTTTTAGTTAGAATGTAAGTTCTTGGTGGGGAATATGCAACATAAAGTTTTGTCTGTTGGCTGCTCATACATTTCTCTATCCTTGTGTGGATTTTTACAATATATATATGCCTTTATGGATTGTCCCCTGATATGTTCTCACTTACACAATGTAACACAGCATGTATTGCTATGTGCAGGTGTCCCGTGGCGACACAGGGAGTAGTGCCTAGGTGTAAGTGCCTGTGTGAGCACTAAGTAGGCACTTACACCTAGGCACCCTTATTCAATAACAGAATTGTATTGCTTTTCTCTGCTACTCAGTCAGGGAATTTTTCCTTCACCTATTTTAGAATCAATATACGCTCTACTGCTTGATTATTTCCAATCTAGAACGGCCACTGATACTGATTTCTATACATTTGTGGTAAAACATACATTTATCTGCTATATGTAGATTTTTATGGTTATACCAATAGCTACTTGTAACGGAAGCTGAGAAGGGACCGCGTCGCCTTCCGCCGTCGTTCCCGGGTCTCTCCTTCTTGACGCAAGATAAGCGCCATCAGATGCACCGGTTGAAGTATGGACGGCCACTGGAAACAGCCACAGGATCACTGGAAGCAGGGAAGCAGGGAAGAGTCCACTTCGCCGCTTGACAGTCCACGAAGTTAGGTCGCAGGAAACTGGCAGCAGGCGGTCGACGATTCAGGATACTTGGCACAGATGGGTATCAGAGTGGATACTTTAGACCATAAGCAATACAGGACTCCAGGACTCCTTGTTCACTCCAGGACAGAACTCACTTTATTGACACAACTACATATATTTATACAGAAATCTTTACATTGAACTTATAGGTGAAACCAGATACAAAGGGGCTTAATCCAATCATGTTACATGAGACAAAAGGCCAACATCAGATGGTTTTAACAGATACAAAAGGGTTTGATTGAACAAAGACTTGAGGGGCGTGAATGGATTAACACACAGCAGGGGGTCTCAGGACAGTTCTCAATACAATGACTTGATTAACACCCAGCAGGAGGTCTTGAGTCAAATGGCTGGAGTGGATACAATAAACATCCTAGGGACAAGTACAATTAAACACATACAATATTTGACAACACATAAAACATAAATCTTTTACTATAAAGATAGTAAACCCCCCATCCGAGGTCAAAGGAGGCCAAGGGGCCATAGTCTTTAGGTAAAACGTTCAAGGTCCAGACAAGGGCCCAAGGAACGGATAAGATCCGTTACATTTCTCCCCCTTTTTGTACCAAGCCAGCGGTTGCAATAGTAAATGCTGGCTTGGAGCTGTAAAAGAGCATTGCTGTTGTGAGCCCCTTGTCTGGACAGTTCATTAGTCCGGAGGCCTTGGTCCTAGGCCAGTCTCAAATGGGAAGCCCCTTGTCCTGGGCCAGGGAAACAATGAGCAGTCCTTTTGTCCTGGGCCTGTAGAAAACATGAGCCCCTTATCCGGGCCTGGCAATAGAAAACAAGTCCCTTGTCCTGGACCAGGGGTACAGTCTTGGTTCTTAATCCTGGGCCAGGGATATTGGTGCCTGTTGGCCCTGGCAATCACCAAATTGGGTGGCCTCTCCTGGGCTATGCTCCACTCAGAGCTGGAGTCCAATGTTCCTGGGTCTGGGGCCAGTGGCTCAGGGTCCAGAGCCAATCTATACGGGGGATCTCCCTGGGGCAACTGTGTCTCTGGGTCCTTAGCGGCCTGGGCATCAAAGTGTGGGGAGAGGGGCACATCTCCCCCTTTTAGTTGGGCAAATGCCCCAGGGGGACAGGAGAGGTTGTCCTTCCCACTCTCATGGGCTGGGGCAACGTTCTGAGCACCGTCCACATAACTGGGCACTCGTTTGGGCAAGGCAGGGGTATTCAAAGTTCCAAAGGACCGGGTGGAGGACACATTCCCACCCCCCAGGCAGAACTCAGGGAATCCAGGGGCCCCAGCAACATCCCTGGTGAGGACTGTGGTCCCACTCACCAAGTCAGGGGCCAAAGGGGGACTGATGGGGAGAGCCTTCTTGGGGCTGTTGGTGTGCTTGCTCCCACTCACCAGCGTCAGGGCAAAACAAGGGGTGGTGTGCTCACTCCTACACACCACAGCAGGGGATTCACAAGGGCTGATGGGGACCGCATTCCCACCCATCAGTGCACAGTTCATATCTTCAGGAGGGCCAGCAGCACTGCTTTCTCCCAGCCTGCTGGGGTCCTCCTCTTGCAGGCCATTATTAACAGTCCCTTTTTCTGCCTTGAGGGAGACCGCAGTCCCATCCCTCAAGGCGGCAGCATCCATGACCCTGGGGAGCCCACACGGCTCCTCTCCCAGGGCATTTTCCAGTACAACAGGGGGGATCTCTTTGGGGCTGCTGGTGAGCTCTTCCCCACTCACCACAGCAGGGGGTTCACAGGGGCTGATGGGCTCTCTCCTACCCATCAGTGGGGGCATAACATTGCTGCTGGTGGGGACCTGCGTCTCATCCACCGCAGCTGGGAAAGCAGGGGAAGGGGCCACATGCCTATCAGGGGAGACGTTTGTCCCATCCCTTGATGCAGAGGCATCTTCTTGGCTGAGGAGGAATGCATTCCCACTCCTCAGCTCAGGAAAAGTATAATCCAAGGGAAAAGGGGTATCATGGAGGACCGTTGTCCCCTTCCCTGATGTAGGGGCACCACAAGGGGCACTGGTGAGGAATGCATTCCCACTCACCAGTGTGGAGTGAACAGGGGCAGTGTCATCCAGGGCATCCTCTTCCCTGAATTCCTCCTTGGATGGATTACCCCTCCTTTTTTTTCCCTCTACATATCTTCTGATCCTCAGGAACAGGCCCATGTATGCCCTCTCCAGGTGCCATTCTCGCTCAACCAGGCCATCTACTTCCCCTACTAGCTCTGGGATATCCTGGAAACCCAGCATTGCTTCCCGGGCATCACGGATCTCCCAGAAGCGCTTCTACTTCTGGCTTCCGAAATCAAGATCATCATCAAAAGCCCCCCACTCTATTCCTGGGCCGTTGTATACATATTGCGCTGGAAAACTCCTATGGCGATTTCGACTGCCAAACCCCCTCTCCGCTTCATGGCGAAGGACAGTATATCGGTCATGTAGGTCACTCTCCACCTCCACGAACCGGTACATACTCTCTTTCCAATCCTGTAGAGGAGTTCTTCCCAGGATAGGCCAGCGTAGTTCCAACAGGTCCCCTAGGCAGCTCCAGTTGGGCTCGACAGCGTCCATGGGTCCCCATTACTCTGCCATGTCTCACTTGATGCACCCGATGAACGAAGGAGAAATCCCACTGCTATGCCACCAATGTAACGGAAGCTGAGAAGGGACCGCGTCGCCTTCCACCGTCGTTCCCGGGTCTCTCCTTCTTGATGCAAGATAAGCGCCGTCAGATGCACCGGTTGAAGTATGGATGGTCACTGGAAACAGCCACAGGATCACTAGAAGCAGGGATGCAGGGAAGAGTCCACATCGCCGCCTGACAGTCCACAAAGTTAGGTCGCAGGAAACTGGCAGCAGGCGGTCGACGATTGAGGATACTTGGCGCAGATGGGTATCAGAGTGGATACGTTAGACCATAAGCAATACAAGACTCCAGGACTCCTTGTTCACTCCAAAACATAACTCTCTTTATTGACACAACTACAGATATTTATACAGAAATCTTTACATTGAACATATGGGTGAAACCAGATACAAAGGGGCTTAATCCAATCATGTTACATGAGACAAAAGGCCAACAGCAGATGGTTTTAACAGATACAAAAGAGTTTGATTGAACAAAGACTTGAGGGGCGTGAATGGATTAACACACAGCAGGGGGTCTCAGGACAGTTCTCAATACAATGACTTGATTAACACCCAGCAGGAGGTCTTGAGTCAAATGGCTGGAGTGGCTACAATACACATCCTAGGGACAAGTACAATTAAACACATACAATATTTGACAATACATAAAACATAAATCTTTTACTATAAAGATAGTAAACCCCCCATCTGAGGTCAAAGGAGGCCAAGGGGCCATAGTCTTTAGGTAAAATGTTCGAGGTCCAGACAAGGGCCCAAGTAACGGATAAGATCCGTTACACTACTATTAGCGCTAATTTTATTATTCAATTTCAGAATCAAGTATTAAGCTATATTGTATTGTCTATCATTGGTCAACATACTGTGGACATTATTATTATTTATCTATTGTTTACACAGACATATTGATTGTTATACCCCACTTTGAATATTTATTCTGGGACTGTGAATGCCAACAATCCTGGGTCCCTTACCATTTTGAGGGACCATTCCTATATAGTGATTTATATATATTCTGGACTTATAGGGCATTTTATCTTTTTATCTTTTACCTTTTATGGGCTCCTGTTTAGAAGCTGTTTTAGGATCATTTACATAACCGTCATAGTACAGGTTCATCCATCTTGTGGTATTGCGTTTAGGGTATCACTAGTGGTTATTGAGAGACTGGAGCACGCTATCATGCAATTCTTTGTCAATAAAGAAGAAACCTCCATATATGTAAAGGAAAACATTTAAAATGTTAAGATAAGAGCACTGTGTGCAGATCATTGCACCTAACTACTAAAAAATGTTTTTGTTCTCTTTATAGTCTGTTTATATACTTGATTTCTTTATATACTCAGGACACACACGAGCAATAGACTCCTATACATTACTAGTTAGGTGCAATGATCTGCACACAGTGCTCTTATCTTAATGTTTTAAATGATCTCCTTTACATCTATAGAGGTTTCTTCTTTATTGAGTCAAGCGCTCTGGGTGTTCCACGTACAAGTTTCCTCTATGAAAATCAGTGTCTCTTTGATTAATAGGATAATTGGTTGCGAATATACACTGTGGAAGGATCCGGCTGTAACCTCTATGAAGGATTGCCTAGGTACCGTATGATTCTAGTAGCTTCTTGTGGTATCACTAGTTTCTACTTGGGTAGAGACATGGGGATAATGTTTTTCTTCTGACCTTATCATGTAAGTCTAATTACTTTATCCTGTGGTTTTGTTTTTTTCTTTCTTATTATTAATTTCAACATGGTAGGATTAAATACAGGGACAGGAATATCTCAGCGGTCAGACGATAGTTCTTTATCTAGATGGAAATATAATATATTTTCTATTTTTTCCTTCACTTTCATACTATACGTACTAGCGCAGTGCTCTGCAGCAGCTAGAGGTTAGCAATGCCCTCTTTCCTCTCTCACCCGGTTCTTTTATTGGGTACATTACTAGCACATCTTTCCCTTTTCTCATTTTTTCACAATTTAGCTTCATTTGATAAATATGTTTCCAGTTATTCATATTTATTTATTACTATGTATGTTTTACTTGGGTGTTTTGACATCACTTTCGTGCAGCGGGAATTCCCACCGCATGTAAGTGACTTCATGAAGGTGTGGGGTGTTATGGGAAATGGTGGGGTTTAAAGGAGCATTGTTTGAGAAAGGTCCAAGTTTCTACATAAAAACTGAACTGAAATAGTCACGTGTTAAAAAGTAGTTCAGGCATAGGGGGATGCAAATAAAACACGAGATTTGCTGGGAGGCATGTATTACTCAGGCTATACACGGGAGCGTGCTTCATGACTAAAGGTTTAGTCTTTTGTCCGTTTCTGAGATCTGTCCTGTCGTATGACTAGATCTCAGATGTGCAGGAGCTTTGCATAATGTCTCAAAAGGGGCAGGAGGGGTAAGTCTGAACAGGCAATTTTATCAAAAGTAAGCTGTTGCCGAAAATAAGAGTAGGAGGCATATACTGAAAGTTTTACAATATACATTAATCAGGTAAGTCAAAATGAAGTATTATTATCCCTTTTAAAGCAGAAAGATATGCAAGGCAATAAAATATCAATCTCCTGAACCCCTTAATGATGGGTGACGTGCCAGGACCATTACAGTAATCCATCCTTTAAGGTGAAGGTCTTGACACATCAAAGACTTCATGATTGCAGTGCGCATGAGGGTACGCAGTGATCATGCCGGGGAGGCTGTAACTGACTACTCCAGGACCGGAGCAGTCAGGTTCAACCTTTTCTCATTGGCTCCGCACATGTGATAGGTGCTATAGCAAACACATATGCCCCTGGAGCCACATGACAAAGGCAATGTAACTAAACATTGCCTTTGTCACTGTTCTGTGCCTCACTCTTCCTCACTGTGATTGTAAGGAAGAGAGAAGCAATGGCCACACATTAAAACATGGAAAATGGTGAAAGAGGGCATACTTTTATTTTTAGTGATGGTACTGTAGGCAGTAATAAAGGTAGAGTAGGTTTGGTCACTTGATGACTTACTGCCAACTTTTTTTCTTACTAAATCAATGATTTAGAGCAAGACCAAAGGAATTTATTTACATATACTGAATTTTAACAAATATTATGTGAGTTTATTAGTGTGGAACAGTGTAATATACTTTATATACTCACCACATAGTCTGATTTCATAATAGAGGGACACTGGGGAGGGAAAGGGATTTTCATCTCAGAGGGACAGTGCCCTCTAAAAAGTGACACTTGGGAGGTATGATGTTCATACCTTTTATCCAGTCCCTATTAAAAATGAACCAACTGAGCACAAATTTTCACAGGAAAACCTATAAAACATTTTTTTTTCTTTTTTCATTTTTGTTCTCATTTTTTTCTTACCATCAAATGAAATGGGTTATAAATAGTGTTGAGCGAGCATGCTCGGCCGATGCTCGGATCGGCTCGAGCATCGCTCTGCTCGGCACATGGCGGTACTCGTACGAGTACCGCATGTGCTCGCCCGCCATGTTCGGGTCTCCTCCCCGCACGTTTTGCGGCTGCTGCGCAGCCAATAAACGTGCAGGGAGGCTCTGACATCGGTGTAATGCCAGCAGCCATGTTGGCTGCTGGCATTACACTGATTGGCTGGCCAGAACCCGTGGTCGGGTGCTGTATAGCACCTGACCAGCGAGTTCGGCTCAGTCTTAGCCAGGGAGAGCTGAGGATAGGAAGGGAAAGTCAGTGTAGGGAGAAAAAAAGCAAAATTGTGAAAAAAAAAGAACCAAAAGTCCTTTTTAGGACTACTGTGTGTGGGGGCAGCAGGTTATTTTGTGTGGGGGGAAAAAAACAAAAAAAAAAAATTTTTATATATTCTGTTTAGTGTGCAAAGTTGCAGATTAGAGCACATTCTGTTTAGTGTGCAAAGTTGCAGATTAGAGCACATTCTGTTTAGTGTGCAAAGTTGCAGATTAGAGCACATTCTGTTTAGTGTGCAAAGTTGCAGATTAGAGCACATTCTGTTTAGTGTGCAAAGTTGCAGATTAGAGCACATTCTGTTTAGTGTGCAAAGTTGCAGATTAGAGCACATTCTGTTAAGTCTTCCAACTAAAATATCAAAGTCACATATTCCATTCAGTGTGCGTCGCCGCAGTTTAGCAGCACATTCTGTGTACTGTGCAGAATTGCAGAATAGGAAGAAATACTGTTAAGTCTTCAAACTAAAATATCAAAGTCACATATTCCATTCAGTGTGCTTCGCCGCAGTTTAGCAGCACATTCTGTGGACTGTGCAGAGTTGCAGAATAGGAAGAAATACTGTTAAGTCTTCAAACTGTAAAATATCAAAGTCACATATTCCATTCAGTGTGCTTCGCCGCAGTTTAGCAGCACATTCTGTGTACTGTGCAGAGTTGCAGAATAGGAAGAAATACTGTTAAGTCTTCAAACTAAAATTTCAAAGTCACATATTCCATTCAGTGTGCGTCGCCGCAGTTTAGCAGCACATTCTGTGTACTGTGCAGAGTTGCAGAATAGGAAGAAATACTGTTAAGTCTTCAAACTAAAATATCAAAGTCACATATTCCATTCAGTGTGTGTCACCGCAGTTTAGCAGCCTATTCTGTGTACTCTGCACAGTTGCAGAATAGGAAGAAATACTGTTAAGTTTTCAAACTCAAATATTAAAGTCACATATTCCATTCAGTGTGTGTCACCGCAGTTTAGCAGCCTATTCTGTGTACTCTGCACAGTTGCAGAATAGGAAGAAATACTGTTAAGTTTTCAAACTCAAATATTAAAGTCACATATTCCATTCAGTGTGCGTCACCGCAGTTTAGCAGCCTATTCTGTGTACTCTGCACAGTTGCAGAATAGGAAGAAATACTGTTAAGTTTTCAAACTCAAATATTAAAGTCACATATTCCATTCAGTGTGTGTCACCGCAGTTTAGCAGCCTGTTCTGTGTACTCTGCACAGTTGCAGAATAGGAAGAAATACTGTTAAGTCTTCAAACTCAAATATTAAAGTCACATATTCCATTCAGTGTGTGTCACCGCAGTTTAGCAGCCTATTCTGTGTACTCTGCACAGTTGCAGAATAGGAAGAAATACTGTTAAGTTTTCAAACTCAAATATTAAAGTCACATATTCCATTCAGTGTGTGTCACCGCAGTTTAGCAGCCTATTCTGTGTACTGTGCACAGTTGCAGAATAGGAAGAAATACTGTTAAGTTTTCAAACTCAAATATTAAAGTCACATATTCCGTGTAAGATGAAGAAGGCGGGTAAAAAGGGACGGGGAAGTGGACGTGATCCTGATAGTTCAGGGCGCGGGTCAGGACGCGGAGAAACTGTGCCTGGTGCCAGAGCACAAGAAAGAAAGACATCCACCATACCTAGCTTCATGTCTAATTTTACAGGGCGTCGCAGGACATCACTCTCGAGGTCCGACCACTGCGAACAGGTGGTCGGTTGGATGTCAGCTGATACTGCTTCCAGTCGGTTAAGCACCACCCTGTCTTCCACCAAGTCCACTCTCAGTAGCCAAGAGTCTGGTCAACATAATCCTCACTCTGATCATCCTTCCTCCCACCATAGACGGTCTGGTCAAAGAAGTGATCCCACACTGGGATATAGTGAGGAGCTCGTCTCATCACCAATCCTTCATTTGACCCTCTCTCCAAGCACGCTTGCAGAGGAACATGACATCTTGTGCCCTGATTCACAACCTCTAGAGGGTACCCAATCACAAGAAGATGACAGATGTGAACGGCATTTAAGGTCAAAGGAAGTAGTGGATGATGATGATGATGATGAGACACAGTTGCCATTAAATCAACCACTATTACTGTCTCAAGACCTTGTTGAGGAGAATGTTATACAGTTGTCAATGACTGAGTATGTGGTGGGATCAAGACTTGAGGAGGATGATCAGAGTGAGGAAGTGGAGGAGGACTTGGTGGACGATGAGGTGACTGACCCCACCTGGGAAGGTGTAGAGCCGAGCGATGTCAGCAGTCCTGAGGGTGAGCCATCTGCAGCACCGCAACAGGCTGGAAGAGGCAGTGGTGTGGCTACAGAAAGAAGGCGGACCGCACCAAACCGGCCCGCAAATGTTCCACGGAGCACCCCCTTGCGTAAATCTCCCTTGCCAAAGGGTAGGTGTTCCGCGGTATGGCGTTTTTTTTAAGGAAAGTGCGGGCGACAAAAGAATTGTAGTTTGCAACCTGTGCCACACCAGAATGAGCCGAGGCATGAACAATAGAAACCTCACCACCACCAGCATGATCCGACACATGGCATCCAAGCACCGTAGTAAGTGGGAGGAAAGCCTGGATCGCCCATCTGTGTCTGCAGGCCACACCACTGCCTCCTCTTCCCCTGTTTTCGTTGCCGGCCAATCGCCTGTCGAAGGCGCAGGCCCGCATACCTCCCGCCCTGCACCTGTACCATCTGAAGCACCATCAGCGACCACATCCACTTCCCTGTCCCAGCACAGCGTCCAAATTTCGTTACCCCAGGCATTTGAGCGCAAGCGAAAATACCCAGCCACCCACCCACAGGCCATAGCACTAACCTCACACCTTTCCAAATTACTGGCCATCGAAATGCTGCCATTTAGGCTTGTGGACACTGAGTCCTTCCGCAGCCTGATGGCAGCAGCTGTCCCTCGGTACGCGGTCCCCAGCCGCCACTACTTTTCCCGGTGTGCCATCCCCGCATTACACCACCATGTGTCCCGTAACATCACCCGTGCCCTGACCAACGCAGTTACTGGGAAGGTCCACTTAACAACTGACACATGGACAAGTGCTTGTGGCCAGGGACGCTACATTTCCCTGACGGCACACTGGGTGAATGTCGTGGAGGCTGGGAGCGACTCGGACCCTGGGATGGCACGGGTGCTACCCACGCCGAGGATTGCGGGCCCTACCTCCATCAGGGTTTCCGCCAGCACCTACGTTATTGGCTCCTCCTCCTCCGTTTCCACCTCCGAATTCTCTACACGCAGCGCCACTCCCCCATCAGCCAGTAGCTGGAAGCAGTGTAGCACTGCAGTGGGGAAGCGTCAACAGGCCGTGCTGAAGCTGATCTGCCTTGGGGACAAACAGCACATGGCCTCAGAGCTGTTGCAGGGGATTAGTCACCAGACCGAGCAGTGGCTCTCGCCACTCAACCTGCAACCAGGCATGGTTGTGTGTGATAATGGGCGTAACTTGGTGGCGGCTTTGGAGCTCGGCAAGCTCACACACGTACCATGCCTAGCGCATGTATTTAATTTAGTGGTTCAGCGATTTCTAAAAACCTACCCCAATGTGCATGATCTCTTGACCAAGGTGCGCCGCGTGTGTGCACATTTCCGTAAGTCATCTACAGCTTCGGCCGGCCTGTTGAAGCTGCAGCAGCGCTTACAATTGCCAGCTCACCGGCTGCTGTGTGACGTGAGCACGCGCTGGAACTCCACCTTCCACATGTTGGCCCGGCTTTGTGAGCAGCAGAGGGCAGTAGTGGAGTACCAGCTGTTACACGGTCGTCGCCTCTCCGTTCAACTTCCTGTAATCAGAAGTGAGGAGTGGGAATGGATGTCAGACCTCTGCGAGGTTTTACGCAATTTTGAGGAATCGACACAGATGGTGAGTGGCGATAACGCTATTATCAGTGTAACCATCCCACTTCTGTGTCTACTAAAACGCTCGCTGCTCACAATTAAAACCGACGCTTTGCATGTGGAAGAGGTGGAAATGGGGGAGGAAGAGCTTACACAAGGTGATAGCCAGAGCACCCTCACTTCGTCTTCTCAGCGACAATTGGAGGAGGCGGAGGAGGAGGAGGAGGAGGAAGACACGGTTGCCTCCGCTACAGAGGGTAGCCATGGAACTTTAGTTCCATCTCTTCAGCGTGGGTGGGCAGAAGAGGAGGAAGAGGATGAGGAGATTGAGAGTCATCCTCCTGGTGAGGACAGCGAAATCTTGACTGTTGGTACTCTGGCACACATGGCTGACTTTATGTTAGGCTGCCTTTCCCGTGACCCACGCGTTGTACGCATTTTAGACAACACGGATTACTGGGTGTTCACCCTTCTGGACCCCCGCTACAAAGAGAATTTCTCATCTCTCATTCCTCCGGTGGAGAGGACAAGCAAAATGGTGCAATACCAGAAGGTTCTTGTTGAAAAATTGCTCCAAAATTTTCCATCTGACAACGCTGGCGGCAGAGTACGTGCTACCTTGGCCAACCGAGAAGGGGAGAAAAGGGGAGCACACAGCAGTTCCGACAAAGGCAGGGCAACACTCTCCAAGGCGTGGGACACCTTCATGACACCCCGCCAGCACCCTCACCCTGATGCGCAGCCTAGTGTCACAAGGAGGGAAAAGTTTTGGAAGATGGTGAAGGAGTACGTAGCAGACCGTGTCAGCGTCCTCAATGATCCCTCTGTGCCTTACAACTACTGTGTGTCCAAGCTGGACACGTGGTATGAACTGGCACTCTACGCCTTGGAGGTGCTGGCCTGCCCTGCCGCCAGCGTTCTGTCTGAGCGGGTATTTAGTGCTGCTGGTGGCATCATAACAGATAAGCGTATCCGCCTTTCCACCGACAATGCTGATAGGTTGACACTTATAAAAATGAACAAGGCCTGGATTTCCCCTGACTTCTCCACTCCACTGGAGGAAAGCCCCGGGGGAACATAAACTCACTTTACATATATTATTTACAATGATGGGAATACTCTGTATTCCCATTCACCCCTTCCACCCAAAAAACGGGTATATGGTTGACTCTTAATCTTCTCATCCTCCTCCTCCTCTTCCATATGCCCTGTGCTATAATTTTTATATAGGGCCAGCTCACCAGCGGGCCCTGTGATATAATTTTTATATAGGGCCAGCTCACCAGCGGGCCCTGTTTGACAATTTTTATATAGGTCAGCTCACCAGCGGGCCTTCTCATATAATGTTTTATTGGGTCAGCTCTCTAGCGGGCCCTCTCATATAATGTTTTATAGCGTCAGCTCACTAGCGGGCCTTCGCATATAATGTTTTATAGCGTCAGCTCACTAGCGGGCCTTCGCATATAATGTTTAGGATGGTCAGCTCTGCAGCAGACCCTCACCCATAATGTTTTAGATGGTCAGCTCAGCACACGTTTCCCTCTTAATCATGGCCTCAGTTCAATAAAATCAAGGAAATTTTTGGGAGAATTTGCCTCTGCGCACGTTTCCCTCTTAATCATGGCCTCACTTCAGAAAATCAAGGAAATTTTTGGGATAATTTGCCTCTGCGCACGTTTCCCTCTTAATCATGGCCTCACTTCAGAAAATCAAGGAAATTTTTGGGATAATTTGCCTCTGCGCACGTTTCCCTCTTAATCATGGCCTCACTTCAGAAAATCAAGGAAATTTTTGGGATAATTTGCCTCTGCGCACGTTTCCCTCTTAATCATGGCCTCACTTCAGAAAATCAAGGAAATTTTTGGGAGAATTTGCAGATGATATACAAGTAAATATACAGCAAATATTGTTTGGTAACAATTTTTCGCCTAAAGTCGTTTTTATTTTCCTTTTTGTGTGTTTTACGGTCAGTCTGTAAAAATGGCGTACTACGGGCGAAAGATCGTTCCCAGCAGCGATGTTGGAGTCCAAGATGCATCCAGACATCCTCCCTATGCTGTCCCTGAACCATTTCTGTGGTGTTTCCATCCTTTTCTGCCCTTTTCCTATGGACCAGGCACCCTCCCCTCATCAGAGCAGGGGGTGCCTGGTGTAATGCTCGAGTCCTCCCATTGACTTCAATGGGGCTCGGGTGCTCGGCCGAGCACTCGAGCCTCCGGGGGCGCTCGGTCAGAGCACCCGAACACCCGAGCATTGGGGTGCTCGCTCATCACTAGTTATAAATACAAATGTGGTATCAAAAGGAAGCCTTAGTCTCCTACGTGGCAATTATTGTTTACTCATTATTCCCACATTCACTATTCATTATAACAATATAATTCCCCCACTCAACTCTTTGATTTCTGCTATGTGTTCCCATGTCATTTGCTGTGATTGGTTTATTAAATTACAGTTGTGCATTTTCTCTCCACCCCTTTATGCAATACTAATCTATTGAGGCTGTGAGGCATTACCCTGAGAGTACGATCTTTCTCCGACCTAGATACACCTTTCTTCCCCTCCTCCTTCCATCCCCTTTCTTCCTTTTTTTTTTTTTTTTTTTGTTATTCTTGTTGTTTTGTTCCTTCGGAGAAATTCCACAATTTGAATACAACTGAAGGACTTTATCTTCCAAGAATCGGATGAAAGAAGGGACCCTACACCTACTTCTTACTCTGAACAGAGATTCATTGTTGATTTTACTCTTTGTTGATTATTGTGAGTTTCATTATACTCTGTATGGCTTAATTCTTAATAAAGTTTAAGTTTAAAAAAAAAAAGACCTAGTCATGCTTAAAAAAATGGCATATCATTTGTGTGGGTATAGCAAATGAATTAGAGGGAAAATATGGTATATGGTTGAAAAATGTCATAATAATAATAATAATAATAATAAACAAACCAAAATTGTTCTTGTCCTCTAGTGTCAAAAGCCCTTGCCACTAAGGGGTTAAGAAAGGGCATCATCATAACAGTGTAATTGTGGTATAGCACAGTACAAAATGGCTGAAGGGGCAGTATGTATAATAATAAAAAAACAATGTTTAGTTAGTGTTAAGGTTAAAGTGTGTTGACTGAGAAAAAGGTGGGAGGTGACCCCCTGCTGTCTTAAAGCTGTACTGTTTTGGTAAGATCTTTCAAAACTTGTGGTTATCGTTTCCTTGTAATGTGTTGCAAGCAACTCACACGTGTGTTCCTTGATGAAATCACAGGAAACCTTTTTCTTAACAGCTGCAAATAAATCAAAAAGCATTTCCTGTGAGGAGGCAGTATTCAGTCACAGATGGTAAAATGCTATCCTCACACATATTGTCTCCTTTCCACAAACCTCAGAGCTGCTATCAATATAACACACTAAGAACTATATTCAGGAAGCTAAAGTGGATCAGTCCTGAGGTAAACCAACTGCAACATAGGGGACAAAGGGATATTCCCAATTATTTAAATGGTGTTTTTAACCCCTAGAATGCTAGAGAGGCCACCAACTCATTGTTTTGCAATGCATTGGAGATCTATATAGCATCCAAGAGGTTAAATGCCTCATTTAAAATAATTGGAATTAGGGTATTTTAACTTGATTATCTGGTGCTCTTGGTTTGCCCCAGAATTGCTCTTCTTCACTTAGTATTGTGCTAAGGGCCATATGAAGAGAAGAATAAGTGGAACAATTTTGTGACACACCAACCGCACCATTGAGAACAAATCAAATCTCTAAATATGGGTTTTAACCCTTTGAGTGCCAGAGGGGTACGCTATGCATTGTGAAGAGGGTTAACTCTTTGACTGTTAAGGTTGTTCACAACATATCCCCTTTCAAAGCAATTGAAACCTCACTGTCATTCAGGGTAGTTATATCTTCTCTTTCTCCCTACATTCAGTCAGTACTTTGACATTACTATAAAGTGTTAAAGGGATAGTAAATTCGCCTGAGAAGTATTAGCTGAATTGTAGATATAAAAAAAGAGATTACTTGAGGTTAGTCATATCTCGCAAACCTTTATGGTTTGAGAGGTATACGAGGATACCATTTTCCTCTCCCACCCCTTTCTCATACGTCAGCTCTATAGTTGACATCATGATATCCTGTTCCCAGGGCCAGACTGAGGCTCTCCAGGAGAGCCGAAATAGTGATACCTAAAAATGAACACTTCACTGGAATGGTCTACAAAGTATGCTTGTAAAACAGACACATTTTGTAGAGTGTTCCAATTAAGTATTTATTTTTAGGTATCGCTATTTTGGCTCTGCTGGAGAGCCTCCGTCTGGTCACGCAGCCAGAATCTAGCTCTGATGGCTTTACAGCTCATGTCAAGAAAAGAGGAGGGAAGTGGTAAGTTTAACATGGTATATCTCTCAAACTATAATGGCTTGAGAAATATAACTAACCTCAAGTAATCTCTTTCTTTTATATCTACAATACAGCTAATACTTCTGGGGAGACTTTTCTATCCCTTTAAGGATTCCACCGAAGGTGTAGCTAGATGTCAGCTCTTTGCCTGCCAGAGAGGTATCCAATACAATGCGTCAGATACCTCTGTGGCACTCAATGAATGTATGACTGGTTTGAATTGGTGCATTGTTTACAGTTTTAAACTGAGATTTACACACATTGATTTATTTCAATCATACACTTTGGGACCAGAAAAAGGTAGAACTGGTTCTCCATCAGTTAAATCCAGGTATTTCAATATCCTAAAATTGTTGATGGTTGAAATCAACCAATTGAGAACCAAAATGGCATCAACATTTTCAGTTGGCTGCAATGTAATCTCTTACGTGGCAGTTATCAATGATCTTTTATGAGTTGTTTTATCGGGAGCTAATTAACACACATGTGAACTCTAGAATAAGCTGAACTGCTGTAATGTGGTGTCTGAAATTGGATAAAATCTCCCAAACAATCTTATTTTTTGGATAAATAAAATTTTTCCCTGATGTTAGATTCTGCTTGAATGGAAAAAATTCCCCAAATCTCCATTATTTTAAAAGAACATTTTAACCACTAGAGTGGTCTCCCAATCACTGCAGATGGGTTAAATCACCATGACAATAATAAAAACTATATACAAAATCTTGGTGAACTCTACCCTGCTTATTAGTAGTGTTCAAATGGTTACATGCAGGTGAATAGTTACGAGAGCAGCAAAGAATATATTCTGGCCACATAAACAGTAAATAAAGAGGAAACACTGTGCATCAGATACTAACATTTACCACTACATTTTTTTAACCCCTTAAGGACTACATGACGTACTATGACCGTCATGGTCCTTAAATACTTAAGGACCGATGACGGTCATAGTACGTCACATACTTTTTACTTACAGCGCTCCACCGGGAGAGCTGTAAGTAATAACGGGGCCTAAAATTGACCACTCCAAGACTGGAGCGATCTCTTCTAGGTCCCAAATCGGCGCGCCGATACATGCAACAGGTCACTTGTACCGGCGTGTCGGCAAAGATCAAAGCGGTCCTTATGGGACGGAAACATCCCAGGACTACTGCTCGTTAAGGGGTTCATTAATATATTTATTTATCTATTTTTATTTTGAAAGTGTTTTATTTGGAAGAATACAATTACATTTCTCTCATGTTCAAGTATGCCCTGAAATGCATTTACAATACAAAGTTACACATTAACACAAAGGAGAGAGAAGAAAAGATATAAATATATTAAATACATAACTCATAATAACATTACATTTTATATACAGGTGCATTTTGTTTTTATATATAAAAAAAAATATTTTTAGGGATTGTAGACTTGGAGAAGATATGATTCTCTCTGGTAGATTTTTCCAGACTTTTGGAGCTCAGAAGGAGAAGGCAGATGGACCAGCTTCTTTCTTGTAGTGTGGGATACTCAGTGAGAGGTTAGCTGGAGCAGAGGGTAAAGTTAGTATGGGAAGCTAGAGTGAGCATATTGACCAGGTTGTCTGGTAGCTTTCTAAAGAACTAGTTATAAACTAGGCAAGAAATGTGAACGGTATATCCAGTTGTGAGTATTAACCAATTTAGTTCTTTAACCCCTTAAGGACCAGCGGTCCCGGTGTGTGTGGTCCTTTAAGGACCAGATAGGGAAGTTCGACGTGCCACCCCACGTGACTGAGCATGTGTGCAGGCATGCCGAACAAGGGACTGAAAGAGATTGCTCTGGTCTTGGAGCGATCAACTTCAGTGCTCTGTGTTACTCACTGTGCTCCTGCAGGAGCACGGTGAGTAAAAGTACGTGACGTACCAGGACCGTCATTGGTCCTTAAGTGCCGGACCAGCTTGACGGTCCGGGTACGTCATCGGACGTGAAGGGGTTAAACATGTCATAATGATTACATAGAAACAAATGGGGGCACATAAAAGTATCCAAAAAAAATATTAATGATATAAAAAATTTTTGTGACTTACATGTGTGCTCATACCAGCTTTTAGAATCCATAGACAGTAATGTAGCTTACAGAAACAACAACCCATCCTTCTGGGCTACACTTCTCACAGGATACCTGTAACCATTCTCCCAAATAGGTAGTAGATATAAAAGTCTGTGGTAAATCTAAAATAGAAATGTATTTGTAATGAAACAATTAAAATAGCAGCTCAATGTGCTTTTGAACTACATGTTCTTTCATCAGGAGCTATTTCCAGCAAAAAACTCTTTTATATTCCCTGAGGAATTGGGTAGCCATCCCACTAAAATGTATTTGGGTCACTTGCACTCGTAGCATGCTGGTCCCTCCCACATCCCCTATAATGTTTATTTCCCTGTCTGAACAGAGACCGTAGCTTTGTCATGATAAGACACACCAGTTACGGCCATCACATATTCTGAGGACAATGAATGTCACCACTATCTCTACAGAACAAATTCAAGCTACTGGGAGCAGAAGGAAAGGACTCAGTTTGTGATTGCAGTAAGGGGGTTTTATGACCCAGAGAGTCTTTTTTTTTAAT